>LR738715.1:138469766-138480092 GCA_902687465.1 Secale cereale
CCTCTAGGCCCATCCTACTCCTCCTCGCGACCGGAGCCTCACGATCGCGATCCGATGGTCTAAACGGCATCAAAACCCCCCTAAACCTAGCCCTATAACTATATAAACACCCCCCTTGCCATTTTGGGCACCCTAGTCCCTTCCCCTACCTCTAGCCTCCCTCCACCTAAAAATCCACACAGCCAAACCCCCTCCTCCTCCAAATTCGGTGCAGCCCAGCCCGAGCCTGCCACTTGGCAGCCTCCTATTGGCCAGCCGCCTCCACGCGGGCGCCCAGAGCCAATGGTACGGCGCCAGCTGTCCCAGCCACGTCGCCCAGCCGCCTCTCCCCGCGCCTCCCCGCGCCAGGACCGTTCCAGGCCCGCCCCGGGCCGGATCTGGGCCCCGAGGCCCGTCGTCCCCGAGCGCTCCCGTCTGCTCCACTCGAACAGATCGGAGCGGGAGGTCCCGACCACGCCGCCGCACCCGTCTGGCGTCAGGGCCACCGCCGGCGACCACCCAGGCCGGTGCCCGACAGCCATGCTCCTCCGTTCCCTCCTTTTTCCTCGAGTCCTCTCTCTCTCTAACCTCCCTTCTGCTCTTCCTCGGTTCTCCATGCAGGAGCCTCGCCACGAGCGCCGGAGCTCCGCCGTCGGTGGCCTCTCGCCGGAGATGGAACCCTCTGCCCCGGATCTGTTCTGATCCGGCCGGATCCCGTCGCTTGCGTCGTTCCTCGCCCCTCACTCCAGCGCCGCCGGCCATGGCAGCCTCTGCCTCCTCCCTCGACCCAGAGGAGGGTGACGAGCCGATTCGGCCACGAGGGCCAGCCCGACCACCGCCGGCCCAACTCCCGCGACCCAATCCCGGCAGGCCCAGGCTCGGCCGGCCTGCCTCATCCTCCCCGCCGGCCCAAGCGACCCAACGTGAGCAATCGTACTAGCCCCCACCCTATGCGTCAAATAGCTATCAGACGCTCAGTGTGTTTTTTCCCCTCTGATAAAAACTGCTAAGTCCTCAGATTTGCATTATAGGGTGCATCTTTGCATAGTGATAACTTTTCGCATGCTTATCCGTTTTGAGTGAATGATATGTCAAAATGATCGTGGTGACATGCTCTACACTTTGTTCCATTGTGTCATGCTCATTTGAGTTCATCTAGATGCTCTAATATCTCTTGCAAGGGTGCTACTTGATATAAACTGCTGCTACTTGTTATTTTGTTGCTATGTTTGAGATATGATAGCTTGGTGCATGCTTATCCAAATGAAGAAAATGAGATGTCAAAATGTTCATCATGAGATGCTCTACATGTTGGTGGCTTTAGCATGCATGTTAGAGTTCATTTTGCCATGTTTATCTCTTTTGCAAAAGTGCATGTGGCTGTTAGGTTTTGTAACTTGTTACGAGATGCCTAGTTGAGGAGCTTGTTGCTATTGATGTGTTTGTCCCCATGTCACATGCCTAGATGTTTTAGATTCTCAATGATGTGTTCTTTGCTGTGGTGCAAACCATTTGCCATGATATGCTTTGAGGTGACTTAAACATGCTTGCAAACATGCCATGTTGTTATTGCTGTTTTAACACTTAGTGAAATTTCACTAAGTCTGTAATCTGTAATATCCTAATGCTATGTTTGCTTTTCTACGGGCTAGATTTCCACGATCTAGCCCTGAACTCAATTCTCCACATCTCCGCTTTTATAGTGGTGTGTGAAGTTTTCCTCCGCATCCGTCCACACTTCGGCCTATGGCTCAAAACCTTCAACGTGAAGCCGAAGGTGGTGGACGGGCAGCACACGGAGTGCGGGGGCGCTATGATAAGCAAGCTCCCGAATGCGACTTGGCCAAAAGGGTCGTTCGTGGAGACGAACAAGGTCTGGCAGCAGGAGTGGTTTTATATCACTGAACCCCGCGACGCTAAATGGGCGGCGGAACCTGCTTTCAGATCTGGACCCCCGGAGAGGTTAACCTCCTGGACTGATAAGAGTCCGAACTGGGGGTCTCAAGTTGAAGTGACGACACTCGAGAGCCGTGTGTCCGACGTAATTTCCAAGGGCTATCAGCTCTCGACCGTGGTCCAGGTAATGCTGGCCCGGCTTGTCCTTTCTTGCCAAAGCCGGGACTCCTTCCTATGGGAGTTTGATCCGGCAGGAGATCGGCCTCTGAAGCATCTCTTTGGCTTCACACACAAAGAGATCTGGAAGCATCTCTTCAAGAACCAGAAGGAGTGGCCGAATGAAACCGAGGACGCGGGCTATAGTACCGCGTTCTACGCCCCAGAGATAATAGAAAATTCCGCGGAACATATATCCCCTTTCTTATTTAATAATAATAGGAATTGGAGTTTTTGCGTGAGATACAGGGCTGGACGAAGAAGGCAATTTGGATGAAGTGTCCGGCGCCTTTGCCTGAAGACCCAGAATCGCCTCGACTGATGGCGATGTGACACCCCGAGACCGGTGCGCCAGGTGTCAGCCAGTTATTCGTCTTCGTTGCCATGTCATCTGCTTGTGTGTTGCATTTTGCCATGTCATCATGTGTGTTGCATCAGCATGTTTTAAAACTTGCATCCGTCCGAGTTTCCTCGTCCTCTTCGTTGTCCGTTCTGAGCCCAGACACACTTGCACGCGTCCGCTGTGCCTCCGAATATTTATTTTGTGAGTGGCTAAAAAACGTTCTCGGAATGGGTTGAAACTTGGCGTGTGGTATTATTATAGTGTAGACAGGCCGCCTGCCAAATTTCATCGCATTCAGAGCTCGTTTGATAGCCCAACGGATATATATAGCGGCACTAGTCGCCGGTTTAAACGTCGGACGTTTTCGGTCGCCGAAAACCCCCGCGGGCCTCTCTCCTCTCCTCTCTTCTCAGCCCAAGGCCCCTCCACCACAGCCCACTAATTCCCTCTAGGCCCATCCTACTCCTCCTCGCGACCGGAGCCTCACGATCGCGATCCGATGGTCTAAACGGCCTCAAAACCCCCCTAAACCTAGCCCTATGCCTATATAAACACCCCCCTTGCCATTTTAGGCACCCTAGTCCCTTCCCCTACCTTTAGCCTCCCTCCACATAAAAATCCGCGCAGCCAAACCCCCTCCTCCTCCAAATTCGGTGCAGCCCAGCCCGAGCCTGCCACTTGGCGGCCTCCTATTGGCCAGCAGCCGCCACGCGGGCGCCCAGAGCCAATGGGACGGCGCCAGCTCTCCCAGCCACGTCGCCCAGCCGCCTCTCCCCGCGCCTCCCTGCGCCAGGCCCGTTCCAGGCCCGTCGTCCCCGAGCGCTCCCGTCTACTCCGCTCGAACAGATCGGAGCGGGAGGTCCCGACCGCGCCGCCGCACCCGTCCGGCGTCAGGGCCACCGCCGGCGACCACCCAGGCCGGTGCCCGACCGCCATGCTCCTCCGTTCCCTCTTTTTTCCTCGAGTCCTCTCTCTCTCTAACCTCCCTTCTGCTCTTCCTTGGTTTTCCATGCAGGAGCCTCGCCACGAGCGCCGGAGCTCCGCCATCGGTGGCCTCTCGTCGGAGATGGAACCCTCCGCCCCAGATCTGCTCGGATCCGGCCGGATCCCATCGCTCGCGTCCTTCCCCGCCCCTCACTCCAGCGCCGCCGGCCATGGAAGCCTCTGCCTCCTCCCTCGATCCAGAGGAGGGCGACGAGCCGATTCGGCCACGTGGGCCAGCCCGACCGCCGCCGGCCCAACTCCCGCGGCCCAGTCCCGGCAGGCCCAGGCTCGGCCGGCCTGCCTTATCCTCCCCGTCGGCCCAAGCAACCCAACGTGAGCAACCGTACTAGCCCCCGCACTGTGCGTCAAATAGCTATCAGACGCTCAGTGTGTTTTTTTCCCTCTGAAAAAAACTGCCAAGTCCTCAGATTTGCATTATATGTTGCATCTTTGCATAGTATTAACTTTTTGTGTGCTTATCCGTTTTGAGTGAATGATATGTCAAAATGATCGTGGTGACATGCTCTACACTTTGTTCCATTGTGTCATGCTCATTTGAGTTCATCTAGATGCTCTAATATCTGTTGCAAGGGTGCTACTTGATATCAACTGCTGCTAGTTGTTATTTTGTTGCTATGTTTGAGATATGATAACTTGGTGCATGCTTATCCAAATGAAGCAAATGAGATGTCAAAATGTTCATCATAAGATGCTCTACATGTTGGTTTCTTTAGCATGCATGTTAGAGTTCATTTTGCCCTGTTTATCTCTGTTGCAAAAGTGCATGTGGCTGTTAGGTTTTGTAACTTGTTACGAGATGCCTAGTTGAGGAGCTTGTTGCTATTGATGTGTTTGTCCCCATGTCACATGCCTAGATGTTTTAGATTCTCAATGATGTGTTCTTTGCTGTGGTGCAAACCATTTGCCATGATATGCTTTGAGGTGACTTAAACATGCTTGCAAACATGCCATGTTGTTATTGCTGTTTTAACACAGTGAAATTTCACTAAGTCTGGAATCTGTCATATCCTGATGCTATGTTTGCTTGATGCCCTAGGTAAATTCATGATAGTTTTGGGGTGGCCATTGATCTTTCCTTGTTGTATATGTTGTTGTCTATCCATCCATGCTCTTACTTGCTCATTTGAGTTGCTGTAGCTTATTTACATCTTGCTCCCAAGTTGCTATAAAATATTGCTGTTAGGTTTTTATTGTCATGATCAAAATGTTGTAGCTTGTTGCTATTGATCCATGCCTCCTATAGAGTTGATCCAATGGAGTTGTTTGCTGTAGGATATGTCTACTTCATGTCCATGCTTCTTGTCACCATGTTTGAGTGCTGTAGAGTATATATTTCTTGCTCCAAAGTTGCTATGTGGCTCTTAATTTCAGCTTGTTGTTATATCTTGTTTCATGTGTATCTTTTAGCCCGTTGCTCCGTTTTGGGTGTGCCTTATATGAAACTTGTGTGATTTTACATGTTGAATCACAATATCATATTGTTTTCATGTTTGGAGTGAGTTTGGTTGATGTTTGGGTGCATCTTGCACCATTGCCATGCTTGTCTTGTTTCGCTCATATCTTCTAGGCCGTAGCTCCGAATTAAACAAACTTTATATGTAACTTGACTAGAATTTTGTGTAGATCATGATGGTGCATGTTAACTTGCTGTTTAACAACTTTAAATTAAGGTGTCCTCATATCTGAACTAATTTCAAACTATGCATATGAGGACTTACCGGTTTTATTATATGTAGTTTCCGGCCTCATTTTAAACTTGTTGACTTGTGTTGTTTTGAGTGCTTCATGCCTTGCCATGTTTTGCTTCCTGTATAAACTTGTCATGCATCATACCTTGCCATGTATTGCATTATATAGACTTGTGTTGTTTTGCTATGCTTCCTACCTTGCCATGTTTTGCTTCCTGTATAGAATTGTAGTGCTTCCTATATAGAACTGTCTTGCATCATACTTGGTTGAGCATATTGTCATGTCTCGTGTGGTGTGTTTACCGTGTTGCTTGCTTCTTCTCGTTAGTGCTTGTTCCGTTGCGTTCGTGAGGATTCGTTCGTCTACCCGTGGTTCTTCTTCAAGGCTTCTTCTTCGTCTTCTTCACGGATCCGTTCTTCTTCCTTGCGGGATCTCAGGCAAGATGACCATACCCTTGGATACCTTTACTATAATTGCCTTTGCTTAGTTGTCTCGATGCTATCGTTATATGTCGCGCTACCCATCTTATTGTCAGCCCCTCTTCTTGTTGCCATGAAACCTCTAACCTTTGAAGCCTTCCTAGCAAAAACCATTGTTTGGCTATGTTACCAGCTTGCTCAGCCCCCCTTATAGCGTTGTTAGTTGCAGGTGAAGATGAAGATCGTTCCAGGAGGGAACTTGTTGTTGGAATATCACAATATCTATTATTATTATTAACACACCTATATACTGGGCATGGGTGGAAGGCTTGGCCTTTTGCTCGGTGTTTTGTTCCACTCATGCCACCTTAGGTGCCGATAAACCGGCATTATGTTCCTTGATTTTGCGTTCCTTACACGGTTGGGTATATGGGGACCCCTTGACACTTCGTCTTTGAATAAAACTCCTCCAACAAGGCCCAACATTGGTTTTAATTTTCTCATAATAACAACTTAATTAATTAATTAAATTGCATAAGGAGTTAGCGCTACCCGAGGATTCTTCTACATAGCAGGGGGGCCAGTGCTGATGGTGTTGGTCCCAAACGGGCAGACTACGGGACCGCCTCGGGGAAACTCGAGGTATCTGGCTCCTGTAGGATGTGCCATCCGGTCGTGGCCTGAGACGAGATACGCGCGGCTACTATCAGGGTGTCGGCACGCCGGGAGGTCTTGCTGGACTTGTTTTACCATTGTCGAAATGTCTTGTGCACCGGGATGCTGAGCCTGATCGGATTTCCCTAAGATAAGGGGTGATGATATTATATTTATCACTTCAGCTGATCGTGAGAGCTTGTGATGGGCTAAGTTGGGACACCCCTGCAGGGTTATGATCTTTCGAAAGCCGTGCCCGCGGTTATGTGGCAGATTGGAATTTGTTAATGTCCGGTTGTAGAAAACTTGTCAGAGGATCCGAAGTAAAACACACAACTGTGTGAGTAACCGTGACTGTCTCTTTTCACTTTGAGAAGAGAACACGGTGGGGTTATGTTTGACTCGTAGGTAGTTCATGATCTTTAGCGATCATTTCTAGTTTGCGACCGTTTGCGTAGATGCTCATCTTATTCTTGTACTCGTAAGTTAGCCACCATACTTTTGCTTAGCCGCTGCTGCAACCTCACCACTTTACCTCTTCCTACCCATTAAGCTTTGATTGTCTTGTTACCCATGGTTATGGGATTGCTGAGTCCTCGTGGCTCACCGATACTACAACAACAGTTGCAGGTGCAGGTTTTCGATGTCTTGACGCGAGAGCGATGTTCGTTTTGTTGGAGTTCTTCTTCTTCTTCTTCAGTCTTGGGTTAGGTTCCGGGTCGGCAGCCTGGGATAGCAGATGGATGTCATTGAGCTTTTCATGTTTGTATCCATAGTCAGATACTTTGTATTGATGTTGTTGTATTCATGTGAATTCTATGTATTGTTGTATCCCCCATGTATGTATGAAATGGTACGATGTAATGATATCCATCTTGCTCAGCGCCCGAAATGCGGTTGTGCCCCAATCACGTAAGTGTCATGTGATCGGGATAGAATCGTATCTTGGGCCTGACAAGTTGGTATCAGAGCCTCGACCGACCATAGGAGCCCCCTTGATTGATCGTAGCTTGGCCGTTGTTGAGTCTAGAAGAAAACTTTTTTTCGGAGTCTAGTTATATCGAAGAGTAGGAATTCTTTTTACTCCCCTGCCCCTTCGTCGCTCTGGTGAGGAATCTTGACGTAGGTGTTTTGAATTACTCCTCTTCCCCTTCAAATTTTTTTAGGATCACGTGGTTAGTTTTCGTTCATTGCGTTGTTAGTTCTTTCATCTGGT
Source organism: Secale cereale (assembly GCA_902687465.1). NCBI lineage: Eukaryota > Viridiplantae > Streptophyta > Magnoliopsida > Poales > Poaceae > Secale > Secale cereale. The sequence continues at coordinate 138,477,184 of LR738715.1, forward strand.
GCATCTCTCATCAAGTGGATTCAACCCTCTTCTTCTTTGCAAGTCCAACCCCCAGTTCTTTTCAACCGACGGTGTTTCCCAGTCCGTTGTGTTCTTTCTTTTCCCACCCGCCCTCCCTTTTGCTTCTCGGAGCCGGAGTCCGTATTCGAGTATCCGTCCGACTCGTGTGAATCCTTTGCAATCTTCCTCAGTTATTTCAACTGGTGATTCCTCTTCTAGTTCGTCATTCTTCATCTCGTCTTCTTTTCCGGTGGATTTCAATTCAAGTTTTCCGGTGTTGTTCTTATTCTTTCATCGACTTAAGTGTTTTCCCTTATCTCGTTCGCCTCTCGTCATTTAATTATTCCGGAGTTCCGAAGACATCTCAGGAGATTCGTTTGTGTTCCAATTAATTCGAGGTTGTCACCTCATTCGAGTTTTTCAAATGTTCCGGTGCATCATCTCCTTTCAATCTTTCAACGGAGTTTTCTCTTCGGTGGGCTCATAACCCACAGGCTTATTCCCAGGATCTTACCTGACTCTTCCAATATTTCCCTAGGTGTTCCTATATTCTTTTCAAATGTGACGTAGGAATGGATTCCATCTGTCACGTGCCTTCTCCAAGATCGCTTTTGATTCTTTTCATCGTTGGTTCAACCTTTCTTCTTTTCATCCATCCGGGGTATTTCATGAATTCTTTCCGTTGTGTTCCTCCGAAGGCCATCTTTTCAGAAGATTTCTTCGTTCTCAGTTTTCAACTTCATCCTCCAAATATTCTTCTTCGATGCCTCTTTGTTCGTCTCACATTCTTCCGGTGCTTCGTTCAAGCATTCTTTAATCCGTCCGTGATCTCTTCATTCTCTTGCATCTAAATTCCCCAAGTGCTTTATTCTTCCCGGAGATCCATTTCATCGTATTCACTCAATTCAATTCTTCACGGTGGCTTGTCCTCTTGCATCGTTCAATTTTATTCCTTACGGTGGTTCGTTACTTTTATTCACTCGGTTTCAATTCCTTACGGTGGTTCGCTCAAACAGTTCTTTTCCGGTGTTATCATATCTATCCATTCTTTTTATTCCAATCTTACCGGTGTTTCATGAAGATTTTTGCAAGTTCGCGAGATATCCCTCTTTAATCAATTTCAACGAGAATAAGTAGTATGTGAATCCATTGTTTTCATCAATTTAATTGGTGGAGGATAAGCATAACATAATTCTTATTCTTTTCATCGAGTGGGTTAATTCCTTCCTTTGGAGTTTATTCTTGATGAATAAATTATAGTTCCAGATGTTTTATTCTTTTCTTTCCGGAGTTTAAGTTTTTCTTGGTTATCTCGTCGGAACCCCGTCTAATCATCACAAGGCTTATTCTTATTCTTTTTCATCCGTCATTTCTATATCATCATCCTTTTGTTACCGGAGTTCTTCATGGTGGTTCTCCATCATTTAAATCATTCTTCGAGTGTTCATCTAATTCTTTTGGATCAAGCTCAAGCATTATTCTTTTGTGTCTCGGGATGCAAATTAATTCTCCGTATTCTTTTGAAGTGGAGTTTTGCATTTCTTCCTTCATTTCATCTATTCAATATTTGGTTGCGGCATAATTCACCTCAAGTTTTGAGATGTTTTCATAAGTCCACGACAAGCTTATTCTTTTGTTGTTGATTTTCTCAATAACTCCATTCAAGTCTTTCTCCTAAGGATGCTCTTTCAAATTCATTCGTGATGGAAGTTGTCATCTTCTTCTCCATTCTTTTAATTCCATCATTTCAATTCTTTCGGAGGCATTGTGTTGCTACTCTCGTCGAGTATCGTTTTCATCTTTCCAAGTTCTTATCCTATTCCATTCATGCTCAACCGGTGTGCTATTTCTTTCAGTTTCAGCCGGAGTGCTGCCCGAATTCCTTCTTTCAAATTCCTTTTCTATCTCTTTCAACCAGAATGGTTTATTGTCTCTCTCTGGTCATTTAAGCTCTCGATTCTCGTCGTTTTCCTTGTTTCCTCTTTTACCGGAGCTTCTCATCTCGTTCATCTTCATTGCATTCTTCCGTTCAAGTGGCTCAACTCTCAAGGTTCTTTGGTTTCACTCTTTTGTCCTCGAAGAACGTTGTTCTTCCTTTTCCCTTCCGTCTCGTTCCTAAGATCTCGGGACGAGATCTCTTGTTAGTAGGGGAGTGTGGTGACACCCCGAGACCGGTGCGTGTCAGGACCGGGATTTCGGGATGTAATTTTCCCAAAGGCGGACCTTGTGCTCACCAGCCCCAGGATTACTGTTAGCTGATGAGGCACCTCTTGATACAGAAAATTCCAAGCAAAGATACATATATGTAGTACAAGACCATTCTGGTTCATAAGTACAACATGGGTTTCTGGTAGGTGATGGCGGAAGCGGTTGGGATACGTTGGTGCTTGTGGGACTCCATTTCCCATGGGAACAACTGACCGGGATAACTCCTATCTTCGCGGGGCTGCTATCCAAATAGCATAGGCTCTGTGGTAGCGTCATGTCGTTCCTTCCCTTGCAAGGAATCTGGCCAAGACAATAGCTAGGGACAAGCCAGTGAGTACTTTGAATGTACTCGCAAACATTAAGAACATGGGTGAAACATAAACATGCTCAAAGATGATTTATGATCACTATGATAATTATGATGCGATAGGATATAACTTTAAGTAGGACGTTCGAGAAGAGGGGTATAGGCAATCAAAGAGTAGTAATGAAGTAAATAACAGGCATGCTACAGTCGGGCGTCTTGGCGACACCACAGAAAGGGCTCATAAGAAAATGATAATAAAGGACAAAAATGCCACAGTCGGACGTCTGAGCGACATCACATAAAGGGCTTATGAAATAAAATAATGCCACAGTCGGACGTCTGAGCGACATCACAGAAAGGGCTTATAAATAAAAAGAATGCCACAGTCGGACGT
>LR738715.1:138480450-138534690 GCA_902687465.1 Secale cereale
GGCTACAACCGAAACACCCATGCCCCCGGACCAGGTGGCCTGCCTACCGGATGTAGCCGGTATCTTCCACCGTGGCCTCTCTGTATGGTGTGTGATAGAACAGGGTTCGACAAATTTACTAAACCGTACCCTACCTGAAGCAGGGACACGCGGTAGTACGAAACAAGTATGGGGGTTACCGGAGCAAGACTCGATCTGTGGTCGACTTAGGAGGTTATAAATATACTTTGCACGGTTAGTGCCTTAATGATCTCACCGTTCCCTGACAGGGGCATTCTCCTCATGCTACAAGCTGCCTCACTTCACATCCTCGTCACAACGAGATGTCAGTCTCGTGGTTGGTTCAACGAAACACAACCCTCCTTCGGACTCCCTCCAAACTATTACCAGGCAGATGTGGCATGAGGAGTGGTGGCTGTCACCAGTATCACATACAAAACTGAAAAGAAATATTCACCTCATGATGATATGCAAGAGTATGCTTCCCACATGAAATAATGATGCTCAAACTTTGGCATATCAATGGAGTTCTTGAGATTAAAGCAAACAACACACAAATGGTCTCATCACAAGGTTCAAGATGCTTGCCTTCAAGTGGAGGGGAGGAGAAAAGTATTCCAAGAGTTTTGGAAGTTTTCTCCGTCTTCAAAAATCCCAAAAGAATAAAAAAGGAAATCAACGCATAGACTTAGAACACCCTCAAAAAGTTGTCTGGAAATTTTTCATATATATATGAAAATAAACTAAACAATATTTTGGGAAACAACAGAAAAAGAATCAAATCAGTTGGATTCATATTTAAAAAGATATTGCCAGTCAAAGTTTAGTCAATTCTGTTTTTAGAATAAAATAGAAAAAGAAAATGTTTCGGTTGGGAAATACGCTTTCGAATTAGTGGAGACGTACTCTGGGGATTGCGCCTCCACTTATGCGCGCGTGGGTGGGCGCTGGCTCGCTGACAGAGGGGCCCGGGGGCCCACTGGTCAGGTTTGACCAGTCGCCCCGCCTCCTTCCTCCTCTGGCCGAATGGCAGCGCTGCTCCGGCGATCAACGCCGGCGAACGGTGGCGCCTCGAGGGCGTTCGAGTGCGGGGATGGATCCACCAGACTGGGGCGGTCCTCCCGGTGGTCGAGGAGGTGACGGAAGTGGAGGAACGCGCCGGCGACGAGCTTCGCGGCGGACGGCGGCCTCGGGAGGAATTGGAGTTCCGACCTGCGGTGGCTCTCGAGCTCGTTTGAGACGTCGGGCAGCTTCGCAAGGTTGAATGGAGTCGAGTGGTGGTGCTGGTTGGACGGGAGGGGCTCGGGCTGAGGCGTATTGAGCTGGACAGTGGTGGCGGCTGTACTTCGCCGGAGTTGGGGAAGAAGCCTTCTCGAGGCGATTTGTTGTCATGGGAGTGCTCTATGGGATTGCTGGGGTTGCCTGAGACTGCGGAGGAGCTCGGGGCCTCCTTAAATAGGCGGATGAAGGCGGTTCCGCGGCGGTTGTGGATAAGGACGCCGACGATCGGTGTTCTGTTGCTCAGAGCGACGTGGCGGCGACGCATGCACGGGGACAAGCTTACTGACGTACTGGGGCTGTACCAGGGGGCAGGTGGCGGGCGCTGGTGGCTTGGGCGGCTCTGCCCGCAGCAGAGGCTGCCGGAGCTGTACGCTAGCCGCCGCGACCGACCTGTTGGCGGTCCTGTGGAGCGCTAGGGCTGTCTCTGCGGCGCAGGGATAAGGCGGCGAGCTGTCGGTGCGTGGGGAGTGGCTAAAACGTGCGTGAGGTGTCCGCCGAGGGACGCGGCGGCTCGGTGCGCGCGCGTGCAAAACGTGCGCTCTGGACGCGTCCAGAGCACGCACACGAGTCGCTCGACGAAATGCCTCTGCTAGCTAGAATGCTTGGATGGAGCTAGGATTTAGCAGGTGTGGTCTAGGTCTGAGGGGAGGTTAGTGGACATGACATTAGGCACTGAGGGCCAAGATCACAGTGCAAGGCAAAACTCATGTCAAAACTGGCCATGCATACCAAGTGCTCGACAGAATGCTATGAGCATGTGGGCACTTCTTCTGGTGGCCAAAATCTCCAGATCAGGGTCTCTTTGGGTGAAGGGGGTGATGGCAAAGTTAGTTGAGCAAAACCAGAAACTTGCCAGTGCAAGTTTTGCAAAACTACAGTTCTGGACAGGAAATGGAAGGCACTGTTTCATGAATTAAAAATGTCCCAAAGGGTCCATTCTTCTGGACTTAAGGGTTTTGCAAGATGGGTTACAAGCAGGAGGAAACTCAAGAGCACTGGAGCAAGATAAACTAGGGTTGTAGAGCAAAATGTCAAACTGGACCAGAACAGAAAAGAGGTTGATTCACTCAAAACTTCCAAAGGACCAAGGTGGGTTTTTGCATAAAGATGGATAACATACTGCTAAGAACCTCCCATAATTTTGGTGGAAGCAAAACATGAATATTTAAAGGGGTTGTAGTGCAATATAGCCTACTGAACCAAATTGGCAAACATGCTGTGGAGCCCAAAATATTAAATGTAATAATCATATTATTGCATAAAAGTGATCTAATAGCATCACATGACATCTCCAATTTTTGGTTGAAATTATAAATAAATTCATCAAGTAGTTGCAGTTCAAAAGAGGCCCTAAACTAGGTTTAATCATATATATAGAGAAGTAAATTGTGGAGACCCATATATAACTAAACCTGCTGATATAAGCAAAGTTTTAAAGTATGCATAAGAGAATCTATCATTAAAAGGAAGGTTTTTACTAGGGCAAACATTCCAACAAAAATCAGAGCAAGAATTCTCCTGGAATCCAAAAGAACATTCAGCATAAGGCAAAATTTTAATTCACTGGCAAATTTTTAATTAGCAAAACATTGCTAAATTTTTGGGGTGTTACAGTGCGCCAGGTGTCAGCTAGTTATTCGTCTTCGTTGCCATGTCATCTGTTTGCATGTTACCTTTTGCCATGTCATCATGTGTGTTGCATCAGCTTTTCTTAAAACTTGCATCCGTCCGAGTTTCCTCGTCCTCTCCGTTGTCCATTCTGAGCCCAGACACACTTGCACGCGCCCGCGGTGCCTCCGAATATTTATTTTGTGAGTGGCCGAAAAACGTTCTCGGAATGGGTTGAAACTTGGCGTGTGGTCTTATTATAGTGTAGACAGGCCGCCTGCCAAATTTCATCGCATTCAGAGCTCGTTTGATAGCCCAACAGATATATATAGCGGCACTAGTCGCCGGTTTAAACGTCGGACGTTTTCGGTCTCCGAAACCCCCCGCGGGCCTCTCTCCTCTCCTCTCTTCTCAGCCCAAGGCCCCTCCACCACAGCCCACTAATTACCTCTAGGCCCATCCTACTCCTCCTCGCGACCGGAGCCTCACGATCGCGATCCGATGGTCTAAACGGCATCAAAACCCCCCTAAACCTAGCCCTATAACTATATAAACACCCCCCTTGCCATTTTGGGCACCCTAGTCCCTTCCCCTACCTCTAGCCTCCCTCCACCTAAAAATCCACACAGCCAAACCCCCTCCTCCTCCAAATTCGGTGCAGCCCAGCCCGAGCCTGCCACTTGGCAGCCTCCTATTGGCCAGCCGCCTCCACGCGGGCGCCCAGAGCCAATGGTACGGCGCCAGCTGTCCCAGCCACGTCGCCCAGCCGCCTCTCCCCGCGCCTCCCCGCGCCAGGACCGTTCCAGGCCCGCCCCGGGCCGGATCTGGGCCCCGAGGCCCGTCGTCCCCGAGCGCTCCCGTCTGCTCCACTCGAACAGATCGGAGCGGGAGGTCCCGACCACGCCGCCGCACCCGTCTGGCGTCAGGGCCACCGCCGGCGACCACCCAGGCCGGTGCCCGACAGCCATGCTCCTCCGTTCCCTCCTTTTTCCTCGAGTCCTCTCTCTCTCTAACCTCCCTTCTGCTCTTCCTCGGTTCTCCATGCAGGAGCCTCGCCACGAGCGCCGGAGCTCCGCCGTCGGTGGCCTCTCGCCGGAGATGGAACCCTCTGCCCCGGATCTGTTCTGATCCGGCCGGATCCCGTCGCTTGCGTCGTTCCCCGCCCCTCACTCCAGCGCCGCCGGCCATGGCAGCCTCTGCCGCCTCCCTCGACCCAGAGGAGGGTGACGAGCCGATTCGGCCACGAGGGCCAGCCCGACCACCGCCGGCCCAACTCCCGCGACCCAATCCCGACAGGCCCAGGCTCGGCCGGCCTGCCTCATCCTCCCCGCCGGCCCAAGCGACCCAACGTGAGCAATCGTACTAGCCCCCACCCTGTGCGTCAAATAGCTATCAGACGCTCAGTGTGTTTTTTCCCCTCTGATAAAAACTGCTAAGTCCTCAGATTTGCATTATAGGTTGCATCTTTGCATAGTGATAACTTTTCGCATGCTTATCCGTTTTGAGTGAATGATATGTCAAAATGATCGTGGTGACATGCTCTACACTTTGTTCCATTGTGTCATGCTCATTTGAGTTCATCTAGATGCTCTAATATCTCTTGCAAGGGTGCTACTTGATATAAACTGCTGCTACTTGTTATTTTGTTGCTATGTTTGAGATATGATAGCTTGGTGCATGCTTATCCAAATGAAGAAAATGAGATGTCAAAATGTTCATCATGAGATGCTCTACATGTTGGTGGCTTTAGCATGCATGTTAGAGTTCATTTTGCCATGTTTATCTCTTTTGCAAAAGTGCATGTGGCTGTTAGGTTTTGTAACTTGTTACGAGATGCCTAGTTGAGGAGCTTGTTGCTATTGATGTGTTTGTCCCCATGTCACATGCCTAGATGTTTTAGATTCTCAATGATGTGTTCTTTGCTGTGGTGCAAACCATTTGCCATGATATGCTTTGAGGTGACTTAAACATGCTTGCAAACATGCCATGTTGTTATTGCTGTTTTAACACTTAGTGAAATTTCACTAAGTCTGTAATCTGTAATATCCTAATGCTATGTTTGCTTTTCTACGGGCTAGATTTCCACGATCTAGCCCCGAACTCAATTCTCCACATCTCCGCTTTTATAGTGGTGTGTGAAGTTTTCCTCCGCATCCGTCCACACTTCGGCCTATGGCTCAAAACCTTCAACGTGAAGCCGAAGGTGGTGGACGGGCAGCACACGGAGTGCGGGGGCGCTATGATAAGCAAGCTCCCGAATGCGACTTGGCCAAAAGGGTCGTTCGTGGAGACGAACAAGGTCTGGCAGCAGGAGTGGTTTTATATCACTGAACCCCGCGACGCTAAATGGGCGGCGAAACCTGCTTTCAGATCTGGACCCCCGGAGAGGTTAACCTCCTGGACTGATAAGAGTCCGAACTGGGGGTCTCAAGTTGAAGTGACGACACTCGAGAGCCGTGTGTCCGACGTAATTTCCAAGGGCTATCAGCTCTCGACCGTGGTCCAGGTAATGCTGGCCCGGCTTGTCCTTTCTTGCCAAAGCCGGGACTCCTTCCTATGGGAGTTTGATCCGGCAGGAGATCGGCCTCTGAAGCATCTCTTTGGCTTCACACACAAAGAGATCTGGAAGCATCTCTTCAAGAACCAGAAGGAGTGGCCGAATGAAACCGAGGACGTGGGCTATAGTACCGCGTTCTACGCCCCAGAGATAATAGAAAATTCCGCGGAACATATATCCCCTTTCTTATTTAATAATAATAGGAATTGGAGTTTTTGCGTGAGATACAGGGCTGGACGAAGAAGGCAATTTGGATGAAGTGTCCGGCGCCTTTGCCTGAAGACCCAGAATCGCCTCGACTGATGGCGATGTGACACCCCGAGACCGGTGCGCCAGGTGTCAGCCAGTTATTCGTCTTCGTTGCCATGTCATCTGCTTGTGTGTTGCATTTTGCCATGTCATCATGTGTGTTGCATCAGCATGTTTTAAAACTTGCATCCGTCCGAGTTTCCTCGTCCTCTTCGTTGTCCGTTCTGAGCCCAGACACACTTGCACGCGTCCGCTGTGCCTCCGAATATTTATTTTGTGAGTGGCTAAAAAACGTTCTCGGAATGGGTTGAAACTTGGCGTGTGGTATTATTATAGTGTAGACAGGCCGCCTGCCAAATTTCATCGCATTCAGAGCTCGTTTGATAGCCCAACGGATATATATAGCGGCACTAGTCGCCGGTTTAAACGTCGGACGTTTTCGGTCGCCGAAAACCCCCGCGGGCCTCTCTCCTCTCCTCTCTTCTCAGCCCAAGGCCCCTCCACCACAGCCCACTAATTCCCTCTAGGCCCATCCTACTCCTCCTCGCGACCGGAGCCTCACGATCGCGATCCGATGGTCTAAACGGCCTCAAAACCCCCCTAAACCTAGCCCTATGCCTATATAAACACCCCCCTTGCCATTTTAGGCACCCTAGTCACTTCCCCTACCTTTAGCCTCCCTCCACATAAAAATCCGCGCAGCCAAACCCCCTCCTCCTCCAAATTCGGTGCAGCCCAGCCCGAGCCTGCCACTTGGCGGCCTCCTATTGGCCAGCAGCCGCCACGCGGGCGCCCAGAGCCAATGGGACGGCGCCAGCTCTCCCAGCCACGTCGCCCAGCCGCCTCTCCCCGCGCCTCCCTGCGCCAGGCCCGTTCCAGGCCCGTCGTCCCCGAGCGCTCCCGTCTACTCCTCTCGAACAGATCGGAGCGGGAGGTCCCGACCGCGCCGCCGCACCCGTCCGGCGTCAGGGCCACCGCCGGCGACCACCCAGGCCGGTGCCCGACCGCCATGCTCCTCCGTTCCCTCTTTTTTCCTCGAGTCCTCTCTCTCTCTAACCTCCCTTCTGCTCTTCCTCGGTTTTCCATGCAGGAGCCTCGCCACGAGCGCCGGAGCTCCGCCATCGGTGGCCTCTCGTCGGAGATGGAACCCTCCGCCCCAGATCTGCTCGGATCCGGCCGGATCCCATCGCTCGCGTCCTTCCCCGCCCCTCACTCCAGCGCCGCCGGCCATGGAAGCCTCTGCCTCCTCCCTCGATCCAGAGGAGGGCGACGAGCCGATTCGGCCACGTGGGCCAGCCCGACCGCCGCCGGCCCAACTCCCGCGGCCCAGTCCCGGCAGGCCCAGGCTCGGCCGGCCTGCCTTATCCTCCCCGTCGGCCCAAGCAACCCAACGTGAGCAACCGTACTAGCCCCCGCCCTGTGCGTCAAATAGCTATCAGACGCTCAGTGTGTTTTTTTCCCTCTGAAAAAAACTGCCAAGTCCTCAGATTTGCATTATATGTTGCATCTTTGCATAGTATTAACTTTTTGTGTGCTTATCCGTTTTGAGTGAATGATATGTCAAAATGATCGTGGTGACATGCTCTACACTTTGTTCCATTGTGTCATGCTCATTTGAGTTCATCTAGATGCTCTAATATCTGTTGCAAGGGTGCTACTTGATATCAACTGCTGCTAGTTGTTATTTTGTTGCTATGTTTGAGATATGATAACTTGGTGCATGCTTATCCAAATGAAGCAAATGAGATGTCAAAATGTTCATCATAAGATGCTCTACATGTTGGTTGCTTTAGCATGCATGTTAGAGTTCATTTTGCCCTGTTTATCTCTGTTGCAAAAGTGCATGTGGCTGTTAGGTTTTGTAACTTGTTACGAGATGCCTAGTTGAGGAGCTTGTTGCTATTGATGTGTTTGTCCCCATGTCACATGCCTAGATGTTTTAGATTATCCATGATGTGTTCTTTGCTGTGGTGCAAACCATTTGCCATGATATGCTTTGAGGTGACTTAAACATGCTTGCAAACATGCCATGTTGTTATTGCTGTTTTAACACAGTGAAATTTCACCAAGTCTAGAATCTGTCATATCCTGATGCTATGTTTGCTTGATGCCCTAGGTAAATCCATGATAGTTTTGGGGTGGCCATTGATCTTTCCTTGTTGTATATGTTGTTGTCTATCCATCCATGCTCTTACTTGCTCATTTGAGTTGCTGTAGCTTATTTACATCTTGCTCCCAAGTTGCTATAAAATATTGCTGTCAGGTTTTTATTGTCATGATCAAAATGTTGTAGCTTGTTGCTATTGATCCATGCCTCCTATAGAGTTGATCCAATGGAGTTGTTTGCTGTAGGATATATCTACTTCATGTCCATGCTTCTTGTCACCATGTTTGAGTGTTGTAGAGTATATATTTCTTGCTCCAAAGTTGCTATGTGGCTCTTAATTTCAGCTTGTTGTTATATCTTGTTTCATGTGTATCTTTTAGCCCGTTGCTCCGTTTTGGGTGTGCCTTATATGAAACTTGTGTGATTTTACATGTAGAATCATAATATCATATTGTTTTCATGTTTGGAGTGAGTTTGGTTGATGTTTGGGTGCATCTTGCACCATTGCCATGCTTGTCTTGTTTTGCTCATATCTTCTAGGCCGTAGCTCCAAATTAAAGAAACTTTATATGTAACTTGACTAGAATTTCGTGTAGATCATGATGGTGCATGTTAACTTGCTGTTTAACAACTCTAACTTAAGGTGTGCTCAGATCTGAACTAATTTCAAACTATGCATATGAGGACTTACCGGTTTTATTATATGTAGTTTCCGGCCTCATTTTAAACTTGTTGACTTGTGTTATTTTGAGTGCTTCATGCCTTGCCATGTTTTGCTTCCTGTATAAACTTGTCATGCATCATACCTTGCCATGTATTGCATTATATAGACTTGTGTTGTTTTGCTGTGCTTCCTACCTTGCTATGTTTTGCTTCCTGTATAGAATTGTAGTGCTTCCTATATAGAACTGTCTTGCATCATACTTGGTTGAGCATATTGTCATGTCTCGTGTGGTGTGTTTACCGTGTTGCTTGCTTCTTCTCGTTAGGGCTTGTTCCGTTGCATTCGTGAGGATTCGTTCGTCTACCCGTGGTTCTTCTTCAAGGCTTCTTCTTCGTCTTCTTCACGGATCCGTTCTTCTTCCTTGCGGGATCTTAGGCAAGATGACCATACCCTTGGATACCTTTACTATAATTGCCTTTGCTTAGTTGTCTCGATGCTATCGTTATATGTCGCGCTACCCATCTTATTGTCAGCCCCTCTTCTTGTTGCCATGAAACCTCTAACCTTTGAAGCCTTCCTAGCAAAAACCATTGTTTGGCTATGTTACCAGCTTGCTCAGCCCCCCTTATAGCGTTGTTAGTTGCAGGTGAAGATGAAGATCGTTCCAGGAGGGAACTTGTTGTTGGAATATCACAATATCTATTATTATTATTAACACACCTATATACTGGGCATGGGTGGAAGGTTTGGCCTTTTGCTCGGTGTTTTGTTCCACTCATGCCACCTTAGGTGCCGATAAACCGGCATTATGTTCCTTGATTTTGCGTTCCTTACACGGTTGTGTATATGGGGACCCCTTGACACTTCGTCTTTGAATAAAACTCCTCCAACAAGGCCCAACATTGGTTTTAATTTTCTCATAATAACAACTTAATTAATTAAATAAATTGCATAAGGAGTTAGCGCTACCCGAGGATTCTTCTACATAGCAGGGGGGCCAGTGCTGATGGTGTTGGTCCCAAACGGGCAGACTACGGGACCGTCTCGGGGAAACTCGAGGTATCTGGCTCCTGTAGGATGTGCCATCCGGTCGTGGCCTGAGACGAGATACGCGCGACTACTATCAGGGTGTCGGCACGCCGGGAGGTCTTGCTGGACTTGTTTTACCATTGTCGAAATGTCTTGTGCACCGGGATGCTGAGCCTGATCGGATTTCCCTAAGATAAGGGGTGATGATATTATATTTATCACTTCAGCTGATCGTGAGAGCTTGTGATGGGCTAAGTTGGGACACCCCTGCAGGGTTATGATCTTTCGAAAGCCGTGCCCGCGGTTATGTGGCAGATTGGAATTTGTTAATGTCCGGTTGTAGAAAACTTGTCAGAGGATCCGAAGTAAAACACACAACTGTGTGAGTAACCGTGACTGTCTCTTTTCACTTTGAGAAGAGAACACGGTGGGGTTATGTTTGACTCGTAGGTAGTTCATGATCTTTAGCGATCATTTCTAGTTTGCGACCGTTTGCGTAGATGCTCATCTTATTCTTGTACTCGTAAGTTAGCCACCATACTTTTGCTTAGCCGCTGCTGCAACCTCACCACTTTACCTCTTCCTACCCATTAAGCTTTGATTGTCTTGTTACCCATGGTTATGGGATTGCTGAGTCCTCGTGGCTCACCGATATTACAACAACAGTTTCCGGTGCAGGTTTCCAATGTCTTGACGCGAGAGCGATGTTCGTTTTGTTGGAGTTCTTCTTCTTCTTCTTCAGTCTTGGGTTAGGTTCCGGGTCGGAAGCCTGGGATAGCAGATGGATGTCATTGAGCTTTTCATGTTTGTATCCGTAGTCGGATACTTTGTAATTATGTTGTTGTATTCATGTGAATTCTATGTATTGTTGTATCCCCCATGTATGTATGAAATGGTTCGATGTAATGATATCCATCTTGCTAAGCGCCCGAAATGCGGTTGTGCCCCAATCACGTAAGTGTCATGTGATCGGGATAGAATCGCATCTTGGGCCTGACAAGTTGGTATCAGAGCCTCGACCGACCATAGGAGCCCCCTTGATTGATCATAGCTTGGCCGTTGTTGAGTCTAGAAGAAAACTTTTTTTCGGAGTCTAGTTATATCGGAGAGTAGGAATTCATTTTACTCCCCTACCCCTTCGTCGCACTGGTGAGGAATCTTGACGTATGTGTTTTGAATTACTCCTCTTCCCCTTCAAATTTTTTTAGGATCACGTGGTTAGTTTTCGTTCGTTGCGTTGTTAGTTCTTTCATCTGGTGCATCTCTCGTCAAGTGGATTCAACCCTCTTCTTCTTTGCAAGTCCAACCCCCAGTTCTTTTCAACCGACGGTGTTTCCCAGTCCATTGTGTTCTTTCTTTTCCCACCCGCCCTCCCTTTTGCTTCTCGGAGCCGGAGTCCGTATTCGAGTATCCGTCCGACTCGTGTGAATCCTTTGCAATCTTCCTCAGTTATTTCAACTGGTGATTCCTCTTCTAGTTCGTCATTCTTCATCTCGTCTTCTTTTCCGGTGGATTTCAATTCAAGTTTTCCGGTGTTGTTCTTATTCTTTCATCGACTTAAGTGTTTTCCCTTATCTCGTTCGCCTCTCGTCATTTAATTATTCCGGAGTTTCGAATACATCTCAGGAGATTCGTTTGTGTTCCAATTAATTCGAGGTTGTCACCTCATTCCAGTTTTTCAAATGTTCCGGTGCATCATCTCCTTTCAATCTTTCAACGGAGATTTCTCTTCGGTGGGCTCATAACCCACAGGCTTATTCCCAGGATCTTACCTGACTCTTCCAATATTTCCCTAGGTGTTCCTATATTCTTTTCAAATGTGACGTAAGAATGGATTCCATCTGTCACGTGCCTTCTCCAAGATCGCTTTTGATTCTTTTCATCGTTGGTTCAACCTTTCTTCTTTTCATCCATCCGGAGTATTTCATGAATTCTTTCCGTTGTGTTCCTCCGAAGGCCATCTTTTCAGAAGATTTCTTCGTTCTCAGTTTTCAACTTCATCCTCCAAATATTCTTCTTCGATGCCTCTTTGTTCGTCTCACATTCTTCCGGTGCTTCGTTCAAGCATTCTTTAATCCGTCCGTGATCTCTTCATTCTCTTGCATCTAAATTCCCCAAGTGCTTTATTCTTCCCAGAGATCCATTTCATCGTATTCACTCAATTCAATTCTTCACGGTGGCTTGTCCTCTTGCATCGTTCAATTTTATTCCTTACGATGGTTCGTTACTTTTATTCACTCGGTTTCAATTCCTTACGGTGGTTCGCTCAAACAGTTCTTTTCCGGTGTTATCATATCTATCCATTCTTTTTATTCCAATCTTATCGGTGTTTCATGAAGATTTTCGCAAGTTCGCGAGATATCCCTCTTTAATCAATTTCAACGAGAATAAGTAGTATGTGAATCCATTGTTTTCATCAATTTAATTGGTGGAGGATAAGCATAACATAATTCTTATTCTTTTCATCGAGTGGGTTAATTCCTTCCTTTGGAGTTTATTCTTGATGAATAAATTATAGTTCCAGATGTTTTATTCTTTTCTTTCCGGAGTTTAAGTTTTTCTTGGTTATCTCGTCGGAACCCCGTCTAATCATCGCAAGGCTTATTCTTATTCTTTTTCATCCGTCATTTCTATATCATCATCCTTTTGTTACCGGAGTTCTTCATGGTGGTTCTCCATCATTTAAATCATTCTTCGAGTGTTCATCTAATTCTTTTGGATCGAGCTCAAGCATTATTCTTTTGTGTCTCGGGATGCAAATTAATTCTCCGTATTCTTTTGAAGTGAAGTTTTGCATTTCTTCCTTCATTTCATCTATTCAATATTTGGTTGCGGCATAATTTACCTCAAGTTTTAAGATGTTTTCATAAGTCCACGACAAGCTTATTCTTTTGTTGTTGATTTTCTCAATAACTCCGTTCAAGTCTTTCTCCTAAGGATACTCTTTCAAATTCATTCGTGATGGAAGTTGTCATCTTCTTCTCCATTCTTTTAATTCCATCATTTCAATTCTTCCGGAGGCATTGTGTTGCTACTCTCGTCGAGTATCGTTTTCATCTTTCCAAGTTCTTATCCTATTCCATTCATGCTCAACCGGTGTGCTATTTCTTTCAGTTTCAGCCGGAGTGCTGCCCGAATTCCTTCGTTCAAATTCCTTTTCTATCTCTTTCAACCGGAATGGTTTATTGTCTCTCACTGGTCATTTAAGCTCTCGATTCTCGTCGTTTTCCTTGTTTCCTCTTTTACCGGAGCTTCTCATCTCGTTCATCTTCATTGCATTCTTCCGTTCAAGTGGCTCAACTCTCAAGGTTCTTTGGTTTCACTCTTTTGTCCTCGAAGAACTTTGTTCTTCCTTTTCCCTTCCGTCTCGTTCCTAAGATCTCTGGACGAGATCTCTTGTTAGTAGGGGAGTGTTGTGACACCCCGAGACCGGTGCGTGTCAGGACCGGGATTTCGGGATGTAATTTTCCCAAAGGCGGACCTTGTGCTCACCAGCCCCAGGATTACTGTTAGCTGATGAGGCACCTCTTGATACAGAAAATTCCAAGCAAAGATACATATATGTAGTCCAAGACCATTCTGGTTCATAAGTACAACATGGGTTTCTGGTAGGTGATGGCGGAAGCGGTTGGGATACGTTGGTGCTTGTGGGACTCCATTTCCCATGGGAACAACTGACCGGGATAACTCCTATCTTCGCGGGGCTGCTATCTAAATAGCATAGGCTCTGGGGTAGCGTCATGTCGTTCCTTCCCTTGCAAGGAATATGGCCAAGACAATAGCTAGGGACAAGCCAGTGAGTACTTTGAATGTACTTGCAAACATTAAGAACATGGGTGAAACATAAACATGCTCAAAGATGATTTATGATCACTATGATAATTATGATGCGATAGGATATAACTTTAAGTAGGACGTTCGAGAAGAGGGGTATAGGCAATCAGAGAGTAGTATTGAAGTAAATAACAGGCATGCCACAGTCGGGCGTCTGGGCGACACCACAAAAAGGGCTCATAAGAAAAGGATAATAAAGGACAAAAATGCCACAGTCGGACGTGTGAGCGACATCACATAAAGGGCTTATGAAATAAAATAATGCCACAGTCGGACGTCTGAGCAACATCACAAAAAGGGCTTATAAATAAAAAGAATGCCACAGTCGGACGTTTGAGCGACATCACCTAAAGGGCTTATAAATAAAAAGAATGCCACAGTCGGACGTCTGAGCGACATCACAGAAAGGGCTTATAAATAAAAGAAATAACAGGGAATATCCGGGAGGTAGAACCGTCCTGCGGATACTCGCTGTTTCAAGCAATATGAACGGTTAGTCCACAATAAAGATAACTCACAATCACTACCTGTCATAGGTTATAAACAATGTTCTGGCTTAAAAGTTTCTCCTCCGAAGATCGACACTAAGACCGATACTCGACCCATCCCAGACTGTAGTCCTTAACCATGGACACGGCTATTCGAATAGGTTCTATATCTCTGCAGAGGGTGTACTCTTTACCCACGGATAACGGATTTTCTATAGTCCTCCTGGACTAATTCCGTCTACGGTCTTTTAATTTGAAGACACACCTGACTGCACACACCAGCCTAACTTACCGGTGTCTGGAATCACCCACGACACTAGTTAAGCCAAACTTTAAGTGGGGAGGCTACAACCTCGACTAGCATGGGATCACAACAATTTATAACGCGCGTGAGAAACTGGGGACGCTATCCCCTTCGGCTACAACCGAAACACCCATGCCCCCGGACCAGGTGGCCTGCCTACCGGATGTAGCCGGTATCTTCCACCGTGGCCTCTCTGTACGGTGTGTGATAGAACAGGGTTCGACAAATTTACTAAACCGTACCCTACCTGAAGCACGGACACGCGGTAGTACGAAACAAGTATGGGGGTTACCGGAGCAAGACTCGATCTGTGGTCGACTTAGGAGGTTATAAATATACTTTGCACGGTTAGTGCCTTAATGATCTCACCGTTCCCTGACAGGGGCATTCTCCTCATGCTACAAGTTGCCTCACTACACATCCTCGTCACAACGAGATGTCAGTCTCATGGTTGGTTCAACAAAACACAACCCTCCTTCGGAATCCCTCCAAACTATTACCAGGCAGATGTGGCATGAGGAGTGGTGGCTGTCACCAGTATCACATACAAAACTGAAAAGAAATATTCACCTCATGATGATATGCAAGAGTATGCTTCCCACATGAAATAATGATGCTCAAACTTTGGCATATCAATGGAGTTCTTGAGATTAAAGCAAACAACACACAAATGGTCTCATCACAAGGTTCAAGATGCTTGCCTTCAAGTGGAGGGGAGGAGAAAAGTATTCCAAGAGTTTTGGAAGTTTTCTCCGTCTTCAAAAATCCCAAAAGAATAAAAAAGGAAATCAACGCATAGACTTAGAACACCCTCAAAAAGTTGTCTGGAAATTTTTCATATAAATATGAAAATAAACTACTCCCTCCATTCCCTTATACAAGGCCACTATGAAAAATCCATTTTGCATCTATACAAGGCCACTAACAATAATCGAGGCAAAAATTAATGTTGTTTTCTCGTGCTAGCAATCTATTTAATACTTGCATGCATGTAGTCATAATAACAATGTACTACTTCCACCCCATTCCTTCCTTGCATGCATGCATTCATATTAATTATTTCGATTAACGATAAGAAAAATTGGCTTGCCAAGAAGTCATTAAATTTTACCTTGGTACCTGTAATATGAGTTTGTGGCCTTGTATAAGGGAATGGAGGGAGTAGACAATATTTAGGGAACAACAGAAAAAGAATCAAATCAGTTGGATTCATATTTAAAAAGATATTGCCAGTCAAAGTTTAGTCAATTCTGTTTTTAGAAAAAAATAGAAAAAGAAAACGTTTCGATTGGGAAATACGCTTTCGAATTAGTGGAGACGTACTCTGGGGATTGCGCCTCCACTTATGCGCGCGTGGGTGGGCGCTGGCTCGCTGACAGAGGGGCCCGGGGGCCCACTGGTCAGGTTTGACCAGTCGCCCCCTCCTCCTTCCTCCTCTGGCCGAATGGCAGCGCTGCTCCGGCGATCAACGCCGGCGAACGGTGGCGCCTCGAGGGCGTTCGAGTGCGGGGATGGATCCGCCAGAGTGGGGCGGTCCTCCCGGTGGTCGAGGAGGTGACGGAAGTGGAGGAACGCGCCGGCGACGAGCTTCGCGGCGGACGGCGGCCTCGGGTGGAATTGGGGTTCCGACCTGCGGTGGCTCTCGAGCTCGTTTGAGACGTCGGGCAGCGTCGCAAGGTTGAATGGAGTCGAGTGGTGGTGCTGGTTGGACGGGAGGGGCGCGGGCTGAGGCGTATTGAGCTGGACAACGGTGGCGGCTGTATTTCGCCGGAGTTGGGGAAGAAGCCTTCTCGAGGCGATTTGTTGTCATGGGAGTGCTCTATGGGATTGCTGGGGTTGCCTGAGACTGCGGAGGAGCTCGGGGCCTCCTTAAATAGGCGGATGAAGGCGGTTCCGCGGCGGTTGTGGATAAGGACGCCGGCGACCGGTGTTCTGTTGCTCAGAGCGACGTGGCGGCGATGCACGCACGGGGACAAGCTTACTGACGTACTTGGGCTGTACCAGGGGACAAGTGGCGGGCGCTGGTGGCTTGGGCGGCTCTGCCCGCAGCAGGGGCTGCCGGAGCTGTCCGCTAGCCGCCGCGGCCGACCTGATGGCGGTCCTGTGGAGCGCTAGGGCTTTCTCTGCGGCGCAGGGATAAGGCGGCGAGCTGTCGGTGCGTGGGGAGTGGCTAAAACATGCGCGAGGCGTCCGCCGAGGGACGCGGCGGCTCGGTGCGCGCGCGTGCAAAACGTGCGCTCTGGACGCGTCCAGAGCACGCACACGAGTCGCTCGACGAAATGCCTCTGCTAGCTAGAGAGCTTGGATGGAGCTAGGATTTAGCAGGTGTGGTCTAGGGTCTGAGGGGAGGTTAGTGGACATGACATTAGGCACTGAGGGCCAAGATCACAGTGCAAGGCAAAACTCATGTCAAAACTGGCCATGCATACCAAGTGCTCGACAGAATGCTATGAGCATGTGGGCACTTCTTCTGGTAGCCAAAATCTCCAGATCAGGGTCTCTTTGGGTGAAGGAGGTGATGGCAAAGTTAGTTGAGCAAAACCAGAAACTTGCCAGTGCAAGTTTTGCAAAACTACAGTTCTGGACAGGAAATGGAAGGCACTGTTTCATGAACTAAAAATGTCCCAAAGGGTCCATTCTTCTGGACTTAAGGGTTTTGCAAGATGGGTTACAAGCAGGAGGAAACTCAAGAGCACTAGAGCAAGATAAACTAGGGTTGCAGTGCAAAATGTCAAACTGGACCAGAACAGAAAAGAGGTTGATTCACTCAAAACTTCCAAAGGACCAAGGTGGATTTTTGCATAAAGATGGATAACATACTGCTAAGAACCTCCCATAATTTTGGTGGAAGCAAAACATGAATATTTAAAGGGGTTGTAGTGCAATATAGCCTACTGAACCAAATTGGCAAACATGCTGTGGAGCCCAAAATATTAAATGTAATAATCATATTATTGCATAAAAGTGATCTAATAGCATCACATGACATCTCCAATTTTTGGTTGAAATTATAAATAAATTCATCAAGTAGTTGCAGTTCAAAAGAGGCCCTAAACTAGGTTTAATCATATATATAGAGAAGTAAATTGTGGAGACCCATATATAACTAAACCTGCTGATATAAGCAAAGTTTTAAAGTATGCATAAGAGAATCTATCATTAAAAGAAAGGTTTTTACTAGGAGCAAACATTCCAACAAAAATAAGAGCAAGAATTCTCCTGGAATCCAAAAGAACATTCAGCATAAGGCAAAATTTTAATTCACTGGCAAATTTTTAATTAGCAAAACATTGCTAAATTTTTGGGGTGTTACAGTGCGCCAGGTGTCAGCCAGTTATTCGTCTTCGTTGCCATGTCATCTGTTTGCATGTTACCTTTTGCCATGTCATCATGTATGTTGCATCAGCTTGTTTTAAAACTTGCATCCGTCCGAGTTTCCTCGTCCTCTCCGTTGTCCATTCTGAGCCCAGACACACTTGCACGCGCCCGCGGTGCCTCCGAATATTTATTTTGTGAGTGGCCGAAAAACGTTCTCGGAATCGGTTGAAACTTGGCGTGTGGTCTTATTATAGTGTAGACAGGCCGCCTGCCAAATTTCATCGCATTCGGAGCTCGTTTGATAGCCCAACGGATATATATAGCGGCACTAGTCGCCGGTTTAAACGTCGGACGTTTTCGGTCTCCGAAACCCCCCGCGGGCCTCTCTCCTCTCCTCTCTTCTCAGCCCAAGGCCCCTCCACCACAGCCCACTAATTCCCTCTAGGCCCATCCTACTCCTCCTCGCGACCGGAGCCTCACGATCGCGATCCGATGGTCTAAACGGCATCAAAACCCCCCTAAACCTAGCCCTATGCCTATATAAACACCCCCCTTGCCATTTTGGGCACCCTAGTCCCTTCCCCTACCTATAGCCTCCCTCCACCTAAAAATCCACACAGCCAAACCCCCTCCTCCTCCAAATTCGGTGCAGCCCAGCCCGAGCCTGCCACTTGGCAGCCTCCTATTGGCCAGCCGCCTCCACGCGGGCGCCCAAAGCCAATGGTACGGCGCGAGCTGTCCCAGCCACGTCGCCCAGCCGCCTCTCCCCGCGCCAGGACCGTTCCAGGCCCGCCCCGGGCCGGATCTGGGCCCCGAGGCCCGCCGTCCCCGAGCGCTCCCGTCTGCTCCGCTCGAACAGATCGGAGCGGGAGGTCCCGATCGCGCCGCCGCACCCGTCTGGCGTCAGGGCCACCGCCGGCGACCACGCAGGCCGGTGCCCGACCGCCATGCTCCTCCGTTCCCTCCTTTTTCCTCGAGTCCTCTCTCTCTCTAACCTCCCTTCTGATCTTCCTCGGTTCTCAATGCAGGAGCCTCGCCACGAGCGCCGGAGCTCCGCCGTCGGTGGCCTCTCGCCGGAGATGGAACCCTCCGCCCCGGATCTGCTCTGATCCGGCCGGATCCCGTCGCTCGCGTCCTTCCCCGCCCCTCACTCCAGCGCCGCCGGCCATGGCAGCCTTTGCCTCCTCCCTCGACCCAGAGGAGGGCGACGAGCCGATTCGGCCACGAGGGCCAGCCCGACCACCGCCGGCCCAACTCCCGCGGCCCAATCCCGGCAGGCCCAGGCTCGGCCGGCCTGCCTCATCCTCCCCGCCGGCCCAAGCGACCCAACGTGAGCAATCGTACTAGCCCCCACCCTGTGCGTCAAATAGCTATCAGACGCTCAGTGTGTTTTTTCCCCTCTGATAAAAACTGCTAAGTCCTCAGATTTGCATTATATGTTGCATCATTGCATAGTGATAAGTTTTCGTATGCTTATCCGTTTTGAGTGAATGATATGTCAAAATGATCGTGGTGACATGCTCTACACTTTGTTCCATTGTGTCATACTCATTTGAGTTCATCTAGATGCTCTAATATCTCTTGCAAGGGTGCTACTTGATATAAACTGCTGCTACTTGTTATTTTGTTGCTATGTTTGAGATATGATAGCTTGGTGCATGCTTATCCAAATGAAGCAAATGAGATGTCAAAATGTTCATCATGAGATGCTCTACATGTTGGTGGCTTTAGCATGCATGTTAGAGTTCATTTTGCCATGTTTATCTCTGTTGCAAAAGTGCATGTGGCTGTTAGGTTTTGTAACTTGTTACGAGATGCCTAGTTGAGGAGCTTGTTGCTATTGATGTGTTTGTCCCCATGTCACATGCCTAGATGTTTTAGATTCTCAATGATGTGTTCTTTGCTGTGGTGCAAACCATTTGCCATGATATGCTTTGAGGTGACTTAAACATGCTTGCAAACATGCCATGTTGTTATTGCTCACTTTGTGAAATTTCACTAAGTCTGGAATCTGTCATATCCTGATGCTATGTTTGCTTGATGCCCTAGGTAAATCCTTGTTGTATATGTTGTTGTATATCCATCCATGCTCTTACTTGCTCATTTGAGTTGCTGTAGCTTATTTACATCTTGCTCCCAAGTTGCTATAAAATATTGCTGTCAGGTTTTTATTGTCATGATCAAAATGTTGTAGCTTGTTGCTATTGATCCATGCCTCCTATGGAGTTGCTCCAATGGAATTGTTTGCTGTAGGATATGTCTACTTCATGTCCATGCTTCTTGTCACCATGTTTGAGTGCCGTAGAGATTATATTTCTTGCTCCAAAGTTGCTATGTGGCTGTTAATTTCAGCTTGTTGTTATATCTTGTTTCATGTGTATCTTTTAGCCCGTTGCTCCGTTTTGGGTGTACCTTATATGAAACTTGTGTGATTTTGCATGTAGAATCATAATATCATATTGTGTTCATGTTTGGAGTGAGTTTGCTTGATGTTTGGGTGCATCTTCCACCGTTGCCATGCTTGTCTTGTTTTGCTCATATCTTCCAGGCCGTAGCTCCGAATTGAACAAACTTTATATGTAACTTGACTAGAATTTCGTGTAGATCATGATGGTGCATGTTAACTTACTTTTTAACAACTTTAACTTAAGGTTTGCTCAGATCTGAACTAATTTCAAACTATGCGTATGAGGACTTACCGGTTTTATTATATGTAGTTTCCGGCCTCATTTTAAACTTGTTGACTTGTGTTGTTTTGAGTGCTTCCTGCCTTGCCATGTTTTGCTTTCTGTATAGACTTGTCATGCATCATACCTTGCCATGTATTGCATTATATAGACTTGTGTTGTTTAGCTGTGCTTCCTACCTTGCCATGTTTTGCTTCCTGTATAGACTTGTAGTGCTTCCTATATAGAACTGTCTTGCATCATACTAGGTTGAGCATATTGTCATGTCTCGTGTGGTGTGTTTACCGTGTTGCTTGATTCTTCTCGTTAGTGCTTGTTCCGTTGCGTTCGTGAGGATTCGTTCGTCTACCCGTGGTTCTTCTTCAAGGCTTCTTCTTCGTCTTCTTCATGGATCCGTTCTTCTTCCTTGCGGGATCTCAGGCAAGATGACCATACCCTTGGATACCTTTACTATCAGTGCCTTTGCTTAGTTGTGTCGATGCTATCGTTATATGTCGCGCTACCCATCTTATTGTCAGCCCCTCTCCTTGTTGCCATGAAACCTCTAACCTTTGACACCTTACTAGCAAAAACCATTGTTTGGCTATGTTACCCGCTTCCTCAGCCCCTCTTATAGCGTTGTTAGTTGTAGGTGAAGATGAAGATCGTTCCAGGAGGGAACTTGTTGTTGGAATATCACAATATCTATTATTATTATTATTAACACACCTATATACTGGGCATGGGTGGAAGGCTTGGCCTTTTGCTTGGTGTTTTGTTCCACTCATGCCACCTTAGGCGCCGAT
Source organism: Secale cereale (assembly GCA_902687465.1). Classification (NCBI taxonomy): domain Eukaryota; kingdom Viridiplantae; phylum Streptophyta; class Magnoliopsida; order Poales; family Poaceae; genus Secale; species Secale cereale. The sequence goes on from LR738715.1 coordinate 138,501,362, forward strand.
AAACCGGCATTATGTTCCTTGATTTTGCGTTCCTTACACGGTTGGGTATATGGGGACCCCTTGACACTTCGTCTTTGAATAAAACTCCTCCAGCAAGGCCCAACATTGGTTTTAATTTGCTCATAATAACAACTTAATTAATTAATTAATTAAATTGCATAGGGAGTTAGCGCTACCCGAGGATTCTTCTACATAGCAGGGGGGCCAGTGCTGATGGTGTTGGTCCCAAATGGGCAGACTGCGGGACCGCCTCGGGGAAACTCGAGGTATCTGGCTCCTGTAGGTTGTCCCATCCGGTCGTGGCCTGAGACGAGATACGCGCGGCTACTATTAGGGTCTCGGCACGCCGGGAGGTCTTGCTGGACTTGTTTTACCATTGTCGAAATGTCTTGTGCACCGGGATGCCGAGCCTGATCGGATTTCCCTAAGATAAGGGGTGATGATATTATATTTATCACTTCAGCTGATCATGAGAGCTTGTGATGGGATAAGTTGGGACACCCCTGCAGGGTTATGATCTTTCAAAAGCCGTGCACGCAGTTATGTGGCAGATTGAAATTTGTTAATGTCCGGTTGTAGAAAACTTGTCAGAGGATCCGAAGTAAAACACACAACTGTGTGAGTAACCATGACTGTCTCTTTTCACTTTGAGAAGAGAACACGGTGGGGTTATGTTTGACTCGTAGGTAGTTCAAGATCTTTAGCGATCATTTCTAGTTTGCGACCGTTTGCATAGATGCTCATCTTATTCTTGTACTCGTAAGTTAGCCACCATACTTTTGCTTAGCCACTGCTGCAACCTCACCACTTTACCTCTTCCTACCCATTAAGCTTTTATAGTCTTGTTACCCATGGTTATGGGACTGCTGAGTCCTCGTGGCTCACCGATACTACAACAACAGTTGCAGGTGCAGGTTTCCGATGTCTTGACGCAAGAGCGATGTTCGTTTTGTTGGAGTTCTTCTCCTTCTTCTTCAGTCTTGGGTTAGGTTCCGGGTCGGCAGCCTGGGATAGCAGATGGATGTCATTGAGCTTTTCATGTTTGTATCCGTAGTCGGATACTTTGTATTGATGTTGTTGTATTCATGTGAATTCTATGTATTGTTGTATCCCCCATGTATGTATGAAATGGTACGATGTAATGATATCCATCTTGCTAAGCGCCCGAAATGCGGTTGTGCCCCAATCACGTAAGTGTCATGTGATCGGGATAGAATCTCATCTTGGGCCTGACCAGCGATGCTGGTCCCGGCGCCGTACAAGACGCCGGTCAAGAACCCAAGAAGAAGATCAAGGAGGCCGAAGAAGAAGGACCCCGCCCTGCGGACGAGAAGTCCGAGAAGATCAACATCCAATCCTCCGAAGAGGAGGAGGATGCCGACGAAGAAGAAGAAAAATAAGAGGCTGTTGGGGAACGTAGCAGAATTCAAAAAATTTATACGCTTCACCAAGATCAATCTAAGGAGTCATCTAGCCACGAGGGAGAAAGGAGTGCATCTACATACCCTTGTAGATCGCGAGCAGAAGCGTTCAAGAGAACGTGGATGATGGAGTCGTACTCGTCGTGATCCAAATCACCGATGATCCCAGCGCCGAACGGACGGCACCTCCGCGTTCAACACAGGTACGGTGCAGCGACGTCTCCTCCTTCTTGATCCAGCAAGGGGGAGGAGAGGTTGATGGAGATCCAGCAGCACGACGACGTGGTGGTGGATGCAACGGTATTTCTGCATGGCTTTGCCAAGCACTGCGGGAGGAGGGAGAAGTGTAACGGGAGGGAGAGGGAGGCGCCAGGGGCAAGGGTGCGGCTGCCCTCCCTCCCACCACTATATATAGGGGCCCAGGGGGGCGCCGGCCCTAGGAGATCCAATCTCCTAGGGGGGCGGCGGCCTAAGGGGGGGGAACTTGTCCCCCAAGGCATGTGGGGCGCCCCTACCCATAGGGTTCCCAACCCTAGGCGCAGGGGGAAAGCCCAAGGGGGGCGCACCAGCCCACTATGGGCTGGTTCCCCTCCCCCTTCGGCCCATGGGGCCCTCCGAGATAGGTGGCCCCACCCGATGGACCCCCGGGACCCTTCCGGTGGTCCCGATACACTACCGGTGACCCCCGAAACTCTCCCGATGGCCAAAACTGGACTTCATATATATAATTCTTTACCTCCGGACCATTCCAGAACTCCTCGTGACGTCCTGGATCTCATCCGGGACCCCGAACAACATTCGGGTTACTGTGTGCATATATCTCTACAACCCTAGCGTCACCGAACCTTAAGTGTGTAGACCCGATGGGTTCGGGAGACACGTAGACATGACCGAGACGACTCTCCGGTCAATAACCAACAGCGGGACCTGGATACCCATGTTGGTTCCTACATGTTCCTCGATGACTCATTGGATGAACCACGATGTCAAGGATTCACTCAATCCCGTATGCAATTCCCTTTGTCTATCGGTATAGTACTTGCCCGAGATTCGATCGTCGGTATACCGATACCTTGTTCAATCTCGTCATGGAAAGTCTCTTTACTCATTCCGTAATTCATCATCCCGTGACCAACTCCTTAGTCACATTGAGCTCATTATGATGATGTTTTACCGAGTGGGCCCAGAGATACCTCTCCGTCATACGGAGCGACAAATCCCAGTCTCGGTTCGTGCCAACTCAACAGATACTTTCGGAGATACCCGTTGCGTACCTTTATAGCCACCCAGTTACGTTGTGACGTTTGGCACACCCAAAGTATTCCTACGGTGTTCGGGAGTTGCACAACCTCATGGTCTAAGGAAAAGATACTTGACATTGGAAAAGCTTTAGCATTACGAACTACACGATCTTGTACTAGGCTTAGGATTGGGTCTTATCCATCACATCATTCTCCTAATGATGTGATCTCGTTATCAATGACATCCAATGTCCATGGTCAGGAAACCGTAACCATCTGTTGATCAACGATCTAGTAACTAGAGGTTTACCAGGGACATGTTGTGGTCTATGTATTCACACATGTATCACTGTTTCCGGATAATACAATTCAAGCATGAATAACTGATAATTATCATGAACAAGAAAATATAATAATAACTATTTTATTATTGCCTCTAGGGCATATTTCCAATAGTCTCCCACTTGCACTACAGTCAATAATCTAGTTACATTGTGATGAATCGAACACCCATAGAGTTATGGCGTCGATCATGTTTTGCTCGTGGAAGAGGTTTAGTCAACGGATCTGCGACATTCAGATCCGTATGCACTTTACAAATATCTATGTCTCCATCTTGAACATAATTCCGGATGGAGTTGAAACGGCGCTTGATGTGCTTGGTCTTCTTGTGAAACCTGGGCTCCTTGGCAATGGCAATAGCTCCAGTGTTGTCACAGAAGAGAGTCATCGGGCCCGACGCGCTTGGAATGACTCCTAGGTCGGTGATGAACTCCTTCAACCAGACTCCTTTCTGTGCCGCTTCGCAAGCAGCTATGTACTCCGCTTCACATGTAGAATGCGCCACGACGCTTTGCTTGCAACTGCACCAGCTGACTGCCCCACCATTCAAGATATACATGTATCCGGTTTGTGACTTGGAGTCATCCAGATGTGTGTCGAAGCTAGCATCGATGTAACCCTTTACGACGAGCTCTTTGTCACCTCCATAAACGAGAAACATATCCTTAGTCCTTTTCAGGTACTTCAGGATGTTCTTGACCGCTGTCCAATGTTCCATACCGGTATCACTTTGGTACCTCCCTACCAAACTTATGGCAAGGTTCACATCAGGTCTGGTACACAACATGTCATACATAATAGAACCTATGGCTGAGGCATAGGGGATGACACTCATCTTTTCTCCATCTTCTGCCGTGGTCGAGGATTGAGCCGTGCTCAATCTCTTACCTTGCAATACAGGCAAGAACCCTTTCTTGGACTGATCCATATCGAACTTCTTCAATATCTTATCAAGGTATGTGCTTTGTGAAAGACCAATGAGGCGTCTCGATCTATCTCTATAGATCTTGATGCCTAATATGTAAGCAGCTTCTCCAAGGTCCTTCATTGAAAAACTATTATTCAAGTAGGCCTTTATGCTCTCCAAGAATTCTACATCATTTCCCATCAGTAATATATCATCCACATATAATATGAGAAATGCTACAGAGCTCCCACTCACTTTCTTGTGAATACAGGCTTCTCCCCAAGTCTGTATAAACCCAAACGCTTTGATCACATCATTAAAGCGAATATTCCAACTCCGAGATGCTTGCACCAGCCCATAGATTGAGTGCTGGAGCTTGCATACCTTGTTAGCATTCTTAGGATCGACAAAACCTTCCGGCTGCATCATATACAGTTCTTCCTTGAGGAAGCCATTAAGGAATGTCGTTTTGACGTCCATTTGCCATATCTCATAATCATAGAATGTGCCAATTGCTAACATGATTCAGATGGACTTCAGCATCGCTACGGGAGAGAAAGTCTCATCGTAGTCAATACCTTGAACTTGTCGATAACCTTTAGCGACAAGTCGAGCCTTATAGATGGTCACATTACCATCCGCGTTAGTCTTTTTCTTAAAGATCCATTTGTTTTCTATGGCGTGCCGATCATCGGGCAAGTCCACAAAATTCCATACTTTGTTTTCATGCATGGATCCTATCTCGGATTTCATGGCTTCAAGCCATTTGTTGGAATCCGGGCCCGCCATCGCTTCTTCATAGTTCGAAGGTTCACCGTTGTCTAACAACATGATTTCCATCATAGGGTTATCGTACCACTTTGGTGCGGAACGTGTCCTTGTGGACCTTCGAAGTTCAGTGGTAACTTGATCCGAAGCTTCATGATCATTATCATCAACTTCCTCCCTAGTCAGTGTAGGCACCACAGGAACATCTTCCTGCGTTGCGCTACTTTCCGGTTCGGAAGGGGTGACTGTCACCTCATCAAGTTCCACTTTCCTCCCACTCACTTATTTCGAGAGAAACTCTTTCTCCAGAAAGGATCCATTCTTGGCAACGAAGACCTTGCCTTCGGATCTGAGGTAGAAGGTGTACCCAATAGTTTCCTTTGGGTATCCTATGAAGGCGCATTTTTCCGATTTGGGTTCGAGCTTTTCAAGTTGAAGTTTCTTGACATAAGCATCGCAACCCCAAACTTTTAGAAACGACAGCTTTGGTTTCTTGCCAAACCAAAGATCATACGATGTCGTCTCAATGGATTTAGACGGAGCCCTATTTAAAGTGAATGCGACAGTCTCTAAAGCATAACCCCAACAAGATAGCGATAAGTCGGTAAGAGACATCATAGATCGCACCATGTCTAACAGAGTACGATTACGACGTTCGGACACACCATTACGCTGAGGTGTTCTGGGTGGTGTCAATTGTGAAACAATTCCACAGTTCCTTAGGTGTGTGCCAAATTCGTGACTTAAATATTCACCTCCACGATCCGATCGTAAGAACTTTATTTTTCTGTCACGTTGTTTCTCGACCTCATTCTGAAATTCCTTGAACTTTTCAAAGGTCTCAGACTTGTGTTTCATCAAGTAGACATACCCATATCTACTTAATTCATCCGTGAGGGTGAGAACATAACGATAGCCTCCGCGAGCTTCAACACTCATTGGACCGCACACATCGGTATGTATGATTTCCAATAAGTTGGTCGCTCGCTCCATTGTTCCGGAGAATGGAGTCTTGGTCATCTTGCCCAAAAAGGCATGGTTCGCACGCGTCAAAAGATTCATAATCAAGAGACTCTAGAAGTCCATCTGCATGGAGCTTCTTCATGCGTTTGACACCAATATGACAAAGGCGGCAATGCCACAAGTATGTGGGACTATCATTATCAACTTTACATCTTTTGGCATTCACACTATGAATATGTGTAACATCACGTTCGAGATTCATCAAGAATAAACCGTTGACCAGCGGGGCATGACCATAAAACATATCTCTCATATAAATAGAACAACCATTATTCTCGGATTTAAATGAGTAGCCATCTCGCATTAAACGAGATCCAGATACAATGTTCATGCTCAAAGCTGGTACTAAATAACAATTATTAAGGTTTAAAACTAATCCTGAGGGTAGATGTAGAGGTAGCGTGCCGACGGTGATCACATCGACCTTGGAACCATTCCTGACGCGCATCGTCACCTCGTCTTTCGCCAGTCTCCGCTTATTCCGCAGCTCCGGCTTTGAGTTACAAATGTGAGCAACTGCACCGGTATCAAATACCCAGGAGCTACTACGAGCGTTGGTAAGGTACACATCAATAACATGTATATCATATATACCTTTGACGTTGCCGGCCTTCTTATCTGCTAAGTATTTGGGGCAGTTCCGCTTCCAGTGACCCGTTCCCTTGCAATAAAAGCACTCAGTCTCAGGCTTGGTGAAAGTGCAACTAATCCCCGGGTGGTTTTGGTAATTAATAACAACATATATATCATTGAACTAATAGCTACTTGAGAATCATTTCAGAGAAGTTCAGTGATATGGGTATGGAAATGTCTGAAGAAGTGGACCCCTCAAAATGCTAAGGCAAGCATTGGCAAAAGCTCAAGACTCCATTTTTGGTTTAGTGATCAAAGATCACATTGAGTCCATAGGAAAAGCCAATTGAACTTATAAAGGATGAGCCAGTGCGCCCAACTAGCGGCACTGGCCACGTCTCCTTCTGTTTGCCGTGAACAGGGTCGCGAAGAGAGATAAGTCCCCAGCGCCCATTCTCCCCTCCTCTCGCCTCCTCCCATCTCCTCTCTCTCTCTCCCGTCTCCTCCCTCTCAACCCTAGCCGCCGCCACCTAGGCCGCCACCCCTTCCCTCCCCCCCCCGCCCCCGCGCCACGAGCCCCTCCCTCCTCTTCGTGCCGCCGGCCGTCGCAGCGACGCAGAGTGGCCCAGATGCGGCCGCCCCGTGGTCGGCCTCAGAGTGGCCCAGATGCGGCCGCCCCGTGGTCGGCCTCGACGAGCACGACCTCGATCCAGCCTCAGCAGGAGGACCTCGAGCCGAGGAGCGTGGCCTCGATCGGGACTCGGCATCTAGGGCGGCGACGGAGGAGGGGAGCAGCAGCCAGCATCGGGGCGGCGGCGGCGACTTGACTCCATAAGCTGGTCGAGGTGGTTCAAGCCAATGAAGCAGCCGACAGTGCAAGGTATAGACGATGGAACTGTTGATTTCCCCTCTTGCTTGATCTAATTTCGTGGTCACAACAATGTTGGATTTCTCCATACGGCGCCGAGTATGTGCTGCTCTGTCTCGGGGCTCAATGCTCTCTTGGACGCAGAGGTTGGCGTGATTTTATTCGGTTCTCATCCTTTCACTGTTTTGAATTCTGTTCATGCTTATTACAGCCTGGTGATTAGGGTCAATAGTTTGCTCTTGGCTCTCAAATACTTCTATTGATGGTTCGCTTTCAAAATACAGAATAGATGCTTCACTGAATGTTGTTCCCCAAGAAGTGTCGTGCTCTCCTTTGTTGTGAGCTCGTCGCGTGTTGCGCTCGCGTCGCTGCCGTTCTTGCATCGGTGCTGCTGCCATGGGGGGCTTGGTTTAATGTACTGTATGAACCAAACAGACCTTGAGTCTTATGACTCTAACCATTCATTTAGCATGCTGACTATGTACTAGGCAGCATCTTAATATGTAGAATCTTTTATGATGTTAAATATAAAACAAAGTAGGATGACAATTCTGATTTGTGTATGATCCTGCCAATTCAACTGGCCCTAATAATTAATCATACATAATTACTTGCATATGTCATTTTTAATAGTACAGTCTATGTGATCCCAGGTTGCAATTTTGTTGGGAAATCTCAGGTTTGATTTAGAATACCAACGCTAACAAAATCCTATTTAGTTTCTGCTGTTTTGGAAAGGTTGCCTACTATACCACTATTTTTCATTCAGCTTGGCTTCAATGTTGCATTGCTGATCGTCTATTTAGACACCTAAAACCATATAAGAATGTAGACAATTAAATGATTATGTACTTTTATGAAGCAGGTGGAGACAATATCTCTGTCACCAAGGGGGTTGTTTCGAGAGTGGAACTAACACTGTATGCCCATGGTGCGACTCATCTCATGGCTATACAAATTTCTTTGTTAATGGGCAGTAGAAAAGGAAGGAAACTTATTTTTTAACACCGATGAGTAATGAGTGCACTATACAAGGTTATCCCTACTGCCATTGGTACTGAACTACTGACAACTATCTTTTTTCTTCCATGTTCCTTTCCCTGGGCAGGTTCTTTGTTTAATCGTTGGATGTGTGTGATGTTGACAAACAAGGTTAGGTTTCCTCTGATTGGCTTGCTTGATTATGTCTTGGTACATATTCCATGAACTCGTGTGTTTGTGCAGTCGGGTTGGCTGTCTATTAATTTTGGGGTTCACCTGCTTTGGATACGGTGTTGTTTCTTGTTTATATATTCCCAAACAATTGGTTGCTGCTTTCTGATGAAGGAAAGGTTTATATGATCCAACAGATTAGCTTGTGTTGTTTACATATGCAAAGTGATGCTTGTTGCACACTTATAGATGGAAGTTAATTAAGTGGCAGAAAAATAGGAAACTATAGGTTGAATAGTCCAGTAGGCCATCAATTTACTATTTTCGTGCATGCTAGCTTGATTCATCTTGCTCAAACCAATAGTTGTTGCATGCTGATGAAGGAAAGCTGCTTAAACAAAATGTTAATACACGTGTTCTAGAATCCAGCAAATCACCTTTTACTGTTTACATATGCAAGTTCATCTTCAAGATGTTCTTTGCGGCATTAGAACTGCACTTGGAGAGATTCCTCCATATTTTATCTATAGAGCAGGTTATGTTTGCACTGCTTTGCTCTTGCCAACTTGAACATAATGTACCTTTTTAAGCATCTCATGCTATACTTGATTATTCTTTAAATTTTTATTCCAGGGCTTCATTGTGAATCACTTAAAATTATGTATAATGCTTCACTGTGTCCAAACTTACATGAACACATCACATGTGTAATTGAGCGTCAGAAAGAACTGCATAGTTTCAGCAAGAAGCTTCTTGATAGATTACAAATTAATCAAACATCTATAGCACACTTTGATCAGTGATGTCCGTTGAATTTTTATTTGACTGATTCTTATTTGTGTGTCGTCTTCCAGTATCCTGTGTGCAGAGCAGAGTAGATATAAAGTTCAGTTCTAACATTTATTTGCTGATGTGGACAACCCATGTTTCTAACATTTTATTGTACTACCAACTTTAGCTTACTTTAGATTAAAGTAGCTCCAAGTTTGTGTAATTAATTAGGAAATAAATAGTTGATGCAACTGATTCGGGTTACTACAAATGAACTTATGAACCACAGCTAGCATGTCAGGCCAAAGTAGAAGAGTCCATAGGCGTTGATTATGTCTCGATTTCTCATATCATAGGGAGTGCACTCCGTTTGATGCCTTGAAAGAGCAGTGTATTGGGCTTCATGAGATAGTCATCTAGAGTTTGATCAGATTTGAAATGATTTGGCTTGTAATTTCTGATTTTGCAATCACCTTTCCTATAAGGTACTTTCAGATCTTCTTTTGAGTTATTATACATGAGCGTTTAGAAATCTCTCAAAAATGAACTCCATTGTTGTAATTGAAAATTTAAAATCACAAGATTTAATGGCTTCTGTAGTCATACATATTGATGCTTATTTATTCTAGGCCATTAAAGGGATAGTGGTTCATGGCATTTTTTTGTTTCAAGTATTTGTCTGTGCAGATGTTCCTGTAAAACAATAGAATTTATTATGTTACAGTTAAGAATCTATTTAATGGCTTGTGTAGTCATACATATTGATGCTTATTTCAAACCCTGTTAAGCCACAAGGTTCACTTAGCTATCATTTCTCACCATTTCCCAGTAAGAGCCAGCTGTAGGCAGGTCCAATTTTGTCTTCGTGGGATATCTGATTAAATATTGGGTTTGTGGTGACACCAACTATTGATGTGCAATTCTTTCCATTTTACATATTTCTTTGTTTTTTTATATAACGGCTTTGCAATTTAGGTGGCATGTTTTGAGAAATATATTTTCAGATAGCATTTAACACTGAAATATCTTCCTCAGAAGTCAGTAAGATGTCTTCTTTTCCGGTCTTTTGCTTTACTTAACTATTAAACTACATGTTCCCAAAACTGGCGTTAATACTTTTACAACTAGACTCAGCGAGTGCAGTACCAAACCAAAACGGATCCTATTTGCCAAAATATTTGTTATTTTTCGTATCTTCCCAAGGGCAAAGTTTCCGCCAAGTGGTTGAATGGCAATATTATGCGATTGGGCCTCACATTCATTAAAATATCATAGGAATTATGCACCTGAGTAATCATTTATTAGAACATCCAACTCCGTTTGTGGTTTGCTCCTCTCGACGATAAGATAATGCTGGTAATATGCATATAATCGTCCATCTACGGCATGCATCCATTAATCATGTTTTATACAGCAGGAGTGCTTCAGGTATCTATTTTCTTGACTAAATTGTACGATACTGATTTCTTATATGCATGTTTTAGAATCATTTATTTACCAGGTTTTAGAATCTGTTATGTAAATAACATTGGGCTCACCTTCCAGTTGATAGACGAATTTTCCCTATATCTATAGATATGGCGTTTTGGTTACCTGGTATTTATTGGTTACTCAATGACCTTTTGGTTACTGTATTATTGGTTTGGTTATGTGGCACCTGCAATATGCAGGAAAATTGAAATATGGAACCTGAAGTGTGATCATACTTTGTCAGTGGCCTTATGGGCTCTGCTTTCGATACTTCAGCTATACCAAATACTTGCCACCTTTAGCATTGTTCAGTTCCATGCATAAACTCAAGTTTGAGTATAATAATTTAATGCATCGTATGTTCATTTCATTTAGTCATCTCAACTACAACTTTGAAAGTAGTATGAATGTAGTGAATACAAAGTACAGATATGCAGTCTAAATCAAGATCACAGAGAGATGGCGCAACTTGATTTGTTGCTTCGTCTTCTGATGTGTGTTTGCTCAGTGTGTTTGTTCCAAGGTGAGCCTCTCTCTTTTTCCCATGCTTTTGACCTGCTTTTAGTGGAGTATGGTCACGGCTGGTTCCTAGATGTACCATAGACATGTCTGGACTATGAACTCTTTTTTTACCAGCTTTGAGATTCTACATAGTGATGGCTCATGATTAAGAATATTACTGTGAAATAGAACTTACCTCATGTTATAATTCTTATACATTTAGTTCTTCTGCCTTTCAACAGTCATCACCCAGCCATCCTTATGGACCTGGTATTGATTACTTCTGGTGGTCAGGGATAACCGAAAATTTCTTTCAATATCCTGCTTGCTATGCATCCATTTTGCTTCTTTTCGCATTGCGTCATTCTACTTGTACTAGCAATTCAACACAAAACCTGATGCCCCATCGGAATGTGCTATACCTGAACTGCTATGTTTATAAAAGCTACCACGAACCATGATTTTCAACTATAGGCATGAATACGCACATAAATTAGTTATAGTTAGCGTTTGCACCGTGGGTGCGACTGGTAAATGGTAGAATATGAAGAAGTATTGTTCCCCTGATTTTGGTCATGTTGGGCACCACCATAATCATACCAAGTGCGTTTGTTCCTCAAATGGGAGGCGGAAATGTGAGTCTTCATGTAGTAATCATGAATCTGATATCTTTGAAAAGTACTAAGCTCCACTGATTTAAATTAATTCTGTCTGGGGGAGAAAGCTCGGGTAATTCTGATGCTCTTATTCGTCTCCGGCATAAACACCTTACTGCAAACGTTCTTCGTGTTTCGCCTCCTCGCCATGATGGGTCGGTCGGACACTATGACTGTGGCAGATCCTCACAAGGTACTTACTACCCAGCAGAATTGCCTTCCCATCATGTAAGAGTTGCAGGCAAGCTAACAAATTTGTGTTGCTGCAATAGATAAAATTGCTTCTTTACTAATTAACCATTGTTTGTTGAAGTTTTATTTGTGAAATCGGATTACTACTACTATATGCAATTCATTCAAATTAGAGAATAAGGAAACTGGATTTGTTTATTAATCCCACTACTAATGTATGATGAAATTAGGTACTTTTATATTCATGGAGTATAAGTTGGTAGGGAGAGTGTTGTACTTGGCTACGTGAAACGACCCAACTTCTCACAACGAAGATGAGTGCGCACAAAACATAATTTTACCATGATCCTTAGTAGATTTTTTAATTGAGCTGATGGCTTTCAAAACGAGTTGACCTGCTATGCACATTGTTGCGGTGATATAGATCGCAATTGTGCAAACAAGATCAAGTCAATTTATGAGGGGTCTCAAAAATTAAAACATAACTACAATATTTTGATCTTGAGAAGAGCATGCCAGCACCTGCAGATTAAACAACCAGTATATCTTTACTTATTAGCTTCATGATGTGTTATATATTGCTCCTAGATAGACATATCTATTTCTTTCACTGTCATTGCACAAACTTTGTTATTATGTACACTGCATCAGTGAGCTTTAACACATATACTGGAGGGCAGGAGGATATAATGGTGCAATGGATGGACCAAAACTATCAAGAGGTCAATTGTGAGAGTACATGCCAACTATCTGAGGTACCTTTTGGTCCTGCTGTTTGCCCCCTCATGTAGCCTGCTGTTGTGCTACTCTATGAAATATGCATCTCACCTTTTGTTGGTACTGGTTGTGGCTGCAGAAAACTGAAAACCTGCCTCCTTTTTTCATGCGGAAGTGGGCCCCTACGGTAAATGTATCTATACTAGATCCATTTTACTTCAGCTATTTTGCCAATTCTTGAAGCTTCCTTGGTAGTGTAGATTCAAGGAAAAATTATAAAATTTATGCATTCTTCCTTCACTTTTTTGTACATGTTCTGTGCTGTTGAGTTAATTCAGTTGCAGATAACAAGTGTGCTCTGTATTCAGTTTAGCTAACAGTTTTTTTTTGCTACTTTTAAAACATATACTGCGTTTTAAGGGAAACGTCACTATTCTTTTGTTTTATTAACACTATACATATAGCAAATTCCTTCTAATTTGTTGTTCTTAACTGCCGAAGGAACCTTTTAGTGGTACGTGCACACGGTTTTCATATGTATAACTGTAATGAACATACAACATTGAGAAAATTTTATTAGTGAGTTGCGTGACCATGGTGCTAGAGTCCTTACCATTTATAACTTTGTATACATGAACATATTAACACTCACTACAATATTTTTCATGTTCGTGAGGTGTAAATTTTAAGACTAGCGGCAATGGGGAAATCCTTATCATCGTTCTTTTATGTCTTATCTGGTTAGCAAGTGTTAGTTGAGAAATGATAAAAGCAACATTTTCTGTTGAATTGCTGGGCTAAATATGCTCTTTTTATTTGCAATTACCAGCTTGAGAAGCTCATGAATGCTAATTCAGCTGAGGTTCATTGGGAACGTCCCTTCTATTTGAATTTAGTCGCTCACATGTCATATACTGTCACAGTGGCATTGTGCAGGTATGATTTTGTGGCACTTCCGCTGAGATCTTACAAGCTTTGTATCCTCTGAACAATTGGCTATACCTGCATAAGAATAACTAGAAACCTTTTTTGGTGATCTATTGAGGTGTCATGGCTGGTGTGGGAGACACCCAGTAGATACATATATCCATGAGGCGCTACCGTATAGAAGAGTCGTAATAACGGTGGCGCGGGGCGCGTGTTTGTTCAGCATGGATGTGGCTGTGTGTTCATTTGTAGCCTGATAGCTTTATAAGAAAATTTACATCACTGATTCGGTTTTAGGTTATCACTCAGACATACAGTGGTTAGTGATGTTAATCCATACATAGTCCTATATGTAGCTTGATGTTACCGTATCTTTCATTCAAGATCTTGTGAACACGTGTTGATTTCTGGACCAATAAAGTGATATGATGTTAGATGAAGCATTCGAATTTTTATTTGTGTTTTGGATTTGTATGTTCTAAGCAGCCTTCTCCCTAGGGACAGATCCCTTGTGACCCTCCCTGTTTTTGATGCCAACAACATGGTGTTGTTCCCTTTATGTTAACAACATGGTGCGGTTCCCTTTATGCATCATTTTGGATCTTATGTACGTAAAACATGTATCATCAGCAACCATCTATCTATCATAAATTCATACTCATTTTCGTATGTTTTATTTTATGTTAACATATTTTAATGCACACTCTTTCAATACATGGCTTGAACTCGGCCTTTGCGCCATCGGCGCAACGGGTCATCTAGTACTATTAAAAGGGGATGAGGTTGTGTTGATGATCTGGTTGCTCAAGTGCTTAGTGATTTAGCTCCTTCAACTATCAGCAACTTTCACTACTAAACACACTCATAAGTAATCTCGGACAAACCGATTCTTCCAACTCAGTCCCACCGAGATGAACCACCTCAGCTATTTTCCAAACCCTAGAAATTTCGGTCCATCCAATTTTGAGTTCGGTCTCACCGAAACTGGACTGCCAACCTTCTGTAACCATTTGACATCATATCGGAATATCCGAGTTGTTAATTTCGGTCCCACCGAGAATGGCAAGCTCCTACCTTTGACTCATATCGGACACACCGAGATGGTATTTTCGGTCCCACCGAAAACCCCAACGTTCACTATATTTGAACTTTCGGTCTGACCGAGTTTCCACTTCGGTCTCACCGAGATTGCTCAATTATGTGTGTAACGGTTGGATTTTGTGTGGAGGCTATATATACCCCTCCACCCCTCTTCATTCGTGGAGAGAGCCATCAGAAAGTACTACCACTTCTACCTTACACTTTCTGAGAAGAGAACCACCTACCCTTGTGTTGAGATCAAGTTATTCCATTCCTACCATATGAAACTTGATTTCTAGCCTTCCCAAGTTGCTTTCCACTCAATCCTTTCTTCCACCACAGCCATATCAGTGAGGAGAGTTGAGTGTTGGGGAGATTATCATTTGAAGCACAAGAGCAAGGAGTTCATCATCATCAACAACATCTATTACCTTTTGGAGGGTGGTGCCTCCTAGATTGGTTAGGTGTCGCTTGGGAGCCTCCGTCTTCGAGATGTGGAGTTGAACCAAGAAGTTTGTAAGGGCAAGGAGATCGCCTACTTCGTGAAGATCTACCCCGAGTAAGGCTAGTCCTCCGTGGGCGTAGGCCATGATGGAATAGACAAGGTTGCTTCTTCGTGGACCCTTCGTGGGTGGAGCCCTCCGTGGACTCGCGCAGCCGTTACCCTCCGTGGGTTGAAGTCTCCATCAACGTGGATGTACGATAGCACCACCTATCGGAACCACGAGAAAAATCTCCGTGTCTCCAAATTGCGTTTGATCTTCTCCACCTCTCTTTACTACATGTGCAATTTACTTTCCGCTGCTTATACTCTAGAATTGCACGTGTAGGGTGATACTTGAATTGATCATAATTGTGAAACTGCCTAAAACTGTTCATGATCAAAAGGCAGAATTTTTATATTGTCAAGTAGTCTAATCACCCCCCTCTAGACATACTTTCGATCCTACAAGTGGTATCCGAGCTTTGGTCTCCATTGTTTTGGTTTCCATTGCATTGGACTCCATAAGCTTGGTTTCACAACCTAGGAGAGTATGGCGTCTAGTGAGGGTAATTATCGTAGAGGTCCTTACTTTGATGGTACAAATTTTGCTAGTTGGAAGCATAAAATGAAAATGCATATTCTTGGTCATAACCTAGCCGCATGGGGCATTATTTGAGTTGGTATGCAAGGTGAATTCTTCGAGGAAGGAAAAGTTCCGGATCGCGAAGCTACACCGGAAGAGTTGCGGATGTTGCAAAACAATGCTCAAGCTTGTGACATTCTCTTCAATGCTTTGTGTCCCGAGGAGCTCAACAAAATCAGCCGTCTTGAGAATGCTAAAGAGATTTGGGATACTTTGGTTGAAATGCACGAAGGTACTGAATCTGTGAAGGAATCAAAGCTAGATATTCTTCAAGGTCAACTTGACAAGTTCAAGAAGAAGGATGGTGAAGGAGTCGCTGAAATGTACTCTAGGCTTGCTCTCATCACAAATGAGATTGCCGGCTTAGGAAGCGAAGAAATGACCGACCGTTTCATCATCAAGAAGATTCTAAGAGCTTTGGATGGAAAATATGACACTGTGTGCAGTTTGATCCAAATGATGCCAAACTACAAGACTCTCAAGCCAACTGAAGTCATTGGAAGAATTGTTGCTCATGAGATGACACTTAAGGATAAGGAAGAGCTTCACAACAATTCAAGTGGTGCTTACAAAGCTACAAGTGATGCTCCCACAACCTCAAGTGACAAGTTAATTTCCAATGAAGAGATAAGCCTAATGGTTAAGAACTTCAACAAGTTCTACAAGAATAGAGGCAAAGAAAGAAGCTCAAAGTCTAGATCATATGATGAAAAGAGATCTTCTAGTCGTGATCGAAACTGCTACAATTGTGGAAGACCCGGACACTTCTCAAATGAGTGTACGGCTCCCCACAAGAGAAGAGAAGAATCTCCAAGAAGAAGAGCAAGAGATGAGTCACCTCGGAGAGAGAGAAGGAGTAGAGATGATCGTTATGTACGAAGACCCTCTCGGAGAAGCAAGGATTCGGAGAGGAAGGACAAGTCATCAAGGAGCTACACAAGAAGAAGACATCAAGCTCATGTAGGTGAATGGGTCTCCGGCTCCGACTCCGACAATCAATCCGATGGAAGCTATCACTCCGACTCCGACTACAGTCAAGATGAAGGTGTTGCCGGACTTGCACTCGTATCCTCCAACTCCAACTCCTACGACTTATTTGATTCACCAAATGAGGGAATTGGAAGATGCTTCATGGCTAAAGGCCCCAAGGTAACACACCCTGAATTCATTGACTTTGATAGTGATGAGGATGACTTGCTTGGTGAAGATGAGCTCTTGCATGATAAATCTAGTGAGCTTAGTAACGATGAAAATGCTAGTAGTCTTTATAGTCGAGAAGAGTCGAATGACAATGCTATGAAGGAAATTGAGCGTCTAACTAAAGAACTAAACACTCTTAAGTTAGCTCATGAAACAACTCAAGAAGATCATAGAGAGCTTCTAAGATCTCATGAGAAGCTACGCTTCGAGAAGCTCACTCTAGAGCAAGAACATGAGTTTCTAAAAGCGATCAATGACGATCTTCGAAAGAAGAGTTCTTCATATCTTGCCAAACGACTTCTCTTGTCTAATTTCTTGCCACCTATTAAGACTAAGCATGACAAGCATAAGAAAAGTTCTTCCTCTAGTAATAACAATAACCATGTTAAATCCAATATTGTTGCCTCTAGTAGTTCTCTTGATTCCACTAACAATGTTTCAAGCCAAGTTACACTTGAGCAAGAAAATAGCTTATTGAAGGAAATCATAGAGAAAGGTGTCTACAAGAGTCTTGCCGGAAGCAAGAACTTTGAGGAAATTGTTCGCAAACAAGGAAGGCACCGGAAGAATCAAGGTATTGGTTTTGAGCGAAAGTTCAACGCCGAAGGTGTTGAGTGGGAAGAAGGTCAATACCCTACTCCACAGTTTGTTTCTCAAAAGGAGAAGTATGATCCTACTTCTTCCAATGTGGAACAAGCTCAAGATGACCTTCCACCACAAGACCACAAGCTAAAGGCCAAGGACAAGCTTCAAGAGGAGATTGATGCATTCATTGAAGCACCTCAAGCCATGGTCAAGTGGGTTCCCAAGGACACATCAAGTTCTACTTCGTCAAGCTCAACTACAACACCAAGGATTCCCATCAAGATGATGTGGATCCCAAAGAAGAAGAACTAGAAGGTTCTTGAGGGTGACTCCGCCAACATACTTCACTCATATTCATCTTGGCAAGAACTTGTGCAATCAACTTCCACATCATGCACTAGTTCATGGAGTCACAAACCCTCTTGTTGGTAAGTCAAGGGACAAGGTAATCATTGCTTTCATGGACATCATGTTTTGTGTATTTCAATCTATGTCTATGGATATCCTTGTTTGTTCCTTGTGGGACTAACCCATGTAGGTATTGAAAGTGCCCTAATCCAAAGGATAGCTCCCAACTCTTGATGATACATCAACTTTGAGCATCCACATCTTCAACATCTACATGAAGTCTTCTACGACAACCCAAGGTTAGTTTGACCCTTTAAAAGGGGTTCTCACATCTAGGGGGAGCTTTGCTCTAAAAATTGAGCTAAAGCATCTTCAAATGATGTGAACACATCAATGCTTTATGTAAAAGTGGTAACCCCACTTGTGCTTAAACGATGAGTATGACCTATGATCAAATGTTCTCATTTGACTCCTAAGTCAAAATACTCATATATAGATGACCTAGTCATCGACAAATTGTGTGCTAGTAGCTAGAGTTTTGGTTGTGCATGTTTGACAAATATTTCATTTGCTATCTTATTGTGTGAGCATGTTGAATGCATGATTTTATCCATTCAAGGACATCCATTTGTTGTTTTGATTGTTTTGATTTTTCTGGCTAAATGGATGGACAAGAATGCCTAAGCACCTTCCCTAGCTATCTATGCTTTCTTGTCTCAAATTCCATTCATGCTCATATCACAACTTTGAACAAGTCATTTTCGGACCCTCCGAGTGAGGAGCACTCGGAACCACCGATCCGTCTAAGGCTGACTTCCAAAACCTTCTAAGTCAATTTCGGTCTGACCAACTTTTCCATCTCGGTCCAACCGAAACGCTTAGACTGATCTAGGTTTCATCTCGGTGAAACCGAGTTCAAAATCCCGGCGTGACCGATATGCGTAACTGCACAGCAGTTATACATTTCGGTGTCACCGAGTTTTTCAACTCGGTCCCACCGACAGCACGGGGATATATATACTGAGGGATGCGCGCGATTACTTCTTCAAACCGTTTCGCCCCCAAGTCCCCTGCTGCCGTCGCCCTGGTCTTCGGATCATCGCCGTCGTCGCCTGTGCGCCCTCGCCGCAGGTCTCCGCCGCCATCAACGGTAATCTTCTCCACGCCGTTGCCGCCGTAGAGGGACTCCACCAAGTTAGGGTGAGTCCCAATCCCTCTCGTGCTCCCCATCTGATTCTTGCACGATTGGTTTGCCATGTATCTAGCCACGATTGGAAAACTCCTTAACATCAGATCAGATCGTTTTAGTTTCGAGCGAAATTCTTAGGTTTAGGTTTCCACGGAACACATCTCGGTGAAACCGATTTTGAAAACTCGGAATGACCGATTTGGCCTCTGGCCATTGCACTGCACTTTCGGTCTAACCGAGTTGTGCGAATCGGTGTGACCGAAACTTAGTTTCAGTGAAACCCTAGTTTATCGGCAGGACCGAAACCCATTTCGGTCTGACCGAAAGTGGTGTGTAGGTTTCTGTTATACACTTCGGATTCACCGAAACTAAGAATCGGTTTGACCGAAATGCATTCTGTGAAAACTCAAAACTAAGATTTGAACTCATTTTTTTTGCAAAAACCTCTGCAGTTGTGATAACTCTTCTACTCTGCCTATACCTTATCTTTTCACAGGTTGTCAGCCATGTCAGATGCCAGTGACAGCCAGAACAGGTCTGAGTCACCGTTTCCAGAGATCCCTGAGGCAGATACTAGTCCTGAGGCTAGTAGTCCTAGTGATGATGGTGAGAGGAGCACCCCTAGTGGTTTGCCTCCTGCAGCCACCAGGATCAGAGAGAAGAGAAATTCTGATGATGAGGACTCTGACTTCGTTGCTGAGGAAGTAACCTCCAAGCCCAAGAGAAAAGTTGTTGCCAAAGAGCATGAAGGGCAGCAGTCGAAGAAAGGCACCAGCAAGGTCAAGCAGTCAGCTGTTGCCAAGAAGCTGAACTTGGAAGAGCCAGCTCCAAGTAAGGTGAAGAAAACTTCCAAGAGGAAGAGGGTAGTATATGCTGAACCTCATGTTGATGCAGCTGCTGATGAAGAAGAAGAAGATGCACCCCAGCCTCCTCCTCAGAAGGCTAAGTTCATGGGTGATGCTATTAGGGCTCAAGCCACTTCTAAGCCCAAGAAGCCTGCTCAAGCCAAGGCAGCTCCAGCCAAGCCTAAGAGGACAACCAGGAACATTCCAGCCTCTGAGAAGAACAAAGGTGAGATGCCACCGTCTGAGTCTGATGAAGAACATGTGTTGCTGAAGCTCCGTCCTAAGTTGCCACTCCACAACGATGCTCATCCTCAAGCCGAGGATATGAAGGCAAGGAAGGATAGAGGTCTCAGGCTATGGAGACAGTCTGATCCATATGCTATGAGGAGAAGGACTGCTGTGGACCCAAGATTCCACACCAGAGAGCAGTAGGACTTCTATGAGACCGTGTTGATGGATAAGAAGCCTATTGTTGCAGACACCAGGTATGTTGACTGGAAGTACATTGACAGTGAAGAGCACCGAGACTTCTTTCCCCATGTGCATGAGAGCTTCACTGCATGTGGAGTTGATGAGTTCGTGGGTCAGAAGCTGACAGATTGGAATGACGAGATGATCATGCAGTTCTGCGCCACAGCCCACTTCTATCCTGATGGCAAGATCACCTGGATGACTGAAGGTCAAAGGTTTTCTTCGTCTGTTGAAGAATGGACAGAACTTCTGAATGCTCCAGTGCAGAGAGAGGACGACATTGATGTCTATGGGATTCCTAAGAAGAACCATGATTCCATGAAGAACATGTACAAGGAGATCCCCGCAGCTGATTTGGAAGGGTGGAAGCTTGGCTCAGTGTACTATCTCCAGGCAGGTCTGACCACCACAAACACTATTTTGAGGCATACCTTGATGCCCAAGTCTGGAGACCACCGCATGATTCGAGGCTATTCTATCAACATGCTACACATTCTTGATGAGAAGGCACCTTTTAAGGTGATGGACTTAATGGTAGAGACCATTAAGAGGACTGCAGCTGACCAGAAGAGGTCGTGTGGATTTGCCCCACAAATTCAGATGCTCATCAATGCCAAGTTTGGCACGGGAAAATTCATGTTGGATATGAAGAACTTGCCACTGCAGCTAGAGCATGAAGACAACATTGTTGTGATGGATGAGGAGGATCCAACCTCAGTTGAAGGTCAAGCCAAAATTGAGGCTGCTAAGAAAGCCAAAGCTGACAAAGAGGCAGCAGCAGCAGCAGCTAAACCAAAGAGCTTCGGAGAGCAGATTCTTGAAGCTACCCAGAGGATTGAACAACGCCTGGCCAGCATTGAACAATCTCAGGAAAGCCTAGAGAGGATTGTTGAAGACAAGATCCACGCTCTGGACGTGAAGCTGACAGAGATTCAGGTGACCGTCAACAAGCTTGATGCGGACATGGAGGAAGCTAGGCAGGAGAGAGCAGAGCTCATGCAGGATGATCTAGTCCAGGACTCTCATCGCCAGACTGCTCAGGTTCCCAGAGGATCCCGATCAGCAGCTATCCCAGTGACTGACTCCAGGGCTACCACTTCAGCACCTCCTACAGCTCCAGCAGTTACTCCAGCTCCAGCATCCACTCCTCCAGCGCAGACATCAGCTGAAGTCTTCGCCGATGCCGTCATTTCTACTCCGACATCTACCCAGACGGGAGCCGCCAGCAGAGCCCACAGTGACGCTTAGCTCTATACCTTTTCGAACTTTTTGGTAACTTGTTGCCAAAGGGGGAGAAATTGTATAGATCATAGGGCTTCGAGAGAGAGAGTGCTCTTTCGTTCTTTTGCCGGTTTTCTTTGAGATACTTTTGGTTCTTTTGGTTCTTGATACTTTCAGTGTGCTTGCTACTACGTTTGATGCTACCTTAATGAGTGCTTGGTCATACTATGCTTTAATGTGTGCTTAATGCTTCTCATATGCTATTCCTTCTTGTATGATCATTTACTCTTGTCTTGGTGATTGAGTGCATGTTATTCATTCTTATCATTTTGTGCGCTCCACCAAGATGTATGTGACATGGAAGAGTGACCCATAATCCTAATAGATTGTGCATTTGCATTCAAACGCAAATTTTAAATAATGCACAAATTTAGGGGGAGCTCTTGTTTATCACATACTTCTCAAAGCGACGATATTATTCATTGATTATATCTCTTGTCGAAGCTTTGATCTATATGTTGTCATCAATTACCAAAAAGGGGGAGATTGAAAGTGCAACTAATCCCCGGGTGGTTTTGGTAATTAATAACAACATATATATCATTGAACTAATAGCTACTTGAGAATCATTTCAGAGAAGTTCAGTGATATGGGTATGGAAATGTCTGAAGAAGTGGACCCCTCAAAATGCTAAGGCAAGCATTGGCAAAAGCTCAAGACTCCATTTTTGGTTTAGTGATCAAAGATCACATTGAGTCCATAGGAAAAGCCAATACTATTAAAAGGGGATGAGGTTGTGTTGATGATTTGGTTGCTCAAGTGCTTAGTGATTTAGCTCCTTCAACTATCAGCAACTTTCACTACTAAACACACTCATAAGTAATCTTGGACAAACCGATTCTTCCAACTCAGTCCCACCGAGATGAACCACCTCAGCTATTTTCCAAACCCTAGAAATTTCGGTCCATCCGATTTTGAGTTCGGTCTCACCGAAACTGGACTGCCAACCTTCTGTAACCATTTGACATCATATCGGAATATCCGAGTTGTTAATTTCGGTCCCACCGAGAATGGCAAGCTCCTACCTTTGACTCATATCGGACACACCGAGATGGTATTTTCGGTCCCACCGAAAACCCCAACGTTCACTATATTTGAACTTTCGGTCTGACCGAGTTTCCACTTCGGTCTCACCGAGATTGCTCAATTATGTGTGTAACGGTTGGATTTTGTGTGGAGGCTATATATACCCCTCCACCCCCTCTTCATTCGTGGAGAGAGCCATCAGAAAGTACTACCACTTCTACCTTACACTTTCTGAGAAGAGAACCACCTACCCTTGTGTTGAGATCAAGTTATTCCATTCCTACCATATGAAACTTGATTTCTAGCCTTCCCAAGTTGCTTTCCACTCAATCCTCTCTTCCACCACAGCCATATCAGTGAGGAGAGTTGAGTGTTGGGGAGATTATCATTTGAAGCACAAGAGCAAGGAGTTCATCATCATCAACAACATCTATTACCTTTTGGAGGGTGGTGCCTCCTAGATTGGTTAGGTGTCGCTTGGGAGCCTCCGTCTTCGAGATGTGGAGTTGAACCAAGAAGTTTGTAAGGGCAAGGAGATCGCCTACTTCGTGAAGATCTACCCCGAGTAAGGCTAGTCCTCCGTGGGCGTAGGCCATGATGGAATAGACAAGGTTGCTTCTTCGTGGACCCTTCGTGGGTGGAGCCCTCCGTGGACTCGCGCAGCCGTTACCCTCCGTGGGTTGAAGTCTCCATCAACGTGGATGTACGATAGCACCACCTATCGGAACCACGAGAAAAATCTCCGTGTCTCCAAATTGCGTTTGATCTTCTCCACCTCTCTTTACTACATGTGCAATTTACTTTCCGCTGCTTATACTCTAGAATTGCATGTGTAGGGTGATACTTGAATTGATCATAATTGTGAAACTGCCTAAAACTGTTCATGATCAAAAGGCAGAATTTTTATATTGTCAAGTAGTCTAATCACCCCCCCTCTAGACATACTTTCGATCCTACACTTGGGTCCATTCTTTGGCTTCTTCTCGGCAACTGGCTTACCGGGCGCGGCAACTCCTTTGCCGTCCTTCTTGAAGTTCTTTTTACCCTTGCCTTTCTTGAACTTAGTGGTTTTATTCACCATCAACACTTGATGTTCTTTCTTGATATCCACCTCCGCTGATTTCAGCATTGAATACACCTCGGGAATGGACTTTGTAATGCCCCGGATGTAATACTTTCCCTTTTGGGTATATAATATATCTCCGGCTTCATCTATTTCCTTTTCGGGTTCTTTGTCTTTCGGGCTTTCGTCGTTTTGTTGTGTGAGTGTGTGGCATTCATTCATATCATGTAGACATGTGCATTGCATTGCTTTTGTGTTGTGGGTTGCATCCGGTTCCGTGTGTTTCTTCCCGTTGTCCGTTTCGCGTTCCGGAGCTCCCCTCACGTGTCCGTGACGTCCCGTAGGCCTACTTTGTTGTTCGGGCGTTTTACGTTACCGGTGTGCCGCGAGGTTGTGTTGTGTGTTGTTGTTTTGTTGTGTGCAACCCGCCTCTCAAATCTCGTCTCGTTTGGACTCCGTTGACTTTTCCATCCGTTGTCCGTGTGGGTCCGATGTGCCTTCACTTCGTGTCCCGGAAACACCCCTACTGCAGTCTTTTATCTCCGTCTAGGCCCTTTAAAACTATCCCCGCGATCGGATCCGTCGGATCGCCATCGGAGGGCTCCTAGCGCACCTAAATCCCCTCCTAACCCTGAAAACTGCTACATATAGACCCCCTAGTCTATTTTGGCATGTCCCCTTCTTCTTTCCCCTTCCCCTCTATTTTTTTTCTTTTCCTTTCAGATCAGATCACAGATCCCTAAATTTCCTCCTCTGGATCCGAGGGAATCGGATCCTTCCAGCTCCAGCCGACCGCCTCGCGCAGTCGCTTCGGTGCCGGGGTCAACGACCGCCATGGCCACCTGGATCCCATCGATCCATCGCCGACCGGCCGCGTCTTCGCTCCCGAGCGCTGGGCTCGCTTCGCCTGAAGCCTCGACACCGCGCGCCAGCCTCAGCGTCGCCGGGCCGGCCCATACGCCGTCCTCCCTCCGGGCCCGTACGCCCCCGTCAGCTGGCCGGGACCAGTTCGCCCGAGCGTCGCCGGGCCGCAGCTCCTTCGCCACCTCGGGCCAGTGGCCGCAGCCAGCGCCAGCGGGCCAGCCTCCCCGGCCCAGCACCCCTCACCGCCAGCCGCACAGCCGGGCGCCAGGCCTCTCGCCTCGCACCGGGCCGCCGCCCCGTCGGGCCTCGCCGTCGCACCAGCCAGCCGCGCCGCGGGCCGCTTCGGCCCAGCCGCGGGCGCGCCGCCGCGCGGGCTCCCTCGCCGCGTTGGGCCTCGTCCCGCCTCCGCCGCGGCCCACTTCCTTCGCCGCGGCCCAGATCCCGCCGGGCCACACAGTTCCGCCGCCACCGGCCCGTTACTGTTCATCCGGATCTAGATCTGTGAGGTTTTCAAATCCTCCTAAGTCCAGTTTCACCTGTCTGATGCAAACTTTGAACTGCTCTAACTTTGTGCCTGTTGCTCCGTTTTGCGCGTGTGATATGTCCAGATGTTCGTGGAGATGTCCTCTACGTTTTACCTGTTGTTGTCATGCATGTTAGATGTCATCTTGACACTTGTTTTGCTGTTGCAAGAGTGCATCATGATATAAACTGCTGTTATGTGTTATTTTCATGCCACCTTTGACATGTGATATCTTTTAGCTCGTTTGTCCAAATGATGCAAATGACATGTCCACGTGTTCGTCTTGCCACGAACTACGTGTTGTGTGTGATAGGTTGCATGGTAGATTTATTGTTGCCTTGTTATCATCGTTGCAAAGTGCCATGTTCATATGTTGTGTTTTCACTTGTTATGAAATGCCATCTTGTTGAGCTCGTTGTAATCGTTGTGATCACCTCTATGATGCATGCTTGTGTGTTTCGGGATCACCGTCATATGTATTTTGATGAGGTGCTTACCCTTTGCCATGTTTAGTTTCGAGGTGACTTAAACATGCTCTTTTATACGCTATGATGATATTGCTGTTTTAGGACTTAGTGAATTTTCACTAAGTCTGAAATCTGTAACGTTCCGATGCCATGTTCGTGAGATGTTCTAGGACAAAGCATGTTAGTTTTGGGGTGGATTTTGATTGTTCCTTGTAGTATATATTGTTGTCTTTCCATTCATGTCCTCACATGTCCATTTGAGTGGCTATAGCATGTTTATCTTTTGCTCTAAAGTTTCAATAAAATTCTGCTGCCAGAATTTTATTGCAAAGTTCAATATGTCCAAGATCATTGCTATTGATCCGTGACTCCGTTGGGGGTGCACTTTGGACCTAGTTGCTGTACTATATGTCTAGTTTGTGTTCATGTTCTTTGCCATGCTTTTTGGGTGCTGTAGCTTAATTATTTTGAGCTCCAAAGATGCTATGTTGCTGTAATTTTCAGCTTTCGCTCAAATCTTGTTTCGGACATAACTTTTAGCCCGTAACTCCGATTTCAGCGAATCTTATATCAAACTTGGTTGATTTTCTGTGTAGATTAATAATATCAGCTTGTTATCTTGTTTTGAGGTGTTTTGCTTGAGTGATGTTTTACGTGCTCCATGTGCATCTTTAGTGCATCCATCATGCATTCATGTTTTTCGAGTGCGCATTGCATCTTGTTGATTGGTGCTTGGTGTGTTTGTTCTGTTTAGAGCCGGAAGCTGAGACCGGGTACGAAGTTGAGCACGAGGTTTCCAACGAGGTTGAGCACGAGGTTTCCAACGAGGTTGAGCACGAGGACCCTTCTTACGATCCGAACGACTTCTCTTCAGGCAAGATGACCGAACCCCGATAACATTACTATCTTTGCCTATTGCTAGTAGTCTCGATCTATAGTTTTGCCTCGATGCCCATGTTCTTCTTGTCAGCCTCCTACTTGTAACCAATTGCCATGTTTAACCACCCTACCTATGCAAACCGTTGCTTGGCTAAGTACGCTTCGCTCAGCCCTTCTTATAGCGTTGCTAGTTGCAGGTGAAGTGAAGATGCTTGCTCCATGTTGAAGTTTGGTTGGGTTTTATCACACTATATAAATGCTTAAATTGAAATCATCTATATATTGGCAAGGGTGGAAGGCTAAGCCTTTTGCTTGGTGATTTGTTCCACTCATGCCGTTAGGATCCGTATAAGCCGGTATTATGTTCCTTGATTATGCGTTCCTAACACGGTTGGGGTGTATGGGACCCCCTCGATAAACCGCTAAGTGCTAAGTCTTTTCCAGCAAATCCCAACATTGGTACTATTTGCCTAATAACAAACTAAACATGCATAGGGAGTAATTAACCCTCTTTCTTAATCAACAACCCCGGGCCAGTGTTCCACATGAGTGTTGGTCCGAAACGGGGGTCCTGCGGGGCCACCTCGAGGAAACTCAAGGTCTGGTAAAAACCCGTAGCATCACCCATCCGGTCGTGTCCTGAGACTTAGATACGCGCGGCTACTATCAGGGTGTCGACACGCCGGGAGGATTTGCTGGATTAGTCTTACCTTAGCTCGGTATATCTTGAGCACGGGATTCCGAGGATACTCGGGTCTTCCCACTTTGGAGTTGCGACTCCGCGGATCGTGGGCTTGTAATGGGTCAAGTTGGAACACCCCTGCAGGGTTTGAACTTTCGAAAGCCGTGCCCGCGGTTATGTGGCAGATGGGAGCTTGTTAATTCCGGTTGTAGATAACTTGACACAATGATACTAATACACTACCAGCGTGTGTTCCGTGACTGTCAATTTCCGAATAGGGATTCGGGAGTTGAACACGGAGGGGTTATGATTGTGAGCTTGTAGCTAGGATCACTTCGTGATCACTTCTCGCCGATGCCTTCTCTTCTCGCTCTCACTTGCGTAAGCTAGATGCTAGTTGCTGCTGCAGACTTGTTCTTTCTTCAGCCTTTTCCTCACCCAAAGGCTTAAATAGTTCTGTTACCCGGGAACGGGATTGCTGAGTCCTCTGTGGCTCACAGTTACTCCACACACCAGATGCAGGTCCAGCTGTGAGCTATCCAGGTGATGGCACCGAGCTGGATTGGGAGTACGACGAGGAGCGTAGTCGGTACTACGTGCGTTACCCGGACGATCAGTAGTGGAGCCTCTTACTAGGATTCGATCCGCCTGTGGTTTATTTTATCTGAGTTTGGTACTTTGACATTTGGCTTTTGCCCTTAGAGGGTTGTAGTGATCTTAATGTATGATGTTTGAGACTTGTACTGTAATTTCTGTGACGTGGCGAGTGTAAGCCAACTATTTTCAGTTTACTATCCCCTCTTTTACATGAGTTGTGCAAAGATTACCAAACTTGAGATCATTCTAGGATGGACTTATGCCTTTAAGTCGTGCCCCGACACGTAGGAGGTATAACTCCATCCTGGGCATTACAAGTTGGTATTCAGAGCCTTCTCCGACCTAGGAGCCCCCACTGTTTGATCGAACCGTTGACGGTTGAGTCTAGGCACACACTGAAAACTTTTTGAGTCCTATATTATATCGGAGAGTAGGATTTCTTTGCTTCTCATCCCCTTTCTCTCTGGTGAGGACTCCTGACGTCTACTCTTGTCTCTCCTATCTTCAAAATTTGCACAATTTTTTTTTAGGAATCCCGCGAGTATTCTGGGATTGTTTCGATGTTCTTGTGACAAGGATATTGTTCCCGATGCCTCCTGTTACCGAGGAGTTGAGCTTCGTGGTATCATTGTAACAAGCATATCGCGACAGTACTAAATACTTAAGACGGCCGACATCGAAAATCTCCCCTATACGGCCAGTGGCAAGATAACCCCGACATCACCCAGTACTGGGGAGGTAGTTCGGGAGTATTGCCATAGCTTGTTATAGTGGATGCTTTTCGAAGGTCCGAGGTACACAGTTTCCGAGAAAGACTGGTTATGTGTTGAAGGATGGATACACCTGGATGTAGGTTAGAGTTGATTGCGCGGTGCTTCCCGTGTATCCCCAACACTTGATTGCATAACTGGAATCTTTCGGAAAACTATAGGTGGGTTTTATCCAGTAGATCGTAGGCATTCTTCCAACGAATGCAGGTTAGTGAGTTCGGGGTTCGACATTGAGTGAAGGGGTTATATGACCGATGTTACTATCAGGTGTTGCATCTTAAAGGGTCCTTGGCTATGCTGATCCGGGGATTGCAAAACCTTTTCGTAACGCGTTCATATGCTTTCAGCACAAAGATGTTAGAACGAAACTCCTCTCTTGTGTTTGTTCCTTTCCGTACCTTGTTGTTTTTCTTATTTTTCATTTTGATCCCTATGTGGCTTCTCGTGAAGACTGATGTTATCATTTAACTGAGAAATTCATTCGTTCCTCTTGTTCGGATGATTTCATTCGTTCTTATTGTTCGAATGATTATTGTGAAGACTTGTTGCAATTCATTCCATTGATTCAGCTTATTCCTTTTGTCAATCAATTGCTGATTCGTGGTCATCTCTTACAGGATGGCTCCGAAAAGGGTTCCGAACGCCAACCCAGAGGGTGAAGAGGTTCCAGAACGTCCTCCTTCACCTCCTCCTCCGCCTGAGGCTTGGAGAGCAATTATGCAGACTACTGCTCAGAACACTCAGTTGATGATGCAGATGATGCAGCAAATGCAGGCTATGCAAGCTAATCAAGCTAATCAGGACGTTCCAGTGAACCAAGGCAACTTCTTCCAGCAGCACCATGCTACCCTCAACCAGTTCCTGGCTAACAATCCTAAAGCTTTCAGTTACTGTGTCGACCCTCTTGATGCTGAAGATTGGCTAACCGATATCAAGAAGCATTTTGAGTGCAGTAACGTGAAAGAAGATGACTATGTGAAGTTTGCAGCCTTCCAACTGAAAGATCAAACAGCTGACTGGTGGCAGCAGTACAAAGACTCAAGGCCGGGTCAAGTGATCTCATGGGAGATTTTCTGCAAGGATTTCCGCTCGCATCACATTCCTACAAGTGTTATCGAGGGTATGCGTGAGCAATTCCGCAACCTCAAGCAGGGCTCCATGACAGTCTATCAGTATAATGTCAAGTTCCAAAACCTCGCTCGCTATGCAAAGCAAGACATTCCTGATGCAAAGAGTAAAATCTATCAGTTCCGTGGAGGTCTCAAAGATGAACTTCAGCTTGCTCTCACTTTGTTCGAGCCAGACGAATTCGATAAGTTCTATAACATGGCTTTGAAACAAGAAGCAGCTCAGCTCAAGATGGAGGCTTCTAAGAAGAGAATTCGAGATGCTGTTCACTCTTCCTCATCGTCTCAGTTGGCTGCGAAACAATAGAAATTCTGGCTTCCTCCTCCTCCAGTGATTCGAGCTCCATACAACAACTCCAACAACTTCAACAACTCTAACAACAAGAACTCTAGTGGTCGTGGTTTCTCCCACCCACCCAACCCAAGCAACCAGTCGAAGAAGCAGTTTCAGTCTCAAGGCTCCAAGTCCAGTGGCTCTCAATTCCGTCCTCTCTCAGAAGTGACTTGCAACAAATGCACTCAGAAAGGTCACTATGCCAACAGATGTCCGAATCCAAAGCGTCTTCCTCCTCCACCACCTATGAGTTCAGCTATTGTCAAGCATGATCCAAAGTCTGCAAGGGTTAATCTGATGAATGCAGCACAAGCGGAGGCTTCTTCTGATGTCATTCTGGGTAACCTTCCAGTGAACTCTATCCCTGCTAAAGTGTTATTTGATTCGGGTGCATCATGCTCTTTCATGTCTCAACCATTTGCATCCAAGTATAATGTTGACATCAAAAGCTTGCCAAGGGAGTTATCAGTTATTTCTCCGGGGAGACGAATGCATTCCAGTATATATGCTCCGGATGTTTCCATTCGCATGGGCGATTATCGATTTTTTGGCTTCTCCGGTGATTCTTGGTCATTCTGATATTGACCTCATTCTCGGAATGGATTGGCTTTCTCAGCATGATGCTCACATTGATTGCGCTCAAAAGGAAGTCAAATTGACTCATTCTGATGATGATGTGATTATCTTCGCCTCCGGGGATAATACTATTCGGCTTTTCTCTCTTAATGATAAGGGTGAAATTAATGCCATAGAGCAAATTCCAGTGGTGAACGAATATCAAGACGTCTTTCCAGAAGATCTTCCAGGCATGCCTCCACACCGTCAGGTGGAGTTTGTCATTGAACTCGAGCCGGGCACCGAACCTGCTTGCCGGTGTCCATACAAGCTCTCTCCGGATGAATTGAAGGAATTGAAGAAGCAGCTTGATAAGCAGGAGAGTATGGGTCTCATCAGACCGAGTACATCTCCGTGGGGCTGTGGTGTCTTATTTGTCAAGAAGAAAGATGGCACGGAGCGTCTCTGTGTTGACTACCGGCCATTGAACAAGAAGACGATTAAGAACAAGTATCCGCTCCCCAACATCAACGAACTCTTTGAGAAGCTCAAAGGAGCTAAAGTGTTCTCTAAGCTTGACCTCCGAATGGGCTACCATCAAATTCGTATTCGCGAGGAAGACATTCCCAAGACGGCCTTCAGAACGAGCTACGGTTCATACGAGTATACCGTCATGTCCTTCGGTCTCGCCAATGCTCCTCCTACCTTTTCAAGGATGATGCATTACATCTTCAACCCCTATACTGGAGAGTTTGTGCTAGTGTATCTGGATGATATTCTGGTGTTTTCCAAGAATGAAGAAGATCACGAAAAGCACTTACGTCTGGTTCTTGATCGACTCCGAGAGCATAAATTCTATGCCAAGTTCTCAAAGTGCGAGTTTTGGCTCGATAAGGTTTTGTACCTGGGCCACATTATCTCAGCTGACGGTATTGCGGTTAATCCCGAGAAAGTTGAAGCAATTGTCAACTGGGAAGCTCCTCAGAACGTCAAGCAGCTCCGCAGTTTTCTGGGTCTTGCCAGCTATTGCAGAAGGTTTGTGGAGAACTTCTCCAAGATTGCCAAGCCTCTTTCCAACCTGCTTCAGAAGAATGTCAAATACTTTTGGTCTCCAGAATGTGAAGTCGCATTCAAAACCCTCAAAGAGAAGCTTGTCTCTGCTCCAGTTCTGACTCCTCCGGATGAAACCAAGCCCTATGAAGTGTTCTGTGACGCTTCTCTTCAAGGTCTTGGTGGTGTGCTTATGCAAGATAAGAAAGTTGTGGCATATACTTCTCGACAGCTCAAGCCAAGTGAGAAGAACTATCCCACACATGATCTCGAGCTAGCAGCTGTGGTACATGCTCTGATTACGTGGAGACATCTGTTGTTGGGCAGAAAGGTCGACATCTTCACTGATCACAAGAGCTTGAAGTACATCTTCACACAGCCGCATCTGAACCTCCGCCAGACTCGTTGGGTCGAGATGATCCAAGAGTACAACCCCAGCATCGAATACACTCCAGGCAAGGCGAATGTGATTGCAGATGCTTTGAGCAGAAAGGC
Source organism: Secale cereale (assembly GCA_902687465.1). NCBI lineage: Eukaryota > Viridiplantae > Streptophyta > Magnoliopsida > Poales > Poaceae > Secale > Secale cereale. Next base: position 138,533,449 of record LR738715.1, read on the forward strand.
ATATTGCAACAGCCTTCTTATCAAGCCATACCAGCCTGAGCTTTGTGAAGCATTCAGGAAGCTCAACCTTCAGGTTGTTCCGCAGGGTTTTCTTGCAAATCTCCAAATTGCTCCTACCTTGGAAGATCAAGTCCGTGAGGCCCAGCTCAGTGATACCATGGTGAAGAAAGTGAAACATGGGATTGCAAAGGGCACTCCAAAATACAAGTGCTTCCGTGTTGATGAGAGAGATACCTTGTTCTTCGAGGACAGACTCGTTGTTCCCAAAGGTGATCTCAGGAAGCTCATAATGGAAGAAGCTCATGATTCTCTCCTTTCCATTCATCCTGGCAGTTCCAAGATGTACCAAGACCTCAAGCAATCTTACTGGTGGACACGCATGAAAAGGGAGATTGCCCAATTCGTGAACGAATGTGATGTTTGCAGAAGAGTGAAAGCAGAACATCAACGTCCAGCCGGTCTTCTCCAACCTCTTCCTTTTCCCGAGTGGAAGTTCGACCACATTGAAATGGACTTCGTCACTGGCTTTCCTAAATCCAAGCGAGGCAATGATGCGATCTTTGTGGTGATTGACAAGCTTACCAAAGTCGCTCACTTTCTTCCAGTCAAAGAATCAATCAATGCAGCTCAACTTGCAGAGCTGTACACTTCCAGAATTGTGTCCCTACATGGCATTCCTCAAGTTATATCCTCAGACCGTGGCAGCTTGTTCACATCAAGGTTCTGGGACTCCTTTCAGTCCGCCATGGGCACGAAGATCAGGTTCAGCACTGCCTTTCACCCTCAGACTAGTGGTCAAGTCGAGCGTGTGAATCAAATTCTAGAAGATATGCTCAGAGCCTGTGTCATCTCCTTCGGCATGAAATGGGAAGACTGCCTTCCATTTGCCGAGTTCTCTTACAACAACAGCTTTCAAGCAAGTGCAGGCAAAGCACCGTTTGAAATTCTCTATGGCAGAAAGTGCCGTACCCCTCTCAACTGGTCTGAAACAGGTGAACGCCAACTTCTTGGCAATGACTTGATCTCAGAAGCCGAAGAAATGTGCAAAGTCATACGTGAGAATCTCAAGGCCGCTCAGTCGCGTCAGAAGAGCTACTATGACGGAAAGCATCGTGATTTGGTTTTCGACATCGGTGATCATGTCTATCTCCGAGTTTCTCCGATGAAAGGAACCCAAAGATTCGGTATCAAAGGAAAACTTGCTCCTAGATACGTCGGGCCTTTCAAGATTCTTGGCAAAAG
>LR738715.1:138547212-138639216 GCA_902687465.1 Secale cereale
GGGGGGGGGGGGGGAGGCGACTGGTCAAACCTGACCAGTGGGCCCCCGGGCCCCTCTAGCAGCGAGCCAGCGCCCTCCCATGCGCGCATAAGTGGAGGTGAAAACCCAGGGTACATCTCCACTAGTTAGAAAGCGTATTCCGAAACGAAACGCTTTCCTTTTCTGTTTTTATTCTAAAACCAGATTTGACTAAACTTTGACTCGCAATATCTTTTTAAATATAACTCCAAATGATTTGATTCTTTTTCTGTTGTTCCCCAAATATTGCCTAGTTTATTTTCATATTTATTGCAAAATTTTCCAAGCAACTTTTTTTGTGCTGCGTTTAGTCTACGTATTTTTTTGATGAAATGACAGTAGGAGAGGCTCCTACTGTTTTTGTATATAAATATACAGGGTGTTACAAGTAAGTTACGGATTGCATTGTAACTACGTGGTCATCCCATCCCAGGCACCCCCTCATCTCAAGAAGGGGGGTGGGGGGGTGAGGTTCTAGACGAGTTCAATGTGGTGTCTACTCAAAGAACTGTCAAGAGGGAGTGTAGAGAGCTAGGGCAGAGAATTACAATAGGCGGTCACAGAAGCCTTTTGAGAATCTTTTACTCTGTATTGGAGTAGGCTAAAGTCCTCCTTGAAATGTGTCAACCAGGATGTTGTGCTGGGGTTGATCCTTCTGAAATGCTTATTGTTGAGTTCTTTCCAAAGACTCCACGCCGCTATTAGGAAGATTTCCATGAAGACGGGTCTCGTGTCCCCCCCATTGGTCTGGTCGATTAAGTCTAGTCTGGAGTCGAACGTGGGCCAATGAATATCAATTTTTTCCCAGCACGCCTTGCTGAATGGGCACGTGAATATCATGTGGTTAACCGTTTCTTCGGTGTTCTGTCCGCAAAGTAGGCAGTCAAGCACATCCCCAATGTCATAGTGTCGTCTCTTCAGCATGTTTCTTGTATTAAGTCGATCAAGTAGCATGAGCCATCCAAATACTTTAATTCTCATGGTGCATTTGGATCACCATAAGAGTTGGAAGGTTGGGTGTGTCTGAAGCAGAACTTGTAATAATCAGCGGCTTTAAATTCAGCTGCTCCCCAGGTGTAATACCATACATCAGTGGATGAAGTGGAGGGGCTCAGGTGATTGGATAGGTGTTGTAAGTTTTGGACCTCCGCGAGTGCTTTTGGGGAGAGAGGCAAGTGAAAGGTATCATGCAGTGTCGTGTTCTCCAAGAAACCTTTGATGGATATGTCTTCATCTCTGGCAAATGAGTATGCTCGTGGGTGTGATGCTTCCAGGACGGTGGGTAACCATAGGTCTTTCCACAAGAGAGCTGTTGTTCCATCGACCACTTGTTTGCAAGAAATCCCACGATATTGGGGTGTGTGTTTAAGTATGTCATGCCACAAAAATGATCCCATTGGATCGAGGGCATGAGGGATTCTGCCTTGATAGTATGTATCCCAAATGAGGTGTACCCATGGCACATCAAGCTTGTTGTAAAATTTATGTAAGAACTTCATGAGGAGGGCTTCATTTTGGAGTTTGATATTGAGGACTCCCAGGCCTCCATTTTTATTTGGTTTGCATACCAAATCCCAGGCAGCCAAAGAGTTGCATTTTTCACCATTTTCTGTCATCTTGTTCCAAAGACATTTGCGCCTGATTTTATCCAGCATCTCAAGTATTTGAGAGTTGATTTTGAGCGTGCACATGGCATATATGAGAACGGAAGTGACCGTTGCATTCAACCATGAGAGTCTCCCGCCGTACGACATCATAGAGATTGTAGCGGTGAGTCTTCGTTCAGTGCTGCAAACTAGGGGCATTAGGTCTTGGACAGTGGGTTTCGACGTACCCATGGGTAATCCGAGGTACGTGAAAGGCATGGCACCGATCGAGCAGCCAAAGATATTAGCAAGTTCAACTGCAGAGCTGTTGTCAAGATTAATAGGGATGAGAGTGGACTTGTTAAAATTAATCTTCAGACCAATGGAGATTGCATAGTCTGATAGGATCTGTTTGATCGTTGCCGCTTGTGTGGGACATGCAGGCAGGGCTAGGATCGTGTCATCCGCATATTGTATAACCGGGTAGTCCGTTTGGCCAGGGCATGGAAAAGGTAGGTTAATGCGCCCCTGCCTGAAGGCTTGGTTGATGGCAGCTTGTAGGAGGTCGGCCGCTAGGACGAATAGGAGGGGGGAAAGGGGATCACCTTGGCGTACGCCGCTCTTGCATTGAAACTGTCTGCCTTGCAGACCGTTAAGCAGGACAGAAGATCTCCCAGTGGAGAAGATACTTTTGATCCAATTAAGCCATTTCTCGTTGAATCCCATATGGCGCATGATATTGATCATAGGGTCGTGTCCAATTGTGTCAAACGCCTTTGCGAAATCCAGTTTAAGGAGGATAATTTTTTCCTTGGATGCCTGGCATTGATGTATATATTGGAAGGCCCAGGCAAGGCAGTCTTGGATGGTTCGGCCTTTAAGAAAACCGTACTGATTATGATGAACAAGTGTGAGGATTACCTTTTGAAGGCGATTGGCCAAGAGTTTGGTGATCATTTTCAGGCAGCAGTTGAGGAGTGTTATCGGTCTAAAGTCATTGACTGATTCAGGTGATTGAACTTTGGGGAACAAGGTAATAAGACCATCATTAATGCTTGTAAGATCAAGATCCCCCGCATGGAACTGGGAACAAAGGGCATAGAAGTCATGCTTGATCACGGGCCATCAACTTTTGAGGAATGCCCCACTGAATCCATCAAGGCCGGGGGCTCGATCGGCTGGCATTTCTTTAATCACATCGTCAATCTCCTTGTGTGAGAAGGGTTCGGTGAGATGATCCAGGTTGTTGGAGCATTGTATAAGTGTAGTCAGATCAAATTTCATCTCAGCAGGTGAGATAGTGCCTAAACGACTCATGTATGCTTGAAAGAGAAGGGCCTCTTTGCTATTATGATCTTCTACTTGATTGCCTGCCTCATCATATAAACAGGCAATGTTGTTATGTCGATAACGTTCCGTGGCCACGGCCTGAAAAAATTTCGTGTTTTCATCGCCAAACTTAACCCAACTAATGGTACATCGTTTCTTCCAGTAGAGTTTCTGGTATTGTAGCAGTCGCATAGTGTGTTTCTTGGGGATGGTGCGGAAGTTAAATTCAGGGGTAGAGAGGGGTCTCTTGTTCTCAAGTTCATCCAGATGTGCTAAAAAGTTATTGCAGTTGTCAATGGCAATCTTCAGGCGTGAAATGTTTTTGCTCCAAGTCTTGAGAGCATGCCTGAGTCTTTTGAGTTTATGGCAAAGTATAGAGGCAGCGTTGGTCAAATAAACTGGTTTACTCCAAGAGGTTCGCATCACATCCAAGAATCCAGGGTGCAAGATCCAATACGATTCGAACCTGAAGATTTTGCTGCGTTGTATGTTGGTTTCAATAGTAAGAATGCAAGGGGTATGATCAGATGTAGGTTTACCGAGGGGTTTTACCAATGTGTTGGGGTAGATCTGAGTCCAGTGTAATGACGTGAAGAACCAGTCTAACTGAACCAGGAGCGGATCAACTTGCATATTACTCCAAGTGTAGGCACGGCCCTTTACTGGGAGTTCTATAAGGTTTTGCGTGCGGATGATATTGTTGAACGTAAACATGTCCTGAGTATTACCTCCCGGTTTGTTACGATTGTCCGGAGCACGAATATAGTTGAAGTCACCAACCAAAAGCCAGTCTCTTGTGTCACTGGAATATCCAGGTCATATAGCCAATTAGTGTAGGTTGTGCGATCATCTCCAGTACACGGCCCATATATATTCGCTAGCGTCCAGGCTTGTTGGGATTGTGTGCTAGTGAAATTGATAACTAGCGCAAATGGTTCTGAAAATAGAACAGAGCCCGTGAGCATCGAGCTCTTCCAAATCGTAACAATGCCACCCGAAGCACCACGCGAAGGCACGAAAGCAAAACGATCAAATTGGCATGGACAGCAGGATTTGATAAAAGCCAAATCAAACGAAGTTTTTTTGGTTTCTTGCAAACAAACGATTGCGCATCCGCTAGAAAGGATCGCATTGTGAAGCGCTTAGTGTTTGGACTCGGCATTAAGACCTCGAATGTTCCAAGAGAGGACATTCCACGATCGCAAAAGATACATAATAAAACCGCTTACATATTAAGCAGTGGGGGGGGGGGGCTTCATCGGCTACGGCTTCAGAAGCTTCAACCTGTTGCATGTCAGGTGTAGGTTCATCGGCCGACGCTGGAGATGCAAAGTCAATTCTTCTGCTGGGATAGCGCATCTGTAAATGCCAATGTCTTGCAGTGTTGAGATTGGTGTTGGCGGAGGGATGTTGTCAGAGTCATGCCTGGAGTGAATAGTTGAGGAGGAACCTATATCAGGTACGATTCTGGGCTTAACTTTGGACATGGTCTTGCGGCTGTCAGAAGGCATATGCACTTTAAAGCCCTTGTATTTAGTGGAACGAGTGCTGCGACGAACCTCTGTAGTGGAGATGGGCACCATAGGAGCTTTCGCGCCGCGGCCACGGGTTGCCACTGGAGGCTGCACTTCAAGAGTGTCATTGCAGTTCTCAGCATCCGTAGCGTCGGGCATCAGGTTAGGGAGGGCATCAGCAGCATGTTTAGTCTATGTATTGATTTGGTATTATTTCAAATAGGATTTTCGAAGAGGGAGAAACTTCCAAAAAGTATTGGAATGCATTTCTCCTCCCCTCTACTTGAAGGCAAGGATCTTGAACCATGTGATGATACCATTTGAGTGTTGTTTGCTTTAATCTCAAGAACTCCATTGATATACCAAAGTTCGAGCATCATTATTTCATGTGGAAAGCATACTCTTGCATATCATCATGAGGTGAATAATTCTTTTCAGTTTTGTATGTGATACTGGTGACAGCCACCACTCCTCAAGCCACATCTGCCTGGTAATAGTTCGGATGGAGTCCGAAGGAGAGTTGTGTTTCGTTGAACCAACCACGAGACTGGCATCTCGTTGTGACGAGGATGTGGAGTGAGGCATCTTGTAGCGTGAGGAGGGTGCCCCTGTCAGGGAACTGTGAGATCATTAAGGCACTAACCATGCAAGTATATATACAACCTCCTAAGTCGACCATAGATCGAGTCTTGCTCCGGTAACCCCCATACTTGTTTCGTACTACCGCGTGTCCCTACTTCAGGTAGGGTACGGTTTAGTAAATTTGTCGACCCCTGTTCTATCACACACCGTACAGAGAGGCCACGGTGGAAGATACCGGTTGCATCCGGTAGGCAGGCCACCTGGTCCGGGGGCATGGGTGTTTCGGTTGTAGCCGAAGGGGATAGCGTCCCCAGTTTCTCGCGCGCGTTATAAATTGTGGTGATCCCATGCTAGTCGAGGTTGTAGCCTCCCCGCTTAAAGTTTGGATTAACTAGTGTCGTGGGTGATTCCAGACACCGGTAAGTTAGGCTGGTGTGTGCAGTCAGGTGTGTCTTCAAATTAAAAGACCGTAGACGGAATTAGTCCAGAAGGGCTATAGAAAATCCGTTACCCGTGGGTAAAGAGTACACCCTCTGCAGAGATATAGAACCTATTCGAATAGCCGTGTCCATGGTTAAGGACTACAGTCTGGGATGGGTCGAGTATCGGTCTTAGTGTCGATCTTCGGAGGAGAAACTTTTTAGCCAGAACATTGTTTATGACCTATGACAGGTAGTGATTGTGAGTTATCTTTATTGTGGACTAACCGTTCATAGTACTTGAAACAGCGAGTATCCGCAGGACGGTTCTACCTCCCGCATATTTCCTGTTAGTTCTCTTTATTTATAAGCCCCTTCTGTGATGTCGCTCAGACGTCCGACTGTGGCATTGCTCTTTATTTATAAGCCCTTTCTGTGATGTCGCTCAGACGTCCGACTGTGGCATTTCTCTTTATTTATAAGCCCTTTCTGTGATGTCGCTCAGATGTCCGACTGTGGCATTTCTCTTTATTTATAAGCCCTTTCTGTGATGTCGCTCAGACGTCCGACTGTGGCATTTCTCTTTATTTATAAGCCCTTTCTGTGATGTCGCTCAGACGTCCGACTGTGGCATTTCTCTTTATTTATGAGCCCTTTCTGTCGTGTCGCTCAGACGCCCGACTGTGGCATGCCTGTTAATTATTTCATTACTACTTTCTGATTGCATATGCCCTTTTACTCGAACGTCATGCTTGAAGTTATACCCCATCGCATCTTTATTATCAAAGTAATCCTAAAGCATCTTTGAGCATGTTCATGTTTCACCCATGTTCTTAATGTTTGCAAGTACATTCAAAGTACTCACTGGCTTGTCCCCGGCTATTGTCTTGGCCAGATTCCTTGCGTGGGAAGGAACGACGTGATGCTATCCCAGAGCTTTCTCTATCGGGATAGCAGCCCCGCGAAGATAGGAGTTATCCCGGTCAGCTGTTCCCATGGGAAATGGAGTCCCACAAGCGTCGACGCACCCAACCGCTTCCGCCATCACCTACCAGAAAACCCGTTTTGTACTTATAGACCAGAATGGTCTTGTACTACATATTTGTACCCTTGGCTTGGAATTTTCTGTATCAAGAGGTGCCTCATCAGCTAACAGTAATCCTGGGGCTGGTGAGCACAAGGTCCGCCTTTGGGAAAATTACATCTCGAAATTCCGGTCCTGACAACCTTGGTATCAGAGCCAGGCTGACCGTTGGCTAATCCTATCTTAGCCAGGTCCAAAGACCCAGATTTACCACCCCAACAGACCATGTTCCAACCCCAGCCAAGCTTCTCGTGTAAGATACCCATACAGTGGACCGACGCCCTTGGTAGTCAGTGCCCAACCTACCAGCCTAGCTTATCAATCACGCGCCAGTAACCGACACCTAAACAGTTCCCCTCCGCAAGCGTGCGAAGGAAGACTCCGCAAGCGTGCAGAGGAAGACTCCGTCCTTTCCTATAAATAGGGCACGCTAGCCCCCAAACCCAACACCACTCAATCTCCACCCTCATACCGAGCCGAATTCCAGGACCCATCGTCCACAATGAAACCACAGCAACCAACCTTGGAGGTTTTGTGACCGTGCTCGCAAACCTCACCCGTCGTGTTTTTGCGATGGAAGAGCCCCCAGAATACGTGGTGTACCAAGACACCATGGGCGGTGACAGCCGTCAATTCTGGGCCACTATGCACATCTACGATAGGGGCCTGACGCCAGAACGCCCCTACAGGTTCACAGGAAGGACAACTTCCTTTGAGGCACAAGCCATCCAACTAGCCGCTCGGGAGGCTATAGTTCAACTCAGGCACCTGGCGCCCAGGGTTAACTGTCGCTCATTTTACTACTACCCTAGTCGTAATGGGTATGGTAGGCCTCCCCGAGTTGCGAGCGGAGACCACGAGACAGATCCTGCATTATTGCATCTTGTGCGCTATGTCAACGTACTAGAGAAACTGTTCGATCAAATCACCCTTGATCTGATCGCAGCCCGTGGAGAACTACTTCGCCGAGCCCCAGCTAGAGGACGAGGCGAGTTCGGCACCGACAACCCAGTTGTGCTGTTCGGGCAACCAATCGAGTCCCCAAGGCCTGCCGCGGTCATTGACCAGAACGCCTTTGTGACCCCAGAAGTTATGCGTCGCTTGTTTGGCGCACGCTCCAACGGGATTGTGGCCAACAATCCTCGCGAGGGTCATCATCCCTGCCCCGACCCTGCACCTCCTCAGCCACCGCCAGCCAACCCCAATGATGAAGCTCCTGGAGAAGCTCCAGCACCCATGAGGCAAGGCCGCTTGGATATAAACGAGGTTGATTAAATCACCCGAGTAGTACCAAGCTTTGTTTTACCCGTGGTCATGTAACCTATATGTATGTACAACTTATTGCGCACCCTCTTCGCACTCATGCGCCGTTGTGATAGTATGCATATGCCTTTTATTCCTTTTCTCAGGTGTGACTTCCAAAGCACCTTGCCGACAACCCCTACAGCGAACACGCCTTTTTACGAGACGTGAGTATCTGTAGCCTTGACCCCGATCCAGTAAAGTGAAACCGCGATATAGATACCCTCACCATAACCCTATGAGCCAGCCAGGCCGCTATATATAGGCCACACCGTGAACTTGCCAAACATCCCTCACCCGGTGCTATCCTCTCGCAGCCATTGCCTTCGCCATGCTGATCCCCAGCATTTATTTGAGAAACCCTGAGGCATCCCCGGGTAGATTCGTGAAGATATTGTGGGATTTTACCTGCAGTACCATGAGTGCTACCCGTCCACCCTAGTATGAGCTGCTCAAAGCAAGGATCACACCATCCACCTCGAAGTATTGGGCAGTAGTACACATCCCACCCACCAACCCAAACCAAGACCCCACAGAGGTTTCCTTCATGGGGAAATCCATGCCAACTCCTCAGATGGCCATAGAGGCTGCCGCCTGCGAAGCAATTGCTCGCCTGCGATTCGCGCTGCCCTATGCCAGCGAGAGAGGATATTACTACTTTCCAAGCCGCGCAGCACCCCGAGAAGCAGCATCTTTTCCTGGTGGGTGTATTGAGAGAGATCCGGTTCTAGCCAACCTTACACAGTATGTGGTCGCGCAAGAGCATCTGAACCAACGGATAATGGGTTATCTCCAGAGCCTCGCCGATTTAAATCCTCGGATCGCCATCGGCAGACCATTGAGGCCCACGCAGGAGAAGCATATTCACCGGCTGGTCAACCCACTATCACTGATAGAAGAAGAGTGTTCCCCAGCACCAGAGACCTTTTCCTAGGACCCTGTTCATTTACCGTTTATATTTTAGACGTAACTGCCACGTGAGTGTAACCGTTCCTTTTTATGTAATTGTGTAACACATCGTGTGTTAAATAATTTCTTCCTGTGTTATTGCATCTTGCCCATTTGCATAACATAGATTTTTTTCGTTCATCGCGCCACAACGACGATAATACAACTCCGGCCACTCCACACGGTACACTAAGTTGCTAATCCGCCTACAACTGCTCCATCAAACACCTCCTTGCACACCACAGTTTCTTGAAAAGAAACTCGTGGGGATTTATTTGAGCACTAAGTGCCTACCGCCCGCTAACCACCATTAGCCCTGTCACCCTCATCTAATCCTCGTAATCGCCGCTGCCGCGAAGAGCTAGCACTCGAGCCGCCGCATCACGACGATCGTCGAGGATCATCGCACACAAGAGCACCGACACCCCCAGCAATGCCGCCAACCCCACGCTCATGAGTACCATGCACCAGTCCGGCATCGCCTCCGCCATTAGAGCCTCGACCTGAGCTCCTGCAAAACACCAACGAAGGAGAAGGAAGAAAGGAGAAGAAGGAGAGGCCAGGTGAGAGGAAGAGAAGCAGCACCTCGACCATTTTATAGCTCGAGATCGGTGTACGGTGAGCGGAGTCCACCAGCACCGCTCGTCGCTCAACCGCCGGTGTTCGGAGGCGAATCCGCAAGCAGTGCCGACAGCACGCTGGCCCGCGAGGTGAGTGCACACTGCACCGGCAGCTAGCACGCCGCGCACTACGGCAGTACGGCCTAGATGCCCTACGAGCTAGTCGTCGCCGGTGGAGAAAGTGCGGGAAAAGCGCGCGAGAGGAAGGAGAAGAGAGAGCCGGAGGAGGAAGAAGAGGCTGACCATGGGCCCAGGCCCCACCCGTCAGCTAGTGAGAGCACTGTGCTCTCGGGGTGCAACCGGCGTATTTGTAAATTTAGAAAAATAACATTTCTAAATTTACTATGTCCCAAAGTAGAATATATCGTTTTCCACGACAGTAGATATTCTTTTCCCCGTGCCACACCAGTTGCATCACTGTTTGCTCATGCACTGTAGTAGCCGTTATTTGCATTATTAGAGCAGTTTAAAGTTGATAGTATCTTTTGAGGCAGCAGCAGACCTTATAGCTACCCTTAACAAATCTCGAGGACGTGATTTTTCTTAAGGGGGTAGTGTTGTAACACCCCAAAAATTTAGCAATGTTTTACTAATTAAAAATTTGCCAGTGAATTAAAATTTTGCCTTGCTGAATGTTCCTTTGGATTCCAGGGCAATTCTTGCTCTGATTTTTGTTGGAATGTTTGCCCCTAGTAGAAACTTTCCTTTTAATGATAGTTTCTCTTATGCACACTTTAAAACCTTGCTTATATCAGCAGGTTTAGTTATATATTGGTCTCCACAATTTACTTCTCTATGTAAATGATTAAACCTAAGTTTTAAGGCACCATTTGAACTACAACCCTTGGATAGGTTTATCAAAAATTCCAACTAAAATTTGGGGATGTCATGTGATGTTATTAGATCACTTTTATGCAGGAATATATTTGTTTGATTTAATATTTTGGGCTCCACAGCCTGTCTGCCAATCTGATTCAGTAGGCCACATTGCACTACAACCTCTTTAAATATTCCTTTGATGCTTCCACCAAAATTATGGGATGTTCATAGGAGTATATTAATCAACTTTATGCAAAAACCCTTTTGAGTCCTTTGAAAAAATTGAGTGAATCAACCTCTTTTCTGTTCTGGCCCGGTTTGGCATTTTGCACTACAACCCTAGTTTGTCTTGCTCTAGTGCTCTTGAATTTCCTACTGCTTGTAGTCCCTCTTGCAAAACCCTTAAGTCCAGAAGAGTGGACCCTTTGGGACATTTTTAGTTCATGAAACAGTGCCCTTCAATTCCTGTCCAGAACTGAAGATTTGCAAAACTTGCACTGGCAAGTTTCTGGTTTTGCTCATCTAACTTTGCCATCACCACCTTCACCTAAAGAGACCATGATCTGGAGATATTGGCCACCAGAAGAAGTGCCCATATGCTCATAGCATTCTCTCGAGCACTTGGTAGGCATGAACAGTTTTGACATGAGTTTTGCCTTGCACTGTGATCTTGGCCCTCAGTGCCTAATGTTATGTCCACTAGCCTCACCTCAGACCCTAGACCACACCTGCTAAGTCCTAGCTCCATCCCAGCTCTCTAGCTAGCAGAGGCTTTTCGTCGAGCGACTCATGTGCGTGCTCTGGGCGCACCCAGAGCGCACGTTTTGCACGCGCGCGCACCGAGCCGCCGCGTCCCTCGGCCGACGCCTCGCGCACGTTTTAGCCGCTCCCCTCGCACCGACAGCTCGCCGCCTTATCCCTGCGCCGCAGAGACAGCCTTGGCGCTCCACAGGGCCGCTGTCAGGTCGACCGCAGCGGCTAGCGGACAGCTCCGGTAGCCCCTGCTGCGGGCACAGCCGCCCAAGCCACCAGCGCCCGCCACCTGCCCCCTGGAACAGCCCCAGTGCGTCAGCGAGCTTGTCCCCGAGCGTGCGTCGCCGCCACGTCGCCCTGAGCAACAGGTCGCCGGTCGCCGGCATCCTTATCCGCGGCCGTCGCAGAACCGCCTTCATCCGCCTATTTAAGGAGGCCCCGAGCTTCTCCGCGGTCTCAGGTAACCCCAGCCATCCCACAGAGCACTCCCATTGCAGCAAATCGCCTCGAGGAGGCTTCTTCCCCAACTCCGGCGAAGTACAGCCGCCACCGCTATCCAGTTCAATATGCCTCAGCCCGAGCCCCTCCCGTCCAACCAGCGTCACCACTCGACTCCATTCGATCTTGCGGAGCTGCCCAACGTCTCAAACAAGCTCTAGAGCCACCGTAGGACGGAACCCCTTTTCCTCCCGAGACCGCCGTCCGCCGCGAAGCTCGTCGTCGACGATCTTCCCCACCTCCGTCGTCCCCTCGACCACCGGGAGGACCGCCCCAGTCCGGCGGATCCATCCCCGCACTCGGACACCCTCGAGGAGCCGCCGTTCGCCGGCGTTGATCGCCGGAGCAACGCCACCGTTCGGCCAGAGGAAGAAGGAGGCGGGGGGCGACTGGTCAAACCTGACCAGTGGGCCCCCGGGCCCATCTATCAGCGAGCCAGCGCCCTCCCACGCGCGCATAAGTGGAGGCGAAAACCCAGGGTACGTCTCCAATAGTTCGAAAGCGTATTCCCAAACAAAACGTTTTCCTTTTCTGTTTTTATTCTAAAACCAGATTTGACTAAACTTTGACTGGCAATATCTTTTTAAATATAACTCCAAATGATTTGATTCTTTTTCTATTGTTCCCCAAATATTGCCTAGTTTATTTTCATATTTATTGCTAAATTTTCCAAGCAACTTTTTTGTGCTGCATTTAGTCTATGTATTGATTTGGTATTATTTCAAATAGGATTTTCGAAGAGGGAGAAACTTCCAAAAAGTATTGGAATGCATTTCTCCTCCCCTCAACTTGAAGGCAAGCATCTTGAACCATGTGATGATACCATTTGTGTGTTGTTTGCTTTAATCTCAGGAACTCCATTGATATACCAAAGTTCGAGCATCATTATTTCATGTGGAAAGCATACTCTTGCATATCATCATGAGGTGAATAATTCTTTTCAGTTTTGTATGTGATATTGGTGACAGCCACCACTCCTCAAGCCACATCTGCCTGGTAATAGTTCGGATGGAGTCCGAAGGAGAGTTGTGTTTCGTTGAACCAACCACGAGACTGACATCTCGTTGTGATGAGGATGTGCAGTGAGGCAGCTTGTAGCGTGAGGAGGGTGCCCCTGTCAGGGAACTATGAGATCATTAAGGCACTAACCGTGCAAGTATATATACAACCTCCTAATTCGACCACAGATCAAGTCTTGCTCCGGTAACCCCCATACTTGTTTCGTACTACCGCGTGTCCCTGCTTCAGGTAGGGTACGGTTTAGTAAATTTGTCGACCCCTGTTCTATCACACACCATACAGAGAGGCCACGGTGGAAGATACCGGCTGCATCCGGTAGGCAGGCCACCTGGTCCGGGGGCATGGGTGTTTCGGTTGTAGCCGAAGGGGATAGCGTCCCCAGTTTCTCGCACGCGTTATAAATTGTTGTGATCCCATGCTAGTCGAGGTTGTAGCCTCCCCGCTTAAAGTTTGGCTTAACTAGTGTCGTGGGTGATTCCAGACACCGGTAAGTTAGGCTGGTGTGTGCAGTCAGGTGTGTCTTCAAATTAAAAGACCATAGACGGAATTAGTCCAGAAGGGCTATAGAAAATCCGTTATCCGTGGGTAAAGAGTACACCCTCTGCAGAGATGTAGAACCTATTCGAATAGCCGTGTCCATGGTTAAGGACTACAGTCTGGGATGGGTCGAGTATCGGTCTTAGTGTCGATCTTCGGAGGAGAAACTTTTAAGCGAGAACATTGTTTATGACCTATGACAGGTAGTGATTGTGAGTTATCTTTATTGTGGACTAACCGTTTATAGTACTTGAAACAGCGAGTATCCGCAGGACGGTTCTACCTCCCGGATATTTCCTGTTAGTTCTCTTTATTTATAAGCCCCTTCTGTGATGTCGCTCAGATGTCCGACTGTGGCCTTTCTCTTTATTTATAAGCCCTTTCTGTGATGTCGCTCAGACGTCCGACTGTGGCATTTCTCTTTATTTATAAGCCCTTTCTATGATGTCGCTCAGACGTCCGACTGTGGCATTTCTCTTTATTTATGAGCCCTTTCTGTGGTGTCGCTCAGACGCCCGACTGTGGCACGCCTGTGAATTATTTCATTACTACTTTCTGATTGCATATGCCGTTTTACTCGAACGTCATGCTTGAAGTTATACCCCGTCGCATCTTTATTATCAAAGTAATCCTAAAGCATCTTTGAGCATGTTCATGTTTCACCCATGTTCTTAATGTTTGCGAGTACATTCAAAGTACTCACTGGCTTGTCCCTGGCTATTGTCTTGGCCAGATTCCTTGCGTGGGAAGGAACGATGTGACACTACCCCAGAGCTTTCTCTATTGGGATAGCAGCCCCGCGAAGATAGGAGTTATCCCGGTCAGCTGTTCCCGTGGGAAATGGAGTCCCACAAGCGTCGACGCACCCCAACCGCTTCTGCCATCACCTACCAGAAAACCCGTGTTGTACTTATAGACCAGAATGGTCTTGTACTACATATTTGTACCCTTGGCTTGGAATTTTCTGTATCAAGAGGTGCCTCATCAGCTAACAGTAATCCTGGGGCTGGTGAGCACAAGGTCCGCCTTTGGGAAAATTACATCTCGAAATTCTGGTCCTGACAAAAAGTATAAAACAAAAAGTGAAAAAAGGTTTACACATGGTCTTGATCTAAAAAGAGACCTTTGTGCGGGTCCCTGCTGCACGCCTGCGCCGTTTCCTCCTCTGTAATGTGTCCTTGAAGGGGGGAGTATGATGGCCATCTGTAAAAAAGAGAAAAAAGAAGAAACCTGGAAAAGAAAAGAGATAGTGTGGCCATAAACAGAACTGGTTCATTGAGTGAACCTTAAAAGATAATTTTAGAGTCCGAATAGGGTCGAGCCGAACTATGGAATATATGTATGTAGTGCGTCCCCAGCGTCGCCCAAGGTATTTTGAGGGCTTAATTATGTACACGAGGCACGTATGCTATCGCCTTATGGGGCAGTCGATGGGGGCGTAACTACTAATCCAGCTCAGGTTCATCAGAGCTACCGCACTGAGGCATATGCCGGACACGTTTAGCTGTGTCCGCGGTTTTAACGATCAATAGGATGTCCGGCTTGAATAGGCCGTTTTGGACTTTAGCTGCTAAGGCCGCAGTGTCTTCCTCCACGCGGAGAGAGCGCTCCATATTTCCATTGACCGTGATGACGCCACGTGGTCCGGGCATTTTAAGCTTTAGATAAGCCTAATGCGGGACTGCATTAAAGCGGGCGAAGGCCGTTCTTCTGAGTAGTGCATGATAGCCACTTCGGAATGGAGCTATGTCGAAGATTAACTCTTCGCTTCGAAAGTTATCAGGAGAGCTGAATACGACCTCCAATGTTAAAGAGCCCATTTAGCGGGCTTCTACGCCGGTATCACTCCTTTAAAGGTCGTGCTGCTTGGCTTTATTCTAGATGGGTCGATCCCCATCTTGCGGATAGTGTCCTGATATATCAGATTGAGACTGCTGCCGCCGTCCATAATGACTCGGGTGAGATGGTATCCATCGATTATTGGATCGAGCACTCGGGCAGCCGAACACCCATGACGAATACTAGTCAGATGATCCCTGCGATCGAAGGTGATCGGACAGGCCGACTATGACAGCCTGGTTTTTGCCCTCTTCTCTTTGCCTGATTTTCAGTTGGTTTGAATTTGGAATTTGGAGTTTTGAATCTTTTCAAATGGACTTAAAAACTTGGGTACCCCTTGACTTTCACCCAAGTGCCTCATTTCCCTCTCTAACTATCACTTCCTCTCTGGTTCACCTCAAAATAATTTTTTGAATATTTTTCTTAAATGAAAATTATTCATTTCCCTCTCTTAATCCCTAGCTAGCTCAATGTGCTCCAAAGCAACCCCAATTTTTCTTACCCACAAAAATCTGAGAAAATTCAAAAATATTCTTTGAACCCTAGGGCACCTTCCTAAGCAAAAATATTTCATCACTTTTTGGAATATTTTTTCTACAGAAAATATATTCTGTTATGGACAGAAATGGTAGTTTCAACAGCAACTACCATTTTACCTTCTCCATTGTGGCTGGTTTTTCTTGTGCATCATCACCTTAGTAGATGATTGCTAACCTCCAAAGCCCAGCTCCCAACTCCCAGTAGTTTGACCATAGTAAGCACTCAAAGTTACTGTCCAGAAACTTACCAGGCAGTTGAAATCTATTCTACTGTGCCTACGATGAAACCCAAGTGTGGTAAACTCTAAAACTACCACGAACAACATGCCTGACATGAAGTTTGGGCTTAGGTCGGCCCGAGGTCAGAGTTCACGCGATGACCACGCGTGTGCATGATGCCAACCTGCATGTGAGCGTGCTCTGAGTGCCGCCGAGCGCTCTATTGCGTGCGTGCTCACTTCCCCGACTACCTAAGCTTGCCAAACTTCGCCACAATCTTCGTCCAAACCCTCTTAACTCCCTCCTGGCGCTCGCCGACGCCGGAGCTCGCCACGGCAAGCACAGGCGTGGTCCGGCCAACGCAACTGTGCATTGCGCACTGTGCTCGTCGCCACCCTCTCGTTCCTATGCTCGTCCCCGCTCGCCCACAGTTCCCGCGTGAGCTGCGTCGCCTTCTCCCTCACCCACTGACGCCGTTCGTCACCGGCCGCCGTGTCCAGGTGCCCACCGACGGAGCACGATCCCCCCCTCGATGCTCGGCTATAAATAGAGCCCTCCCCAGCCTCCTCAAGCACCATCCTTTCCTCCCACACACTCCACGATCTCGTAGAAAGCCGTAGCCTGGCCGGGCAGGCCATGTGCCGCCATCCCCGAGCTCGAGCTCGCCGGCGATCCCCTCGGGTCATCTCCTCAGCTCCATCCCCTCCTAGGCTTCGGCCTCCCTTCCAGGGCATCCGCCGTGCCTCGGTGGTGCCATTCCGCCTGGTTGGAGCCCCTAGTCTCGCCTCTGGTCGCCGTCGTCTTCCTGTCCGGCGACCTCCGCTCTCTGTCTCCGCTAGAGAAGCTATTTCCGACGCCGTCCGACCACCCCTAGCTACTCTACGGGTACGGGCAGGTGCGCCTTCGTCTCCTCTTTCGATCCCTCCCTCCCGTTCTGGCCAAGAAGCTCTCCTCGCCGGCGTGAGCTCCGACGACGCCGCGCCGTCCTCTGTTTTCCTTTCCCCCTTCCTATCGCCAGACTAGCGGGGCCCGCTAGTCAGCCACTCTGTACGCGCGCGAAGGGGTACGAGTGGCGCCCGCGAGGCTTTACGCCTTCGACGTCACCCCCAAGTTCTTCTTTTATTTAAATTCAAATTTCATTTTTCCGGAGAGCTTCAAACATCCAAAAATCTTTAACCAGAGGTCCAAATGAATTGATTCTTTTTGCATTGTGTTCTTTGTGAAGAAATCTAGCAGCTCACCAAAAATGAGATTTTTCTCTGCTGTCTAGATTTTTTGGTGAATTTCAGAAGGGTTCTTGATGTTTTCTTTTTGTGTTTATAAATATTTTCAGAAGGTGAAGCTTGTCTTGAGGATCACCAGGAGGTTTGTGAACCCCATATGCACTAAGGCAAGCCACAACAACATTTTCATGGTGCCATTACAATATTTGTGATATTTCAACTTGAATGAATGATTTAATCCATGCATTTAAATAACTATTATTATTTATATTCTGTTGGTCGCTTGTTTAAGTTGTCATGCATAGTTTACAGAAAGTTTGAAGTTAATCAAGTTGGTAAAGTAACTAGAAGTAATTTTTGTTAGGAAGAACTAATATGGTTATGGATACAAGTAGTTATTTGGGGTTATTCTTCTTGCATGAGAAATATGATAAATTTGCTAGAAAAGATTCTGTTTAAATTGAGATTTAATCCTAACCAGAGAAGTGTTATGAGTTGTTGATGTTTATGCTTAGTGTGGATATAGTTGACCCAGTTATTTCCGATGATATATGATGCATATGTTCGCGTTGCATTTGCATGGCATACTATGACACCGGTTATTTTCAATTTTAAGTTGAACCTGCTAATAACTCAACTTGAATATATCGTTGACCGGGTCATGGTGCCACTGAATCGAGTTATTCCCAGTGCAACCACATTTGCCTTTATGGGAAGGCCTTTATTCGGTCCGTTGTCATGCCTCTGGTCGGTGCTTCCAACGAGGGAAGGTTATGGGCGTGCGGTACCCTGGCCCGGTAAGCAAACATATGGGACAGTTTATGTTTTGGCCACGACCGTGGTCGTTGATGTCTTTAGTAGACACGGGGCCACCCAGGACTAGCCTGGTGGGGAGTGAGTCGGAGTGGCCGAGAGAGTGTCATGGCAATGGAGGGGTTTCGTCGGAATGCCGTTGGTCCACCCGAATGGGAGTGCGAGGCCATGGGTTCTGTGGTGTGGGTACAGTGCGCTACCTCTGCAGAGTGTATTAATCTATCGGTAGCCGAGTCCACGGTTATGGACACGCTCGAAAGTAGGTCACACCATGGGTCAACGTTTAATAAATTTTGCACACTAAGTCATGAACCTTGCACTGGATGAGGGTGGGAAGGTCATCTTGATGTTTGAGACCAAGGGTTGGTCGTGATAGTGATTTCCGGAAAGATCACGAAGTAATTTGAGTTAAGACCACAAGGCTGGTACGTTCGTGATTCAAGAGATCACCGTTGGTAAGCCAGTACGAGGGATTTTTCCTCACAAGAGCATGATCACAACATGTTATATATATTGTTGCATTATTAATAATTGGATAATTATCATGATATTGTTTGTCATTATGTATATGCTTGTTGTGTGCTTGCAAGTACATTCAATATACTGACCTGGCGTGTCATGCCAGATTTCAGGAAAGTCTCGTTGGAAAGGAGTGCTGTCCGAGTCTAGATCATGTCCACATCGGTGTCCCTGTGCTATGGAGTTCCGCTACGACATTGTTCCGCTGCCACGTAGTTGTTATGACCGAGGCCCCTTTATGTTCACTAAGTAATGTACATATTGTTCAGCCGCACCGTGTGTGCCGCTTGGCCTCACTACCTGTTGTAATATAAACTTTGATATGCTAGCATCAATAAAGCGGTTGTTTTCTGTACCAAGACGTTGTGTGTTGCCAGAAGACATGGTCTCTGGGCTGGCATGGTAAACCGGTTGCTCTGAGCCGGGGTGCCACAACGCTTGGTATCAGAGCCGCGCTGACTGTAGGCCATGCTAGACTACGACGTGTTAACTGGACGTTAGATATGAGTTTAAGTTGAGTGCGGGTAGCATTTGTAGCTGGTTGTTGCATTGCATGCACTTGTTTTATTTTTATGCTAACCTACTAATGGTTGTGAGTGTAGATGGCTCCGGTGCCATATCCGTGCCAGTTGCAGCTGATGCCGTGCACGTCGCCGCACCTCCTTCGTAACGTGTGGCATCGGCTGTACCCTCTCGGAGACAACCCAGTCTATCGTGTGTACCTGGAGCGTCTAGCAGACTCAGTGTATGAGTATCACGCAGTGGTTACTCTGCGCACCAGTTCCGCTTCCAGCACTTACACTCGTACCTCTTGGAGCGGTTACGCTTCTACCGCTTCTCAAGCTGTCCAATTTGCTGCATTCGAGGTCCTTGTCGAGCTTCGATACAACAAGGTCCGGATGCAGAACCACCCAGGTTTCTATGTAATGCCCACGATGGGACAATACCTCCTACATGTCGAGGCACGACTTAAAGGTATAAGCCCATCCTAGAATGATCTCAAGTTTGGTATCTTTGCACGACTCATGTAAAAGAGGGATTAAATTGCAAAAGAAGATAGTTGGCTTACACTCGCCACTTCACACAATACATTACATAAGCAATCATCATTCAAAACATCACAACCCGACTACGGGCGGAGATCCAAAGAAAGATACCAAAACAACATAAAACCACAGGTCAGGATCGAATCCTAGTAGAAACCGCTACTGATCGTCGAAACGTCACAAACAAACAGCCAAACTCTTCATCGAGCTCCCAGTGAAGTACTGATCCAACTCCTGCATCAAACTCGGCTGAACCTGCATCTGGTGTGGTGAAGTAACTGTGAGCCACAGAGGACTCAGCAATCCCGTTCCCGGGTAACATAACTATTTAAGCCTTGGGTGTGGACAAGGCTAAAGAAAAGAATAAGAGGTGAAGGAACAACAAGAGTCTGCAGCAGCAACTAGCACTAACTTACGTAAAAGAGAGCGAGAAGAGAAGAGCCTCGGTCGAAAGATGATCACGAAGTGATCCTAACTAAAGCCGGTCAAACATAACCCCACCGTGTTCAACTCCCGAATCCCTATTCGGAAATTGACAGTCACGGTACACACGCTGGTAGTGTATTAATCATTGTGTCAAGTTTTCTACAACCGGATATTTACAAGCTCCCATCTGCCACATAACCGCGGGCACGGCTTTCGAAAGTTCAAAACCCTGCAGGGGTGTTCCAACTTGACCCATTACAAGCCCACGATCCGCGGAGTCGCAACTCCATAGGTGGGAAGACCCGAGTATTCTCGGAATCCCATGCTCAAGTTAAACCGAACTAAGGTAAGGCTAATCCAGCAAATCCTCCCGGCGTGTCGACACCCTGATAGTAGCCGCGCGTATCTAAGTCTCAGGACACGACCGGATGGGCGATTCTACAGGTTTTTACCAAACCTTGAGTTTCCTCGAGGTGGCCCCGCAGACTCCCCGTTTCGGACCAACACTCATGTGGAGCACTGGCCCGGGGTTGTTGAATTAAAATAAAAGGGATAGCTAGTCCACATGCAAGTTTTATTAGTTTGTTATTAGGCAAATAGTACCAATGTTGGGACTTGCTGGAAAAGACTTAGCACTTAGCGGTTTATCAAGGGGGTCCCATACACCCCAACCGTGTTAGGAACGCATAATCAAGGAACATAACACCGGTTTATACGGTTCCTAACGGCATGAGTGGAACAAATCACCAAGCAAAAGGCTTAGCCTTCCACCCTTGCCAATATATAGATGATTTCATTTTAAGCATTTATATAGTGTGATATAACCCAACCAAACTTCAACATGAAGCAAGCATCTTGGATCTTCACCTGCAACTAGCAATGCTATAAGAAGGGCTGAGCGAAGCGTACTTAGCCAAGCAACGGTTTGCATAGGTAGGTTGGTTAAATAGGGCAATGGTTACAAGTAGGAGGCTGACAAGAAAGACATGGGCATCGAGGCAAAACTATAGAGCGGAACTACTAGCAATAGGCAAAGATAGTAATGTTATCGGGGTTCGGTCATCTTGCCTGGAATTCCACAAGGGAGAAGAACGGATCCATGAAGTAGACGGAGCAACACAGACGAGAGAATCCTCACAACTCCGGAACGAAACCGAAGCTAACAAGAGAAGCAACCGGAAAGAAAGAAACAACACAGTAAACACACAAGCATAAACATGGCATACGATGCACATCCAAATATGATGCATGTCCGGTTTAAATATGCATGGCATGGCAAAGTGCACAAACAAATCTACAAGTTAAGTGGAGCTCAATATGCAATGAGTTGCATATTGACGAAACACCACATTTTAAGTATTTAGTTGACTCTCGTTATTTACAAGACAAGATTAAATGTTTTTAACATGGCAAGAGGTGAAGCATAATAAAACTACACTATTTAGACATTTTAAATGAGGCCGGAATTAACAACAACAAGTCCGGAAATTCCTCATGAGCATGTTTAGTAATTATAAGCAAACGACAATTAAACATTTTAGTGTTGTTAACATGATGCGGATGACATGATCAAGTTTATGCAATTTAGTTAAACATTAACATGAAGAGATAAGAAGCATTCGTCGCCGTGGTGGAATGGAAAGGGTGCCATGGCAACGATCCGAAAATGATGCAACGCAACATATCGGTACCGGTATCTCGTTGAGAGACCGATGCGAAAGCAAAGGCGGAGTGATCGAGTCAAACGAGATGATGGAGTGATCCCGTTGTCGGGTTCCCACGAGTCAGCGATGAGGCAACCGAGGAACATGAAAAAAGGTCGGAACGGGCACGGTGCACACACGGGAAACAGCTCATACAACACAACATTCATCACACGGGTCATCGTCTCAGGGTTATACCTTCGGAACCATCGTTCTCGGAGGGGTTCGAGGTCGTAGTGGAAGTAGCGGAAGTAGTCGTTCTCGCGGGTCGTAGAGGAAGTAGTGGTTCACGTTTTCGAAGAGGAAGTAGCCGTTCCGTAGAGGGAAGTAGTGGTACACGGGGCTTCGGCGACGGTAGGCGTTCACGTCACGTGTCGTGGTACTTGCGACGTCGGGGTACACGTTATGTAGTGGTACTTGGTGTCGGGGACGGTAGTCGAACTTGAAGGTCATCGGCGTCGGTAAAGGAACACGTAGATGTACTTGACGGTCCTCGTCGACGGTAGTGGTTCACGAGCTCATTTTCCCGTAGATGTTCGGGTCGGTGTCGAGGTACTTGTCGCATCGCCGATCGTAGTGGTACTTGGCGTCTCATCGTGTAGTCGTACTCGTTCATGTAGTTGTACTTGAGGGTCTCGGGGTTCCTCGTTCGAAGCTCTTGGCGTCCGGCAGCAAGCAAAAGAGGCGCTGCATAACATGGCAGCAAAAACAAAAGCTGCACGGCTGCGGTGACGCGGTGAAGATGACGGCTGGAGGTCGACCGGGACGCGCCTCTTGGCGCTGGCTGGAGGTGTGGAAGGGGCCGCACGGGGCGCGGGGAAGACGGGGTGCATCTTGGCGCTGGAGCATGGAGGGGGCGACCTTGCTGGATGGAGCGGGCGAGGCTCGGCCTTGGCGACGGGGCGGAGGAGCTGCGGTGAGGAGGAGGCGCCGGACTGGAGGACGGACGCCGGAGCGGATGGGAGGCCACGGCCGGGGCCGGCGCTGCGAATCCGGGGCGGCGATGGAGGAGGGCCCCGGCTCGGCGCGGCGCGGAGGAAGGCCGAGGGGAGCTCCTTGCGACGGAGGACCTGAGGTCCGGGGCGGCTCACCTGGCGAGGCGGGCGCTCTGGCCGCGGGCTTGGAGCGGGAGGCCTCGGGCCTGGCCGGCGCAGAGGGGAACGAGAGGGAGGTGGTCGGGCGCTCGAGGGGGAAGGAAGCGGGCGCTCGGGCCCTGGACGGCCGCTGCACCTCGCGAACGAGGCACTGGCGCTCGGGGTCGCTACCTCGAGCGGGGAGACCGGCGCTGGAGGACGAGGGATCGAGAGGAGGAGTCGCGAGGGAGAGAGAGGATCGGGCTCGAGGGTCGATTGGGTCGAGGGAAAAAAAGGAAGGTGGCGGCGCTCGAGCGGAGTCGAGGGACGAGCGGAGAAGGCTGCGGTCGATAGCTAGGGTTCGGGCGAAGGAGGCTAGTGGCCGGCTGGGCCTTGGCCAGGAGGCTGCTAGGGGAAGGAAAATGGGCCGGCTAGGAGGCTGAAGCCCATTAGGCCTAGGAGGGAGGGAAAAGGCTAGGCTCACTTCTTCTTTTTAAAATTGCTGATGTTTTACTAAATTAAAATAGAAAACAACAACAAGAAAGAAAAGAAGGGAGGTGCTAGGAATGGGCTTAGGACAAGAAGTAAAAATCCCTGGACTCACAAAAATGTCAGGAATTTAAATAAAATAGATGGGGGGGGGGGTTTGGAGGAACCTCGAAACACGGGGAAAGAGAATATTGGCAAGGTTTTTGTAGGAGAACTCGAAGTGGAAAAGACATGGAGAAATATTGCAAGTGTGTTATGGTGATTCCGAAGAAATGGAATAATTAATATATAGCTCCCTAAATATTGAGAGACTTTTATATGTTATAAAGAGAAGTCACCTTCCCTCGATTTAAATGGACCGAAGGTCCACACAATTTATGTAGGTAGAGATGCAAAATAAATTAATGACATGATGGCATGATGACATGATGCAATGCAAAAATAAATAACACAAGCAAAAATAAAACACAAGGGAAACCCGGAACATCTGGAATCTTCTGGAATCTTCTGGGACGTCGGTCTTCGGGCGTCACATTCTACTACTATCCTTGTCTGCACGACAACGGTCGTGTCCGTTTCCCTATCATTGATCCGGAGTCTGATAGTGTTGCTAGCCGCCTTTCCCATTATATCACTGCTAGCTATCTTATGATCCATGAGCTGGCTCGAGAGCTGACTCGTGCTCGTACTGCTTTAGCCTCTACTAGATCTATCACCGCTCCATCCTCCCTGTGATTTACTCCTTATATTCCAGCCAATTCTAGTTCCCCTATTTCACCGGTTACTCCTCTGAGTAGCTCCAGTGCCTCGACCGTGAATCCTCTCAGTGCTCCTGCTGAGTGGGTTTCACTTCTCACTACTCCTGTAGCCCCGATGCTTCACCCTACACCTGCCCTGGAGGGAGAGCCCTCGAGGCAGCGCCGTCGTGTTACTTTTAACTCGGAGGTTTCAGTTAACCTCATCAGTTCAGGATCCGAGTCCGCTTCAGGAGAGCACCCCGCAGCACCAGTAGAGCAGTAGAGCTTCTGAGTATTCGTAGTCGTCAGGATGGTGTACGATGTAGTCGTACGAGTCATGATGTTTCGTTTCCTGTATGAGAGTAGTTGAACCTGGCATGTTGTTTACCTTTCATATATGAGTCTACGTGTGATTATGTTGGAATTCTGTTTCTTTTATTCTCCGTATTTTCTTCGTTATTTCGTTTTCTCTCGGGATTTGTTGCTGGCTTTTCCCCAATTTACTTTTGGATGTTTCTCATCTCAGTTGCGTTGTCTTGGGAAAATACACAATAGGATGCCGCGGGGAGGCAGCAGTAGCAGCGCTCATGAGGATGTTCCTGTTCGTCGTTCCGCACGACAGGTAGGACACTCTCCCGAGCCATACACACCACCACCTCCACCACCAAATCTGCCTACCACCGACCAAATTCTGCGTATGTTTGAGGAAAGGAGGAATAATGATATGATTGAAATATTAAGAAGTGTTCAAGCTGTGGTTGGACAGAATGGAAATTAGAACGGTCATCACTCCAAGCTGTCAGAATTTCAGAGGACCAAGCCTCCCAGTTTCAGTCAGGTTATTGACCCCTTGGATGCAGACGATTGGTTGCGAACCATTGAAAGGAAGCTTGAGATTGCTCATACCGAAAAAGATGATAAAGTTCCATTTGCGACTCATTATCTTGAAGGCGCTGCTGCCATATGATGGGAAAATGCAAAAGCCATGTGGCCTACTAATGAAGAAATCACCTAGTGAAAATTCAAGGATCAGTTCCGGAAATATCATATCCCTACTGGAATTATGAAGGCTAAGCAGCGTGAAGTTCTTGCACTCCTCCAAGGAAATCAGTCTGTGGGTGAATATTTGCAAAAATTCAATCATCTGGCCCGTTACTCCCTATATGATGTGGCCATCGAAGAAAGAAAGATCGATATATTTCTTGGGGGATTAAACCCGCAACTCCGGTGTACCCTCGGTATGTTTGATTTCCCAGACTTCCAAACTTTGGTGAACAAAGCTTTCATTGCTGAAAGGGAGCACAAGCTCGTATCGGACAATAGGCCTACTAATAACAATCACAAGCGCAAGTTGGAGCCAAGGAAGGAAGGGCAACCAGTGCAAAAGGCTCGTACTTGGCAGCAGACTTAGGTGGAATACAAGCCCAATTGGCAACATAATGTTAACAAGACCACCACCCAAGTCAAGAATGTCGTGACCAACCCAGTGCACGAGGAGCGCCAGCGTAACAAATCTTGCTTCAGTTGTGGGCAAAACGGACATTATACCAGATAGTGTCCCAAGAACGGTAAGGCAAGTGCACTAATCAAGCCACAAGTCAATTTTATGGAGTCATGCCCGAACCAGCAAAACATCACTGGGCACATTCATCAGCTCTCCGAAGATGAAGCCCAAGAGAACCTCGAAGTCGTCATTGGTACGTTTTCTGTTAATAACATACCTGCCGTAATTTTATTTGACTCTGGGGCTTCCCACTCTTTTATTTCTCGGAGTTTTGTTGCCTAAAACAAATTTCCTTGTTCGCTTTTGGGCTAGAATATGCTAGTACAAACCCCGGGATCCTTAATCAAGAGCAATCTGGTCTGCCGTAATCTGGAAATCAATATCAACGGAGTCTGTTTTCCAACTTCCCTGATAAACATTGAGTATGTAAAGTTGGATGTTATCTTGGGTATGAATTGGTTCACCCAATATCAAGTATGCATAAATTGCGCGACCCGAGAAGTCACTTTGACCAGTCAGAAGGGGCAGACTACCAAATTCTATGCTCGCAGAAGCATACCCAAGAAAGAAATGGTCTTCACCGCTGTGGCTGAGTTGGAATTAATTCCTGTGGTTAGCGAGTTTCTTTATGTATTTCCAGAAGAACTACCAGGCATGCCACCATATCGAGAGCTTGAGTTTTCAATAGATCTTGTGCCCGGAACCGCACCGTTATAGAAGAAGTATTACGGGATGCCCTCATCAGAATTAGTGGAGCTAAAGAAACAGCTTGATGAAATGCTCGAGAAAGGATATATCTGTCCCAGCTCTTCACCATGGGGATCACCTGCTATCTTCGTGGACAAGAAGAATGGCAGCCTCCGCATGTGTGTGGATTACCGTCAGCTGAATGATGTCACCATAAAAAATAATTTTCCGCTGCCAAGGATTGATGACTTGTTTGATCAGCTTAGTAGGGCCAAGGTATTCTCCAAGATTGATTGACGGACATGATATCATCAGCTCAAGATTAAAAAGGAAGATATTCCTAAGACCGCATTCACCACACGATACATTCTTTATGAATATACAGTTATGTCCTTTGGTCTCACCAATGCCCCCACTTTCTTCATGCATATGATGAACAAAGTATTCATGGACTTCCTCGATAAGTTCGTGGTAGTCTTTATCGATGACATACTTATATACTCAAAAAGTAAAGACGATCACAAAGAACACCTCCGAGCAGTGCTACAACGACTCCGCGACCATCAGCTATACGCCAAATTCAGTAAATGTGAGTTTTGGTTCAAGCAGGTTGGATTTCTTGGACATGTGCTATCCGCCGAAGGTATAGCCATGGACCCGAGCAAAGTAAATGATGTGCTCGATTGGTTGCCACCCACAACCGTATCATAGATCTGGAGTTTTCTTGGACTAGCTGGATATTACCGTCGTTTCATTGAAGGGTTTTCCAAGATTGCTAAACCCATGACGGAGCTGCTCAAAAAGGATAAGAAGTTTGAATGGACTGAGGACTGTGAGAAAAGTTTGAATGAGCTAAAGATACGGCTGACGACCGCACCTGTGTTAACTCTTCCAGATATCTACCACAGTTTTGATGTATACCGTGACGCCTCTAGACAAGGACTTGGATGCGTACTTATGCAAGACGGCAAGGTAGTAGCATATGCATCACGACAGCTATAACCCCACGAGGGAAATTATCCTACTCATGATCTGGAATTGGCCGCAGTTGTTCATGCTCTAAAAATATGGAGACACTAACTCATAGGGAAGAGGTGCCAAATTTTTACCGATCACAGAAGTCTCAAATATATATTTACTCAGCCAAATTTAAATCTCTGTCAACGAAGATGGCTTGAGTTAGTCAAGGATTATGATCTTGGAATAAATTACCACCCGGGTAAGGTCAACGTGGTTGCCGATTCACTCAGTCGAAAGCCGGTCGGCCTAAATGTCATATTGAAATCCTTGCCCCCTGAACTTCAAGAAGAGATTGCTCAGCTCAACCTGGTCATAGTTAATGCTGGCCTTGCTATTTTGGAAGTTTCCCCCACACTTGAGGAAGAGATCCGCAAGGCCTAGTCAGCTGACATCGTCCTACAGAATCGTGCCAAGAATATGGTACCAGGACATACCTCAGATTTCTCAAAGGATCAATTTGGTACCCTCCGATTCCGTGGAAGGATTTGTGTACCCAATCAGGCGGATTTAAAGAAAAAATCCTATCAGAAGCACATGAATTTTCGTATTCCATTCACCCCGGAGGTACAAAAATGTATGAAGACCTTCGACAAATATTCTGGTGCGATGGAATGAAGAAAGACATTGCCTATTTTGTGGCCTGTTGCGACATATGCAACAAGGTGAAGGCAGAGCATCAGAAGCCAGCCGAACTTCTCCAACTACTGCCAGTTTGACAATGGAAATGGGATAACATGTGCATGGATTTCATCACAGGGCTACCTAAGACACAGCGAGGCAATGATGCAGTCTGGGTCATAGTGGACACCTTAACCAAGGTAGCTCACTTTATCCCGACCAGAACCACATATCGAGCAGATCAACTTGCACAGCTGTATGTATCCAGAATAGTCAGTCTGCATGGAGTACCCCTGACCATCACTTCTAACTGAGGTTCACTTTTTACCTCCGCTTTTTGGTCACCTCTCCATCAAGCCTTGGGGACAGCACTGAAATATAATATCGCTTATCATCCTCAGACTGATGGACAGACGGAGCGGGTAAATCAAATACTCGAAGATATGCTACGAGCCTGTGCTTTGGCCCAAGGAGTTAAATGGGAAGACTACTTGCCGTATGCCGAGCTCTCTTATAACAACAACTTCCAGACCAGCTTAAAGATGTCATCGTATGAGGCTTTGTATGGCCCAAAGTGCCGCACTCCTTTAAATTGGTCTCAAACTGGAGATAGCCGTATTTTTGGAACAGATCTCATGATGGAAGCTGAGAAGCAAGTTAAGGAAATCGGAGACAGATTGCAATTGGCCAAATCTCAACAGAAGAGTTATTATGATGCAAAGCACCGACAGATCAGTTTTGAACCCGGAGAACACGTATACCTTCGAGTCACTCCTATGAAAGGTGTCAAGAGATTCCAGACTCGTGGGAAGTTGGCACCTAGATTTATTGGTCAACTTCTAGTTATGTCCCGAGTGGACTGTTGCATATTAGTTGGAGCTACCCCCTGAACTGTTGGAAGTGCACAACGTGTTTCATGTTTCCCAATTGAGGCGATGCATATCACCGCCTAAGAAAAAGACTGCTATGACTGAAATAGAATTGGCAAAGGATTTAACATATGAAGAGAGGCCGATAAGAATTTTGGATCAGATGGAAAGGGTCATTCGTAGTAAAGTAATGAGGTTCTACAAGGTTTAGTGGGAGCATCACACAAATTCAGAATCAACTTGGGAACGGGAAGAATTTCTAAAGGCACATTATCCAGAATGGTTTTCCCAAGCAACCGAATCTCGAGGACGAGATTCATTCTAAGTGGGGGAGGTTCGTGACAGCCTGGTTTTTGCCCTCCTCTCTTTGCTTGTTATTTAGTTGGTTTGGATTTGAAATTAGGAGTTTTGAATCTTTTCAAATGGACTTAAACACTTGGGTACCCCTTGACTTTCACCCAAGTGCCTCATTTCCCTCTCTAACTATCACTTCCTCTCTGGTTCAACTCAAAATAATATTTTGAATATTTTTCTTAAATGAAAAATATTCATTTCCCTCTCTTAAACCCTAGCTAGCTCAATGTGCTCCAAAGCAACCCCAATTTTTCTTGCCCACAAAAATCTGAGAAAATTCACAAATATTCTTTGAACTGTAGGGCACCTTCCTGAGCAAAAATATTTCATCACTTTTTGGATTTTTTTTGCTACAGAAAATATTTTCTGTTCTGGACAAAAATGGTAGTTTCAACAGCTACTACCATTTTACTTGGTGCATTGTGGCTGATTTTTCTTGTGCATCATCACCTTAGTAGATGATTGCTAATTTCCAAAGCCCAGCTCCCAACTCCCAGTAGTTTGACCATAGTAAGCTCTCAAAGTTACTGTCCAGAAACTTACCAGGCAGTTGAAATCTATTCTACTGCGCCTGCGATCAAACCCAAGTGTGATAAACTCTAAAACTACCACGAACAACATGCCAGACATGAAGTTTGGGCTTAGGTCGGCCTGAGGTCAAAGTTCACGCGGTGACCACGCGTGTGCACGATGCCAACCTGCATGTCCCCGTGCTCTGAGTGCCGCCGAGCGCTCTTGTGCACGCGTGCTTGCTTCCCGACTGGCTAAGCTTGCCAAACTTCGCCACAATCTTCGTCCAAACCCTCTTAACTCCCTCCTGGAGCTCGCCGACGCCGGAGCTCGCCGCAGCGAGCACGGGCGCGGTCCGGCCAATGAAATAGTGCGTTGTGCACTGTGCTCATCGCCACCCTCTCGTTCTTGTGCTCATCCCCGCTCGCCCACAGATCCCGCGTGAGCTGCGTCGCCTTCTCCCTCATCCACTGACGCTGTTCATCGTCGGGCGCCGTGTCTAGGTGTCCACCGACGGATCCCGATCCCCCCCTCGATGCTCGGCTATAAATAGAGCCCTCCCCAGCCTCCTCGAGCACCATCCTTTCCTCCCACACACTCGACGATCTCGTAGAAAGCCGCAGCCTGGCCGGGCAGGCTGCGGGCCACCGTCCCCGAGCTCGAGCTCGCTGGCGATCCCCTCGGGTCGCCTCCGCAGCTCCAGCCCCTCCCAGGCTCGGGCATCGCTTCTAGGGACTCCGCCGTGCCTCGGTGGTGCCGTTCCGCCCGGTTGGAGCCCATGGTGTCGCCTCTGGTCGCCGTCGTCTTCCTCTCCGGTGACCTCCGCTCTCTGTCTCCGCTGTTTCCGACGCCGTCCGACCACCCCTAGCTACTCTACGGGCACGGGTAGGGGCGCCTCCGTCTCCTCTTTCGATCCCTCCCTCTCGTTCTGGCCAAGAAGCTCTCCTTGTCGGCATGAGCTCCGGAGACGCCGCGCGGTCCTCTGTTTCCCTCTCCCCCTTCCTCTCACCTGACTAGCGGGGCCCGCTAGTCAGCCACTCTGTACGCGCGCGAAGCGGTATGAGTGGTGGCACCCGCAAGGCTTTACGCCTTCGATGTCACCCCCAAGTTCTGTTTTTATTTAAATTCAAATTTCATTTTTCTAGAGAGATTCAAACAGCCAAAACTCTTTAACCATAACTCCAAATGAATTGATTTTTTTGCATCGTGTTCTTTGTGAAGAAATCTAGCAGCTCACCAAAAATGAGATTTTTCTGTGCTGTCTAGATTTTCTGATAAATTTCAGAAGGGTTCTAGATGTTTTCTTTTTGTGTTTATAAATATTTTCAGAAGGTGAAGCTTGTCTTGAGGATCACCAGGAGGTTTGTGAACCTCATATGCACTAAGGCAAGCCACATCAACATTTTCATGGTGCCATTACAATATTTTTGAATTTTCAACTTGAATGAATGATTTAATCCATGCATTTAAATCACTATTATTATTTATATTCTCTTGGTTGCTTGTTTAAGTTGTCATGTGATACTTCTCGAGCTTGCGTTGTATTCCCTCGAAGAGGAAATGGTGATGCAACACAGTAGCACAAGTATTTCCCTCAATTTTTGAGAACCAAGGTATCAACCCAGTTGGAGACCACGCGCGAGTCCCTCGCACCTGCACAAACATATAAGAACTTCGCAGCCAACACGATAAGGGGTTGTCAATCCCTTTACGGTCACTTACGAAAGTAAGATCTGATAGATATGATAGTTTGATATTTTTGGTATTTTTGGATATAAGAACAGAAACTAAAAATGGTAAAGTAAAGTAGATTGTAGATTGATATGTTGAGAATAGACCCGGGGGCCGTAGGTTTCACTAGTGACTTCTCTCATGATAGCAGAATTGTACGGTGGGTGAACGAATTACTGTCGAGCAATTGACAGAAAAGCGAATAATTATGAGAATATCTAGGCATGATCATTATATATAGGCATCACGTCCGTGACAAGTAGACCAAAACGATTCTGCATCTACTACTATTACTACACACATCGACCGCTATCCAGCATGCATCTAGAGTATTAAGTTCGTAAGAACACAGTAACGCCTTAAGCAAGATGACATGATGTATATGGATAAACTCAAGCAATATGATATAAACCCCATATTTTTATCCTCGATGGCAACAATAGAATACATGCCTTGTGATGGCTTCTCGCCCCTCGTTGGTTACCCCAAGTGGAAGGTTTGAGATGCAGTGTAGCGAAAGTTTTCCCTTGGCAATACCAAGGATCGATTTCCCTGCGACTCCCAGTATCAACAAGAAGGTGTCAACTGCTAACGGCGCCAGATATTAGCAATCAGCGTGGACCTGCACACAGATACAAATAACTTTGCTCCCAACGAGTACAGAGAGGTTGTCAATCCCTCCGGCCTTGTAGTTTACAAAGGATCAAACGCAAGTGATAATAGTGATAGGTATTGCTGCAATAGTAAGTAAAAAGCAGAAAGTAAATAGTGGATGTGATCAATGATGGTAATATGGACCGGAGTCTCATGATGTTCACTAGTGATGTCTCTCTCCCAAAAGACGATAAAACAGCTATGTGAGGTAAACGAATTACAGCTGGGAAATTGACAGGACCATGTGCGCAAACCAATGCTGACTTAGTTGCAAGAAAGGTAGAGGTTCAAAGCATGGGCGGTACGCCAAGGTAAGTAGACCGAAATCCATCTGCATCTACTACTAATCATCCACCTTGAGATATCTATCCAGAACATCTCGCTGGTATTAAGTTGCGAGTCCCACCCATAGTGTAAACTCAAAGCAATAGACAACTGCATTAAAAGAACTTTGCGTAAAGTAAACAGTCCTTGCACCCGCGGGCACAAGCACCGTTGTTTTCCCCCTTGTGGCAACATCACATCCCCTAGACTCATGTTTTTGTCACTCAAGCTAGTCATCGAGGGGCATGAACCCACAATCAAGCATAACGTTCCCTCTTGGAGTCACTACCTACTACTTGGCCAAAGCAATAAATAACAACAGAGAACATGCAAGAATTACTTACGAACATAAATATAAAAGAGGTGAATCAAATATATTACTCAAACACAATCTGAACATAATCTCATAATCCATCGGATCCCAGCAAACTCATCATAGCAACAACATAAGGATTACATATGTGCCTCGATCATGTAGGGCAGCTCACAAGGACTAATTAGTGAAGCACAAGAACGGGAGGAGAACATCACATAGCTACTGGTCCTGGACCCATGGTCCAAGGGAGACTACTCACAACTCATCCGGGAGGCGTCCATGGTGGTGGAGAAGCTCCCGGTGGTGATCCTCCCCTCCGGCAGGGTGCCGGGAAGAGTTCTCCTGGTGCTCCCGATCTTGGAAGCGCGGCGACGGCGGAACCGAGATGAGATCGCGAAAAAGGCTTCCCGTCTCAAGGGTTTCGGGAGACGGTATAAATATATGCCAAAGGGGGCACCAGACGAGGCTCGGGGGGTCCAGGCGCCCCCCCGGCGCGGCCAGGGGGGGGGGGCCTGCGCCACCAGGGCGCCTGGGGCCCTGGTGGCCCCCCTCCGGCTGTGCTTCGGGTGCCTGGTAGCTTCTGGAACGTTGATTTTTTATATAATTTTTCCGGGATTTTTCTGGCATTTCTCGTAATGGGAAAACCTGAAATACAAAAACAGCCGAAAACAGAAACTGGCACTGGGGTGCACTGAGTTAATAGGTTAGTCCAAATATGATCAAAAGTGTATGGAAGTGTATAAATATCATAGCAATATCACCCAAAAGAGGCATGGAGCAAGCAGAAATTATAGATACGTTTTGGACGTATCAACATCCCCAAGCTTAATTCCTGCTCGTCCTCGAGTAGGTAAATGATAACAAGAATAATTTCTGTGGTGACATGCTATTAACCACATAGGACTTTTTTGTAGTCATATGACAAAAGCTTACTGAGACAATCAATCTGTAGTAATTAAGTTGCCTCATGAGAAAATCACAAAGAACTGAGAGTTTTACAACATGATACTGAAACATCAAATAGATTTGTAATGAACATGGTGTGCAAATATGATAAAGTGATATCTCGCTTGCCCCCTTTAGTGAAGCAAAACATAAATGCAGGGGCACCTCCAAGGTTTAAGTCATGACTAGATACAATGATTTCAGAATAAACGATATCACAATCATGCAAAAGACAATGCTACTTTGGGACAATGCAAATTACACTCAGAATGACAATCATGCTCTCGGTAGTTGGTGCTTTTAAAAGAAGGTGGAGACTCTCAAACCGTGGCTTTTGTTGGCAAGGTTGAAAACCCGTAGTCGGAAACAAAGACAAAACATGTACCAGAGCTCTTGATTTTAAAAACATAGGTAATAATTATTTTTTTGATTATGCATGTTCCGTCAACGAATGCTAGCAGACAACTCAATCACTTCTTGAGATGGACAAGTTTCGAGGAACGGCTCCCGAATGAGGACGATCACATCCTCTTAATCTCCTTTGTTTATCACTGCCAAAGTTTTCTGATTTCTCATGAACAAAGCGTGAAGGAGGGTTTGTTTGTTATATTAATTTTGAGCCGGGCGCACTCAATGCCAGTTCCTTCTCATATTATGGGTTTGCACATTATACATGCAATCCCGGGGTGAAGCTTGTCCAACTTAAAAAGATCATGAATTAACTACTACTTCCTCATGAACTTAAAACAGAGGCACAAAATAGGAATGCTTTTTCTTTGGATAATTTCGAGATGGTACATGCAAGTCTCCCTTAGGAATGGCAGGTAAATACCATGTAGGAAGGTATGGTGGACTCATATGACATAACTGGTATAAAGGAATTTGGATGCACAAGCAGTCAGTCCGCTTAGTACAGGTGGAGGTTAGCAAAAGACTGGGAGCGACCAACTAAGAGAGCAATGACGATCATAATCATGCAGAGCGACAAAGCAACATTGAATCAGGCATGGAAGTTATATCGCTACTCAGAAACTAAAGATCATCAAGGCTTGACAGACTTTCTTTACAGTCTT
Source organism: Secale cereale (assembly GCA_902687465.1). Classification (NCBI taxonomy): domain Eukaryota; kingdom Viridiplantae; phylum Streptophyta; class Magnoliopsida; order Poales; family Poaceae; genus Secale; species Secale cereale. Next base: position 138,581,473 of record LR738715.1, read on the forward strand.
AAATATGCGTGAGCATACGCCAAGTCAATCAAAATAAATTCTTTGAAGGAAGATATTACTAAACCATACCACATCATAGGCAAACAAACCATGTTGGTACTCCAATAACACATTGGGAACCCCCCCAGCTATTTGAGACTAACCATAAGAAAACATGAACTACTAAGCGCCATTATGCACGTAGCATCTTTATCATAGACATATCAACCAATGCAACGGAAGCAAACTCTCTTAATAAGATAAACATGATAACTAAAGAGAGTTCAAGCAACCAACTAAACAAAAGCTCTTCAAAAAGATAAGCATGAATACTAAGAGCTAAGCATGATAGTAGCTATTAAAAGACAAAGAACACACACAGGAAGGATAGACATAAAAATTCTATGTTATGTTCTAGGTAGAAGTGGAGCGTGTTTCTCTCCCACATAAAGAAAGCTGAGTTCCGACTCGTTATGAAAAGCTAAAGAAAACTAAAAAGGAAACTAAAAGCAAGACGCTCCAAGCATAGCACATAACACATGAAGTGATTAAAATATAGTGGAACGAAAGAAGAACTGATAATGTTGATGGAGAAGGGGATGCACGGGGGCATCCCCAAGCTTAGACGCTTGAGTCTCCTTGAATATTTCTTGGGGGTGCATGGGGGCATCGCCAAGCTTGAGCGTTTGACACTCCTGAATCTTTTTATCATCTTCCCTCGCACACTTGAAAACTCCCTTCATACATAACTCATCATAATCTGATTAGCGAGGTTAGTACCCTTAATAAAATAATTGTTCCTTGCTGGAAATAAAGATATTCTTGAATGTCTACTGTTTCTCAAGATTGCCAAAAGGTTTTTGCAAAGAAAAAACAAGCTCAAGGTTTGCAAAATGAAGGAAAGACAAAACATGACAGAATCTGTGGAAAACAGAACAACAGGTAGTAAATGATTTTTTCGGGGCACTTCTGCAACTCTAATAAAAAAACTCAAAACAGACGCACGAAAGACAATTATATAGAGCACGCTGTCGAAAAAATTCAGACCAAAAAGATGATCTGGTGATTGTATACGAATTTTTCTATCCAAGGACATAATCTGTTTCCTGGACAGCACGTCACAACTTTTGAACTTTCTTGCAATCAGAGGCTACACTTGGCACAAAATTGAAAAGCAAAGATACAATGATGATGCTACAGTAGTAACAACATCAAGACACAACAAAATAAAATAAAATTTATTCATTGGGCTGCCTCCCAAAAGCGCTTTCTTTTATGCCTTTAGGCTAGGCATAATGCAAAGAGATCAAGTCTTATCAAGAGTAAAAGAATAGCTAGCCCGTATAACGGACTCAAAAGGTAACTTAATCTTCTTTCTTGAGAGGAAACTGGAATTTTATATTCCCCTCTTTCATGTCAATGATAGCACCAACGGTGCGTAGAAAAGGACGTCCCAAAATAATTGGACACGAAGGTTCACATTCAATATCCAAAATAGTAAAATCAACGGGAACATAGTTGTCATTGACAATGATAAGAACATCGTCGATCCTCCCCAAAGGTTTCTTTATGGAAGAATCAACGAGACGAACACCAAAAGAACAAGAATCAAAAGGTTTCAGTTTAAGCATATCATATAGTCTTTTGGGCATAATGGAGGTACTAGCTACAATATCACATAAAGCATAGCAAGAGAAGTTGTTTATCTTAATTTTAATCATAGGATCCCAACCATCTTCTAGCTTTCTAGGTATGGAGGCTTCTACTCTAAGTTTCTCCTCCCTAGCTTTGATGAGAGCATTAGTGATATGCTCTGTGAAGGCAAGATTAAGCGTGCTAGTGTGGGGATCTTTAGCCATTCTTTGTAGAAAGGTGACAACTTCTGAGATACTACAATTATCAAAATTAATTTTATCAATATTGGGCAGAATTGTAGTGTCATCTTCTTTGTTTGAATTGCTCTCTAATATAAGAGTTTGAACGTCTTCCCAAGTTTTGGAAAGCATAGGAGCAACTTTAAACTGAGGCTCATACTCTTTTCCTGGAAGACCATGCCATGGGCATAACTCTCCATCAAGACTAACATAATCACAAGGTTTATTACTTTTGTAGATCCCGACAGTGGTGATTGGCGTAATGGAAGAAGGGGTGTACCCCTCCCATCTAGTGTTTTTGGTGGAACCCATAGCAACAAGCAAGTAAGATAACTATTTTTGTGATTTTCGATAAAAGATACTAAAGCAAAACTGAAAGGTAAACTAACAAGACTAAAAAGCAAAGGTAAAAGATAGCGTGCAACTCCCCTATCCTGAAGAGTGGAGTCCCCGGCAACGGCGCCAGAAAACTTTGCTTGATGGCTTCTCGCCCCTCGTTGGTTACCCCAAGTGGAAAGTTTGAGATGCAGTGTAGCGGAAGTTTTCCCTTGGCAATACCAAGGATCGATTTCCCCGAGACTCCCAGTTTCAACAAGAAGGTGTCAACTGCTAACGGCGCCAGATATTAGCAATCAACGTGGACCTGCACACAGATACAAATAACTTTGCTCCTAACGAGTACAGAGAGGTTGTCAATCCCTCCGGCCTTGTAGTTTACAAAGGATCAAACGCAAGTGATAATAGTGATAGGTATTGCTGCAATAGTAAGTAAAAAGCGGAAAGTAAATAGTGGATGTGATCAATGATGGTAATATGGACCGGAGTCTCATGATGTTCACTAGTGATGTCTCTCTCCAAAAAGACGATAAAACAACTATGTGAGGTAAACGAATTACAACTGGGCAATTGACAGGACCATGTGCGCAAACCAATGCTGACTAAGTTGCAAGAAAGGTAGAGGTTCAAAGCATGGGCGGTACGCCAAGGTAAGTAGACCGAAATCCATCTGCATCTACTACTAATCATCCACCTTGAGATATCTATCCAGAACATCTCGCTGGTATTAAGTTGCAAGTCCCATCCATAGTGTAAACTCAAAGCAAGAGACAACTGCATTAAAAGAACTTTGCGTAAAGTAAACAATCCTTGCACCCGCGGGCACAAGCACCGTTGTTTTCCCCCTTGTGGCAACAGCACATCCCCTAGACTCATGTTTCTGTCACTCAAGCTAGTCATAGAGGGGCATGAACCCACAATCAAGCATAACGTTCCCTCTTGGAGTCACTACCTACTACTAGGCCAAAGCAATAAATAACAACGGAGAACATGCAAGAATTACTTACGAACATAAATATAAAAGAGGTGAATCAAATATATTACTCAAACACAATCTGAACATAATCTCATAATCCATCGGATCCCAGCAAACTCATCATAGCAACAACATAAGGATTACATATGTGCCTCGATCATGTAGGGCAGCTCACGAGGACTAATTAGTGAAGCACAAGAACGGGAGGAGAACATCACATAGCTACTGGTCATGGACCCATGGTCCAAGGGAGACTACTCACAACTCATCCGGGAGGCATCCATGGTGGTGGAGAAGCTCCCGGTGGTGATCCTCCCCTCCGGCAGGGTGCCGGGAAGAGTTCTCCTGGTGCTCCCGATCTTGGAAGCGCTGCGGCGGCGGAACAGAGATGAGATCGCGAAAAAGGGTTCCCGTCTCGAGGGTTTCAGGAGACGGTATAAATATATGCCAAAGGGGGGCACCACACGAGGCTCGGGGGGCCCAGGCGCCCCCCGGCGCGGCCAGGGGGGGGAGCCACCAGGGCGCCTGGGGCCCTGGTGGCCCCCCTCCGGCTGTGCTTCGGGTGCCTGGTAGCTTCTGGAACGCTGATTTTTTATATAATTTTTCCGGGATTTTTCTGGCAGTTCTCGTAATGGGAAAACCTGAAATACAAAAACAGCCGAAAACAGAAACTGGCACTGGGGTGCACTGAGATAATAGGTTAGTCGAAATATGATCAAAAGTGTATGGAAGTGTATAAATATCATAGCAATATCACCCAAAAGAGGCATGGAGCAAGCAGAAATTATAGATACGTTTTGGACGTATCACCTTGCTGCCCCTACTGTCACCGGGAAAGGACACCGCAAGATTGAACTGAAAGCCATGCACTTCTCCCATTGCAAGAACTATAGATCTAGTAGGCCAAACCAAACCAATAATTCGAAGAGACTTGCAAGGATATTATAATCATACATAAAAGAATTCAGAAAAGAACTAAATATTTCTCATAGATAATCTTGATCATAAACCCACAACTCATCAGATCTCGACAAACACACCGCAAAAAGAGATTACATCGAGTAGATCTCCTCGAAGACCGAGGAGAACTTGGTATTGAGATTGAAAGAGAGAGAAGAAGCCATCTACGTACTAACTATGGACCCGAAGGACTGTGGTAAACTGCTCACAACTCATGGTGAGGCGATGGTGTTGATGTAGAAGCACTCCGTGGTAGATCCCCCCTCCGGTAGAGCTCCGGAACAGGCCCCAAGATGGGATCTCACGGAAACAGAAGGTTGCGGCGGTGGAATTAGGGTTTTCTCTCTTCTTCTGATGTTTTCGGGGTACATGGATATATATAGGAGGAAGGAGGTCATCGGGGGACCAACATGGGGCCCACGAGGCAGGGGCCGCGCCCTGGGGGGGGGGGGGCGCCCCCACCCTCGTGGATGCCACATGTGCCCTATTCCGTGGTTCTCAAGTCTCACGTGAAGATATCACTCCAAAAATATCTCTCCCGAAGGTTTTATTCCGTTTGGACTCCGTATGATATTTCTTTTCTGTAAAACCCTGAAATAGGCAAAAAATAACAATCTGGACTGGGCCTTTGGGTTAATAGGTTAGTCCCAAAAATAATATAAAAGTGTATAACAAAGCCCATTAAACATCCAAAACATCATAAATAATAGCATGGAACGATAAAAAATTATAGATACATTGGAGACGTATCAAGCATCCCCAAGCTTAATTCCTGCTCGTCCTCGAGTAGGTAAATGATAAAAAACAGAATTTTTGATTTGGAATGCTAACCAACATAATTTTCAATGTAATTCTTTTTATTGTGGCATGAATGTTTAGATCTGAAAGATTCAAGACAAAAGTCTATATTGACATAAGAAATAATAATACTTCAAGCATACTAACAAAGCAATCATGTCTTCTCAAAATACCATGGCTAAAGAAAGTTATCCCAACAAAATCATATAGTCTGGCTATGCTCCCTCTTCATCACACAAAATATTCATATCATGCACAACCCCGGTTTCAGCCAAGCACTTGTTTTCATACTCAGTTCTTTCAAACCTTTCAAATTTCACGCAATACATGAGCATGAACCATGGATATAGCACTATGGGTGGAATAGAGTGGTGGTTGTGGAGAAGACAAAAAGGAGGGAGATAGTCTCACATCGACTAGGCGTATCAACGAGCTATGGAGATGCCATCAATAGATATCAATGTGAGTGAGTAGGGATTGCCATGCAACGGATGCACTAGAGCTAAAAATGTATGAAAGCTCAACAAAAGAAACTAAGTGGGTGTGCATCCAACTTGCTTGCTCATGAAGACCTAGGGCATTTGAGGAAGCCAATCATTGAAATATACAAGCTGTCGTGGAATTAGCACGGCAGATGTCCGGTTTAACGGACTTAATGATGGAACCATCGCACGGGTTAGCTTGAAGGGGTTAAAAGCACACAAAGGACACAGAGGGTTTATACTAGTTCGGCCCCTTCGATGAAGGTAAAAGCCTACGTATAGTTTGGTTTGGTATTGCTTGGGCGTAGATGAACAGGGAGCGGATCGCTTGCCTGTGTCTCGACGGATTGTTGCCTGTCCTTGAACCATCGCCAGGTCGTCCCTTTATATATAGGCGACGCCCGGTCCGGTTTACAGAGTCCCGAGGCCGGCTCATATTTGTGTCCGCCTCGGTCTCTGCTCTTTCTTCCTTGTATCTCAAGTTTACATGATAGGACGGTTTACAAACCGTAACTCTACACATGGGCCCTAAGCCTTCATGGGCCGTAATCTCTACTAAGTTTACAATAATGCAACCATATCACCATAATCCGGTTTAACCTAGCCGGTTTACACCTACTAGTAATATCCCTGACATTAGGCCCCAGAATGATTTGAACTTGTTCATGTCAGTCTCCTAAATCTTGCATAACCTTCTTTCTTGTATCTTCTCAGTTTTTGTAAACCGGCGATGACGTCATCCCTGGAAATCACTTGATTCGATCGTGACATCACTTCCACATTTATCGCGCACAACTGTTTATTGTCTTTGCTTTAAAGGCCATCCTGAGAATCGAGGCGACAGGGAATCTTTATCCAATCTCTTTCTTCCTCAAATCCCGCGCTTACCGTTTAGTCTCTCCTCGGCCTATAAATACCGCTGAGGCCCATCTCTTTCCCCTTCTGCTTCTTCTTCCTCCGTCTCCGCACCCGAGCTTCCGCCGTCGTCCGTCAAGCTCGCCGTCGCCAGCAAGTCCGGTCGCTGCATCAACCTGAACGCGACCAGATAACTCGCCGCCTGTCGTTTCTTTCTGTCTCAGGTACTTCCCTTCTCTCGCTGCTGCTCCGCAATCTAGGGTTCTTCCATGTTTTTCGCCATTACACCTCAAAGCTTCGGATGTTCGTCCTATACGCCACGCTCGTAGTAGATTCAACCTTAGATTTGTTTCGAAACTTGCTCCTGCTCCGTAACTTTATGCTTAGATCTATATTTCTCAGTTCACCCTTAGATTCATTTGATCTGTAGAAGACCCCCGCAGTTCTTCTGTGATAAACCTGCGTAAATTTCCCCTTTTTCTTATTGCTCAGATCTTTTTTACCTTAACTTTCTATAGAAACCTGTTTTCTTCATCCTCATAGATCTGTAAGATACTCGCCGGTTTAGTCAATCATGCATTTGTTTCTGCAACGTATCAACCATGAACCGACGGTTTAGCTTCTTTCTTTTTTGTTGTCATAAACCGGTAGCAGCTCGTTTCTCGCTTTCTTCCGGATTGTCAACGCCATTAGTCCCTTGTCTAAACCGTCGTTGTGATTCTGCCTATGTGATCCGGTTTATACCTCTGTACTTGAATAATCCGGATTTTATACTTCACCTTTTCAGCACTTTCCTTCTGCTAATATGTCTGCCAAGCAATTCGTTTCTTGTGACTGGGTTCCTTCTGTTATTACGGAAGAAGACTTAGTTAATGCTGCTGCAATTGGCACTCTGGGCCCTCAACCAGTTCTAAAATGGCGGGCCCCATGAAATGAATGCCCCCCTACTCCCAAAGAAGGAGAAGTTATTGTCTTCTTTGATCATATGGCCCGGGGCTTTAGTCCTCCCGGTTCAAAGTTCTTCCGGGACGTGCTTGCCGCTTTTCAACTTCACCCTCAGGACATAGGTCCAAATTCCATATCAAACATCTGCGATTTCCAAGTTTTCTCCGAGGTGTATCTTCAAGAGGAGCCATCAGTCGACTTGTCCCGGGATTTTTTCCATTTGAACCGGCGAACTGAGTTTACTGGCGGACCTCATCAAGAATTGGGTGGGGTTAGCATTCAAAAGAGAAGAGATGCGGTCTTTCCTCACGCCGCTCGCCATACACACCCCAAGGATTGGAACAAGTCTTGGTTCTATTGCCACGACACTTCACCTGAAGGAGAGAGCCCACTGCCGGGTTATCGCGAACATCGTCTTCCTGAAGATCATCCTCTGCTGCAGTGTCTTAGCTCCTCAGAACGGCCCCGGTTTGCCTCTCAACTCGCCAAACTCAAAGCCTTTATGGCCAACGGATTGACTGGAGTTGATTTTATGTGTTGCTGGCTTGCCTGGAGTATCCTCCCTCTGAGCCGGCGCTCTAGTTTGATATATCAGTATTCCGGAAAGCCGGATGACCCTCAGCGGTTTACCGACGTAGTACTTCCTGAAAAGGAAGTTATTGAATCTGCCAAGAAAATGCTCAACATCTCTTTGGAGGAATGTAGCAAAACTGGATTGGCTCCATATTATAAGAAGAACAAACTGCCAGCAGTAAGCCTTAATCTCTTCTGTCTGTTTCTAATCCGTCCATTTAAATTATCTTCCATTTATCTCTCATCTTGTACACAGGCCGACGATCCTTTCTGGAAAAGGAAACCTCAAGATAAGTCAGGCAAACAGCCGCGCCGGAAAACCTTCATTGTTAAGAAGAGAAAGGCAGCCACTGTCTCCGGTTCACATGTCGAAGAAGATGATCCGGATTCTGAGGTATGAATCAATCCTGATATGCTTTGTTATCTTTTATCCCGATTTATGTTAACAATGTCTTTTCACAGGACTTGGCTGAAGCTGATAAAGCAGCCGAAACTGAGGTAATCACTCTTTCTTCAGATTATGAACCGTCGGTGCCCAAGATTCGTAAGGTATCTCGGAAGTATCCATTTTCTCATCCTTACGCTCAACTAGACCCCAATTTTCTTTTGAAGAAACAACAACATGAAGCCCGCCGGACTACACGCCATAGTGGCCATGTAGTCGAGTCTTCCAGAATATCTCTCACTCTGGCCCGGAGGCGTCGCTCTGAGATTTTACTTTCTCCAACTCTTCTTCATCCCTAGGCCGGACTTATACGCAAACCACTTAAACCGAGTGATCCTAATTATCAGGAGATGCCTTTATCATCTTCCGGCGAATCAACCGCCACACAGGTTCCAACTCTGAAGACTGTCCCTGGGTAAGTCCTTTATCCCCTCCGGTTTACCTTTGTATTTGCTTTTGTGACTCTGATTTCTTCTTTAATTCCTTTCAGCAAGCCTAAGCCTAGCAAAAGGGCAAAGGCCAGCAAAATGGCTGTTGAAACTGCCACTGATGATCCGGCGGCTGATCCGGATACAGTCATTCCTGCGGAAAATGAGCCTACAGTTCAGCTTGAAGATCCTGCTCCCATGGATCATAATTATGCTACTACTCCTGAAAATCCCAACGCTGAAGATGTTCATGAACCGGCGAGTCCTGCCTGGGCCAACCCTCCTCGGACTAGCCCGGCTCCCGCTAGTCCGGTTCATACTGCCACTCCACAACCGGCAGCTGCCTCTTCCCCAGATATTCAAATAACCGGTATAGGTTATACTGCTCCTGCTGAGCCCGTTGTTTTAGCCAAGCATACTGCTAAGGCGGAGAAACTCCAGCAAGAGAAAGGCAAGTGGAGTACAGACTTGTCTAGTTACGCCGAGCTGAGTGCCCAGGAGCTTTATTCCGGGTATTTGAACCGGCTTCATACTAGCCGGGACTATGAAGCGGGCTTGGTCAATATGATGAAGGAAAAATATGAGGTATCTTACTTGTCTTTTGCTTTTGCCTTCTTTGTATTTCTGTCTATGTCATGGTAGCCCCCAAGTTTCGGTTTAGCTTTGTTGAAAGGTGAATCGGTACCTTCAAATGTGAGCAAATAATCTTACATTAGCCCGAAGTGCCAGGGGCATAACTCGGTTTATGTGCCTGGGACTTGTCTGAATCTTTCTTTTGATGTTTCAACTGCCCATTAGCCCCCAAGTGTCAAGTAGACAACTTGTTTGTGTGCTTGAAACTTGTCTTTAATTGTCACTCTTTGATACTTCAATTGCTCATTAGCCCCCAAGTGTCAAGTGGATAACTTGGTTATGTGCTTGAGACTTGTCTGAATTTTGTCATTTATTCCTCTTGATTTCCTTTGCAGGCTGACTTGACCCGGAGAGCTGAAGAAATAACTGAACTCCGGAATAGACTTGCTGAAACTGAATCTGCTGCTGCCAAGGCCAAAAAAGATCTGGCGCTGAGCTTAACCACTGCTGAACAGTTGAAGAAATATTTTGAATCGGAACGGGCAAACTGGGAAGTGCAGAAAAATGCTCTTGAAAAGAGAGCAAAGGATGCTGAGGAAGCTCTTAACCCGGTGACAGTTGAACTGTCCGATTTAAAGCGGCAAATAGAGCTTATGACTTCTGCCGTCTTTGGTAAATACTTAACTTGCACATGCTTTCATCTTTGCAATCTTTATCCCACTCTGGTTTAACTGTGATAATCATATACAGGGCGCCGCGTCACCCATCTTGGGGATGATTTACGAAAGAAACTCAAGGCCTCTTATACTCTGGTTGAGCAGCTGTATTCCGGCGCTCAAAGGATTATAAGCGCGATGTCTTTTAATAAACCGGCCCCCACCACTATCTAAGGTACTCTGGAGAAGTTGTCTATCTTGCCTGCACGCTTGGAAGAGGTGAAGAAGTCTGCTGCCCGAGCCGGTTCTCTTGTAGCGCTCACCAGAGCCAAAGCGTGGGTTCCAGATTTTGATCCGGAAGAAGCCCTGAACGGGTATCCCAGCACCAAAGAAGACGGATCGGCCTTTACTGGCAAAGACCTTCATGCTTTGACGAAGGAGATGCGTCCTCTTGCCAGCAAACTTGCTGTTGAATCAGACTTGACCAGGTATCATCCGACGTACAATTTACAGAATGAGCGGGTGGATCGGCCGGTTTATGATACCGTAAATCTAATCCCACCAGTGCACCCCCACACTTTTTCCCCAGATGTTGATCCGTCTGATCTCATTACGGAAGAGATGTACTTCCGTGCTTTATCAAAAATTGATTGGTGCGTCCCTGACTTTCTGCCGCTTCAAGAAGACGAAGAGGCTCCGGAACAGGTTGATCCTCAGCCGTCGCAGCAGGAGGAAACATAGGCCGCACAGTTTATCTTTGTAGTTGCGATATTATTTTGCTGGAAAAACTTTAATCCGTTCAGGCTTGCTGTGCCTTGTAATAGGATAGCTTGAAATATTGTCCGTCTTGATCCGGATGCCCCAACTTTGCTTTGGCGTCTGCCAATTTGAATCCTTTATCTGATATGGTTTATCTTGCATACTATCTGTTTCTGCATAGACAACACTTATAAGATGTCCTAGCGGTTTATCGCTGGACCAATTAAAACGCTCTCGTAAATATATCAAACAAGTGTTTGTTTTATACCAGAAATAACTTCATACTTGTGATTAAGTATGCTTGATATCCTTAATCCGGTGAACATTGTTGTTTCTGAAGAAACTCTTGGCTCCGTTGGGGCGTACCCAATTATTCCAGGTTTACAAGAGCTGCCGGTTTAAATAATGCTGGAGCTCTGTGTCCAGACTTTTGAAAATATGTGGTCAACTTTGAAGTTGTCCCACTCCGGATCAAAGAACCATAGAAACACATGAAAACACAAGCACAAAAAACACAGGTTTGCAAATAAGACCATGTAGTCGAGGCTTTTTGTGAGCTGCCAGGCTCTATATCGAGGCATCTGATTCGAATACGATCAGTAAAACCGGACCAAAGGGGTTTAGCTAAGATTCGAATACAATCTTGTGGCTCCCAGTGGCTTTAAAATTTTGAGCCAATCAATGGATTCGAATATGATCCAAAGGGCTTATGGTTCGAATACGACCATGTAAACCGGACCACAAGGGGTTGAGCTAGGATTCGAATACGACCGTGTAGCCCCCTTGTGACCGTGGAGATTTGAGCCAATCAATGGATTCGAATACGATCCAAAGGGCCGATGGTTCGAATACGACCATGTAAACCGGACCACAAGGGGTTGAGCTAGGATTCGAATACGATCGTGTAGCCCCCTTGTGAACTCGGCTATGTTCTCTTTGGTTCGAATACGACCTATGTTTGAACAGGAATGGCTATGTTCTCTTTGGTTCGAATACGACCTATGTTTGAACAGGAAGCCTTTAGTGAGTTTGGCTATGTTCTCTTTGGTTCGAATACGACCTATGTTTGAACAGGAAGCCTTTAGTGACTTTAGAAGAAGAGTACCTATATGGGAGTTGCGCTTTGCGGAAAAACCCTCTTTGGTCCCTTATAAAATTGTCCTGCATAGCCAGATAGGCTGATCAAAGCATCTTATTTTCTTAATGAAAATGATATATAACACGAAAAATAATACTGTAGATGGATATCACCATAAGATACTTATATTGGAAAAAGGGCCGATCCCCCGGTTTATCGAGGGCGCCGGTTTATTCATTAATCATAATATATACATAGGATACAGCAGAGCTCATGGTTCAAGTATAGTAGGGCCGCAGGAGAGCGATGTTCCACGGCCTCTTTGTCTCTTCTTCTGATGTCCGTGAGTCCTTGTGTTCTCGAACGTCCACCAGGTAATATGAACCTTGTGTAGATTCTTGCTGACCACAAAGGGCCCTTCCCAAGGCGGGGATAGCTTGTGCATATCTGTTTGATCTTGGATGAGCCGGAGTACCAAATCCCCCTCCTGGAATGCCCTTGTTTTGATCCGGCGGCTGTGATATCTGCGCAAGTCTTGTTGATAAATCGCGGATCGTGCTGCTGCTATGTCACACTCTTCATCTAGCCGGTCCAAACTGTCCTGCCTTGCCTGCTCATTGGCCGCTTCAACATAAGCCGTCACCTGTGGTGAATCATGGCGGATATCGCTTGGAAGAACTGCTTCAGCGCCGTACACCATGAAAAAAGGTGTATAACCTGTGGATCGGTTCGGCGTAGTATTGATTCTCCAGAGGACAGAGGGTAATTCCTCAACCCAGCACCCTGGTGTTCTTTGCAAAGGAGTCATAAGTCGGGGCTTGATACCTCGCAAAATCTCTTGATTTGCCCTTTCAGCTTGACCATTGGATTGAGGGTGAGCTACAGAAGACACATCTAGGCGAATATGCTCTCGTTGACAAAACTCTTCCATCTCTCCTTTAGATAAATTGGTGCCATCGTCTGTGATGATGCTGTGTGGAAAGCCAAACCGGAAAATTACCTTTTTGTTGAATTTAACCGTTGTTGCCGCATCACACTTGCTCACAGGCTCTGCCTCAATCCACTTTGTAAACTTATCCACAACAACCAGCAGATGAGTTTTTTGATCTTGGGATCTTTTGAAAGGCCCAACCATATCGAGCCCCCAAGTCGCAAACGGCCAAGTAATCGGTATCATCTGGAGCTCCTGTGCCGGAACAAGAGCACGTCGTGAAAATTTCTGACAAGCATCGCACCTCCGGACTAGATCCGCCGCATCAGCATGGGCTGTTAGCCAATAGAACCCATGTCAAAAAGGTTTAGCCACCAAGGATTTTGAACCGGCATGATGACCACAATCCCCTTCATGGATCTCACGAAGGATATCACAACCTTCCTCAGATGACACACACCGCTGAAATGCTCCAGAAACACTGCGATGGTGAAGTTCTCCGTTTACAATTGTCATGGATTTGGAGCGTCGGATTATCTGTCTTGCTTCAATCTCATCATCTGGCAACTCCCCACGGCTTAGATATGCCAAGTAAAGGAGTGTCCAATCCGGGATAACATGAAGTGCTGCAACTAGCTGTGCTTCCGGATCAGGAATAGCCAAATCCTCCTCCGACGGTACTTGAACTGATGGACTGTGTAACTCATCCAAAAAAGTATTCGGTGGCACCGGTTTACGCTGTGAACCCAGCCGGCTTAGAGCATCAGCCGCTTCATTCCTTCGTCGGTCTATATGGTCCACTTGATATCCTTTGAAATATCCTGCGACTGCTTCAACTTCTCGTCTGTAAGCTGCCATGAGAGGGTCTTTAGAATCCCATTTGCCGGATACTTGCTGTGCTACTAAATCTGAATCGCCAAAACACTTAACCCGGCTCAAGTTCATCTCCTTAGCCATCCGTAGGCCATGAAGCAATGCTTCATATTCTGCTGCATTGTTAGTACAAGGAAACAGTAAACGGAGGACATAATAGACCTTATCACCTCGCGGGGAAGTTAAAACAACTCCAGCCCTCGAGCCTTCTAACTGCCTTGAACCGTCAAAATGAATCGTCCAGTATGTAAGATCCGGCTTCTCCTCTGGTGCTTGCAGTTCTGTCCAATCATTGATGAAATCCACCAATGCTTGGGATTTGATAGCGGTGCGTGGCACATACTTCAATCCGTGTGGGCTAAGCTCAATGGCCCGCTTCGCCACTGTGCCAGTAGCTTCCCTGTTCTGGATTATATCCCCCAATGGAGCCGAACTGACAATAGTTATTGGGTGGTCTTGGAAATAATGCTTCAACTTCCGGTTTGCCATGAACACGCCATATACCAGCTTCTGCCAATGCGGGTAGCTTTGTTTGGATTCAATGAGAACTTCACTGACATAATAGACTGGACGTTGAACCGGATATTATTTTCCTGCTTCCTTGCGCTCAACTACGATTGCCACGCTGACTGCCCGTGCATTGGCAGCGACGTATAACAGCAATGGCTCATTATCCATAGGGGCAGCAAGGACCGGCGGCTCTGCCAGTTGTCGCTTCAAGTCCTCAAACGCAGCGTTTGCCTCATTATTCCATATAAACCGGTCTGTTCTTTTTAGCATCTGATAAAGCGTAATTGCCTTCTCTCCCAGGCGGCTGATGAATCGGCTCAATGCTGTAATCCGGCCAGCGATACGCTGAACATCATTGATGCAAGCCGGTTTAGCCAGAGACGTGATTGCCTTGATCTTCTCCGGATTGGCTTCTATTCCTCTGTTTGACACCAAGAATCCAAGGAGTTTGCCCGCTGGAACACCAAAAGCACATTTCTCCGGATTAAGCATCATTTTATAGGCCCGAAGGTTATCAAAGGTCTCCTTGAGGTCCTCTATCAAGGTCTCCTCCTTCCTTGATTTCACCACAATATCATCCACATAGGCATGGACATTTCTTCCTATCTGCCCCTTGAGACAGTTCTGTACGCAACGCTGGTAAGTTGCTTGAGCACTTTTGAGCCCAAAAGGCATAGACACATAGCAAAAAGCACAGAAAGGAGTTATGAAGGCCGTCTTCTCCTGATCTTTAACTGCCATCTTGATCTGATGATATCCTGAATATGCATCCAAAAAACTTAGCCGCTCACATCCCGCTATAGCATCAATGATCTGATCAATACGAGGGAGAGCAAAAGGATCGGTTGTACAAGCTTTGTTTAGGTCTGTGTAATCCACACACATTCTCCACTTTCCATTTTTCTTTAACACCAGCACCGGATTGGCCAATCACTCCGGATGAAAAACTTCAACTATGAACCCTGCGGCCAAAAGTCTGGCCACTTCTTCTCCTATAGCCTTGCGCCTTTCTTCGTTGAAGCAGCGCAGATATTGCTTGACTGGTTTAAACTTCGGATCAATGTTAAGACTGTGCTCAGTGAGTTCCCTCGGTATACCTGGCATGTCAGAAGGTTTCCATGCAAAGATATCCCGATTCTCATGGATGAACTCGATGAGCGCGCTTTCCTATTTAGGATCAAGGTTAGCGCTGATAGTAAACTGTTTGGATGAATCGCCTAGCACAAAGTCAACTTGCTTGGTTTCCTCTGTAGACTTGAACTTCAACGCCGGATCATGCTCTGTAGTTGGCTTCTTTAACGGGGACATATCTGCCGGATCAACATTGTCTTTGTAAAACTTCAACTCCTCCGTAGCACATACTGCCTCCGCATAAGCAGCGTCTCCTTCTTCGCACTCCAATGCAATCTTGCGACTTCCATGAACCGTGATGGTTCCTTTGTGACCCGGCATCTTGAGCTGTAGATAAACATAGCACGGCCTAGCCATGAACTTGGCGTAAACCGGTCGTCCGAACAAGGCATGATATGGGCTCCGGATCTTGACCACTTCAAAGGTTATCATCTCCGACCTGGAATCCTGTTCATCTCCAAAGGTAACCTCTAGGTCAATTTTCCCAACTGGGTAAGCTGACTTACCTGGCACTACTCCATGAAACACCGTGTTTGACTGTCTTAGCTTCTTATCCGTCAGCCCCATGCGACGGAAAGTCTCATAATACAAGATATTGATGCTACTGCCGCCGTCCATGAGACCCTTGGTGAATTTGTAGCCACCCACCTGTGGTGCTACCACTAAGGCTAATTGGCCCGGATTATCAACTCGCGGCGGGTGATCCTCTCTGCTCCACACAATAGGTTGCTCCGACCAGCGCAGGAACTGTGGTGTTGCCGGTTCAACCGCATGGACCGCCCGCTTTAAGATTTTTTGATCTCGTTTGCACAAACTCGTAGTGAACACATGATATTGCCCACTACTCAGCTCCTTCGGATTACTCTGATATCCGGACTGCTGCTGCTGCTGACGCTGCTGATTGCCTTGGTTATTGTGATTACCCTGGCCCTGCTGTTGGCCGCCCTAGTTATTATAACCACCTTGACCATACTGATGGTTACCTTGGTTATTATAACCACCCTGACCATACTCATGGTTACCTTGATTGTGACTGTTGTTGCCGCCATGATATCCTGATCCAGAACCATTACCCTGGTGACCCGGACCGTGAAACCCGGGGCCTGAACCACCGCCTGGTGGTCCGTTGTTAAATTTCGCCCGGTTCACGGCCTCCATCAGTATCCGACATTCTCCCCAGGTATGCTTAGCCGGATTTCGCTTCGTTCCGTGTTTCGGGCAAGGCTCGCTCAATTGTTGCTCCCAATTAATGAACCTCCACTGTTTTGTGGGGGCGGCTTATCCTTGTTGCGCTGAAAACTCCCTTGAACTTCGGTACTGGCCACGAAATCAGAGCCACCCTCTGCCTTTCGCTTACCTAAGAAGCTTGTTCGAACCGGATTAGCTTGCGCCGGTTTACCAGGTTTATTTGCTTTTTCGGATTTATCTCCATCCATTTCGGGATACTTAGCGTTGTCGGAGTCCCCATACTTTACCAAAGCGCTCATGAGAGTTCCCATGTCATTACAATCCCGTTTGAGCCGTTCCAGCTTTAACTTCAGAGACTCAAACCGGCAATTATTTTCCAGTGTTACTATCGCCGTGCTGGGGCTGATACCGTTCGAAGAGTGCATGATTTCTGACACTCGCCGCACCCATGCGCTGGTAGGCTCCTGATCTCCTTGTATACATGCTGCTAGATCCACCACTGACATTGGCTGCTTGCACGTATCCTTGAAATTTTTGATAAATTGGCGGCATAACTCGCCCCATGATCCGATGGAGTTAGGTGGTAAACCCTTAAACCAGGTCCGGGCTGTACCCTCAAGCATCATTGTAAAGTACTTCACGCAAGCCGCTTCATCCACGTCCAGCAACTCCATAGCCATCTCATAGCTTTCAAACCAAGCCTCTGGAGCCAAATCTGCGGTGTAATTAGGCACTTTACGCGGACCCTTGAAATCTTTGGGTAACTTTACGCTTCATAGAGCAGGGACAAGACACTGCACCCCAAAGGAACTCGTCGTGACTCCTGTCTCTGCTGTGGTTGTGTGAACCGGCGTCGTTTGGCGGATCTCCTCGCGGGCCGTTGATACGTCCAAAACGTATCTATAATTTCTGCTTGCTCCATGCATCTTTTGTGTGATATTGCTATGATATTTATGCACTTCCATACACTTTTGATCATATTTGGACTAACCTATTAACTCAGTGCACCCCAGTGCCAGTTTCTGTTTTCTGCTGTTTTTGTATTTCAGGTTTTCCCATTACGTAAACTGCCAGAAAAATTCCGGGAAAAATATATAAAAAATCAGCGTTCCGGAAGCTTCCATGGGGCCAAAGTAGGGCCACCAGGGCTCCAGGCGGCCAGAGGGCGCGCCCCCCCTCCTGGCCGCGCCGCCAGGGCGCCTGGGCCCCCCTGGCCTCCTCTGACGCCCCCCTTTGGCATATATTTACACCGCGTCCCGAAACCCTCGAGGACGGAACCCTTTTTCGCGATCTCATCTCTGTTCCGCCGCCGCCGCGCTTCCAAGATCGGGAGCACCAAGAGAACTCTTCCCGGCACCCTGTCGGAGGGGAGGATCACCACCGGGAGCTTCTCCACCACCATGGACGCCTCCCGGATGAGTTGTGAGTAGTCTCCCTTGGACCATGGGTCCATGACCAGTAGCTATGTGATGTTCTCCTCCCCTCTTTGTTCTTCACCGATTAGACCTCGTGAGCTGCCCTACATGATCGAGGCACATATGTTATCCTTATGCTGTTGCTATGCTGAGTTTGCTGGGATCCGATGGATTATGAGATTATGTTCAGATTGTGTGTGAGTAATATATTTGATTCACCTCTTTTATATTTATGTTCTTGAGTAATTCTTGCATGTTCTCCGTTGCTGTTTATTGCTTTGGCCAAGTAGTAGGTAGTAACTCCAAGAGGGAACGTTATGCTTCATTGTGGGTTCATGCCCCTCGATGACTAGCTTGAGTGACAGAAACATGAGTCTAGGGGATGTGCTGTTGCCACAAGGGGGAAAACAACGGTGCTTGTACTCGCGGGTGCAAGGATTGTTTACTTTACGCAAAGTTCTTTTAATGTAGTTGTCTTTTGCTTTGAGTTTACACTATGGGTGGGACTCGCAATTTAATACCAGCGAGATGTTCTGGATAGATATCTCAAGGTGGATGATTAGTAGTAGATGCAGATGGATTTTGGTCTAGTTGCCTTGGCGTACCGCCCATGCTTTTGAGCCTCTACCTTTCTTTGCAGCATAGTTAGCATTGGTTTGCGCACATAATCCCGTCAATTGCCCAGATGTAATTTGTTTACCTCGCTTAGCCGTTTTATCGTCTTTTGGGAGAGAGACATCACTAGTGAACATCATGGGACCCCGGTCCATATTACCATTATCGATCACACCCGTTATTTACTATCAGTTCTTACTTACTAGTTGCAGTAATACCTATCACTATTATCTCTTGCGTTTGATCCTTTGTAAACAACAAGGCCGGAGGGATTGACAACCTCTCTGTACTCGTTGGGAGCAAAATTATTTGTATCTGTGTGCAGGTCCGGTCAATCGCTAGTTGCGCCGCTAGCAGTTGACACCTTCTTGTTGAACCTTGGAGTCTCAGGGGAATTCGATCCTTGGTATCTTTGCCAAGGGAAAACTACCGCTACACTGCATCTCAAACCTTCCACTTGGGGTAACCAACGAGGGGCGAGAAGCCATCAAGCAAAGTTTTCTGGCGCCGTCGCCGGGGACTCCACTCTTCAAGATAGGGGAGTTGCACGCTATCTTTTACCTTTGCTTTTTAGTCTTGTTAGTTTACCTTTCAGTTTTTGCTTTAGTGTCTTTTATCAAAAATCACAAAAATTGTTATCTTGCTTGCTTTCTGCTATGGGTTCCACCGAGAACACCAAGTTGTGTGACTTCACTAGTCATAACAACGATGAATTTATTTGCACGCCTATTACTACACCTGCCACTTCAGCACCTTCTTATGAAATTAAACCTGCTTTACTGAACCTAGTTATGAAAGATCAATTTTCCGGTGCTGGAGATGATGCTGCTTTACACTTAAACAATTTTGTTGAACTCTGTGACATGCAAAAGTACCAAGAAATAGATGGTAATATTGTTAAGCTCAAGCTTTTTCCTTTCTCCTTGAGAGGAGGAGCTAAAATTTGGTTTCAATCTTTTCCTAGAAATAGCATAGATTCTTGGGACAAGTGCAAAGATGCTTTTATTGGAAAGTACTATCCACCTGCTAAAATTTTCCAACTAAGGAGTAACATAATGAATTTCAAACAATTGGATAATGAACACGTTGCCCAAGCTTGGGAACGCATGAAATCTCTTGTCAAGAACTGCCCTACTCATGGTTTGACTACTTGGATGGTTATCCAAACTTTTTATGCAGGCTTGAACTTTACCTCGCGGAACTTGTTAGATTCGGCCGCGGGAGGAACCTTTATGTCAACTACACTTGGTGCTGCCACGAAGCTTCTCGATGAGATGATGACAAATTATTCCCAATGGCACACCGAACGCGCTCCAACAGGTAGGAAGGTAAACTCTGTCGAGGAGATTTCCTCCCTAAATGAAAAAGTTGACTTGATGATGTCTCTACTTTCTAAGCAATCTTCTATTGATCCTCGTGATGTTCCTTTAAATTCTTTGATTGCTCAAGATCAAGTAGATGTGAACTTTATCTCTAGAAACAATTTCAATAACAATGCTTATAGGAGTAATTTTGGTAGCAATCCTAGACCGTTCCCCTCTAATTCCTATGGGAACAACCATGCTTATCCTAGCACCAAGAACTCCACTTCTGAACTAGAGATTATGCTTAAAGATTTCATCACTACCCAAAAAGCCTTCAATAAGAGTGTAGAAGAAAAACTAGCCAAACTAGATGATCTCTCTTCGAAGGTAGACAATTTAGCCCATGAGGTAGAATTGCTTAAAATTAGAACTTCCCCTCTTGAGGAAAGGAAGACCACTCCTATGAATGCTATTCAAGTGCAAATTAATGAAAACATTAGGATGTTGGCTAAACTTAAAGAGAGATGGGCTAGAGAAAAGGAGGAAGAAGATAGAATTAAGAACCTTCCTACCCACCACATTGTTGCTACTATCCAAGTCGTTGAGGATATCCAAACTCTTAGCACCCAATGCACTCCTAGTCCCATTGGACCTATTAATGGTGATGCTATGACCATAGAAACTACCAAACAAGTGAGCCTAAAGGACACCACTACCACTTTACTTGATAGTAGTGACCTTGATTTTGATAATTGCACCCTTACCGAAGTTATTGATTTCCTTCACAAGATGTCTAGAGATCCCCGCACTAGCACGCTTAATCTTGCCTTCACAGAGCATATCACTAATGCTCTCATCAAAGCTAGGGAGGAGAAACTTAGGGTAGAAGCCTCCATACCTAGAAAGCTAGAAGATGGTTGGGATCCTATGATTAAAATTAAGTTGAATAACTTCTCTTGCTATGCTTTATGTGATGTTGGAGCTAGTACCTCCGTTATGCCCAAAAGAATATATGATATGCTTAAATTGAAACCTTTTGATTCTTGTTCTTTTGGTGTTCGTCTTGTTGATTCTTCCATAAAGAAACCTTTGGGGAGGATCGACGATGTTCTTATCATTGTCAATGACAATTATGTTCCCGTTGATTTTACTATTATGGATATTGAATGTGAACCTTCTTGTCCAATTATTTTGGGACGTCCTTTTCTTCGCACCGTTGGTGCTATCATTGACATGAAAGAGGGGAATATAAAATTCCAATTTCCTCTCAAGAAAGGGATGGAACACTTCCCTAGAAAGAAGATTAAGTTGCCTTTTGAGTCCGTTATACGGGCTAGCTATTCTTTTACTCTTGATAAGACTTGATCTCTTTGCATTATGCCTAGCTTAAAGGCATAAAAGAAAGCGCTTTTGGGAGGCAGCCCACAATGAATAAAATTTTATTTTGCTTTTGTTGTGTCTTGATGTTGTTACTACAGTAGCATCATCATTGTATCTTTACTTTTCAGCTTTGTGCCAAGTGTAGCCTCTGATTGCAAGAAAGTTCAAAAGTTGTGACGTGCTGTCCAGGAAACAGATTCTGTCCTTGGACAGGAAAATTCGTATAAAGTCACCAGATCCTCTTTTTGGTCTGAATTTTTTTGAAAGCGTGCTCTATACAATTGGCTTTCGGGTGTCTGTTCGGAGTTTTTTGATTTGAGTTGCAGAAGTGCCTCGAAAAAATTATTTACTACCTGCTGGTCCGTTTTTCACAGATTCTGTCCTGTTTTGCCTTTCCTTCGTTTTGCAAACCTTGAGCTTGCTTTTTCTTTGCAAAAACCTTTTGGCAATTTTGAGAAACAGTAGACCTTCAAGAATATCCTTATTTCCAGCAAGGAAAAATTATTTTATTAAGGGTACTAACCTCGCTAATCAGATTATGATGAGTTATGTATGAAGGGAGTTTTCAAGTGTGCGAGGGAAGATGATAAAAAGATTCAGGAGTGTCAAACGCTCAAGCTTAGGGATGCCCCCATGCACCCCCAAGAAATATTCAAGAAGACTCAAGCGTCTAAGCTTGGGGATGACCCCGTGCATCCCCTTCTCCATCAACATTTATCAGTTCGTCTTTCGTTCCACTATATTTTTATCACTTCATGTGTTATGTGCTATGCTTGGAGCGTCTTGCTTTTAGTTTCCTTTTTAGTTTTCTTTAGCTTTGCTTGCTGTTCATAACGAGTTGGACCTCAGATTTCTTTGTGTGGGAGAGAAACACGCTCCACTTCAACCTAGAACACAACATAGAATTTTCATGTTTATCCTTGCTGTGTGTGTTCTTTGTCTTTCAATAGCTACTATCATGTTCAGCTCTTAGTTTTCATGCTTTACTTTTTAAAGAGCTTTTGTTTAGTTGGTCGCTGGAAATCTCTTTAGTTATCATGCTTATCTTGTAAAGAGAGTTGGCTTCTGTTGCACTGGTTGATATGTCTATGATAAAAATGCTATGTGCATAATGGTGCTTAGTAATTCATGTTTTCTTATGGTTAGTCTCAAATAGCTGGGGGGTTCTTAATGTGTTATTGAAGTACCAACATGATTTGTTTGCCTATGATGTGGTATGGTTTAGTGGTATCTTCCTACAAGAATTTATTTTGATTGACTTGGCATATGCTCACGCATATTTAAGACTGTAAAGAAAGTCTATCAAGCCTTGATGATCTTTAATTTTTGAGTAGCGATAAAACTTCCATGCCCGATTCAATGTTGCTTTGTCGCTCTGCATGATTATGACCGTCATTGCTCTTTTAGTTGGTCGCTCCCAGTATTTTGCTAACCTTCGCCTGTACTAAGCGGACTGACTGCTTGTGCATCCAAAATCCTTTAAACCAGTTATGTCATATGAGTCCACCATACCTTCCTATACATGGTATTTACCTGCCATTCCTAACGAAGACTTTCATGTACCATCTCGAAAATAAAGAGGCATTTCTCTTTTGTGCCTCTGTTTTAGCTCATGACGAAGTAGTAGTTAATTCATGATCTTTTTAAGTTGGACAAGCTTCGCCCCGGGATTGCATGTCTAATGTGCAAACCCATAATACGAGAAGGAACTGGCAAAGAGTGCACCCGGCTCATTAAAAAAATATACAACAAACAAACCCTCCTTCACGCTTTGTTCATGAGAAATCAGAAAACTTTGGCAGTGATAAACAAAGGAGATTAAGAGGATGTGATCGTCCTCATGCGGGAGCCGTTCCTCGAAACTTGTCCAGCTCGAGAAGTAATTGAGTTATCTGCTAGCATTCGTTGATGAAATATGCATATTCTAAAAAATAATTATTACCTCTATTTTTAAAAACCAAGAGCTCTGGTACATGTTTAGTTTTTGTTTACGACCACGGGTTTTCAACCTTGCCATCAAAAGCCACAGTTCGAGAGTCTCCACCTTCTTTAAAGCACCAACTATTGAGAGCATGATTGTCATTCTGAGTGTAATGTGCATTGTCCCAAAGTACCATTGTCTTTTGCATGATTATGATATCGTTTATTCTGAAATCATTGTATCTAATCGTCACTTAAACTTTGGAGGTGCCCCTGAGTTTATGTTTTGCTTCACTAAAGGGGGCAAGCGAGGTACCACTTTGTAATATTTGCACACCATGCTCGCTACAAATCTATTGAGTGTTTCAGTATCATATTGTAAAACTTTCAATTCTTTGTGATATTCTCATGAGGCAACTTAATTACTACAGATTCATTATCTCAGTAAGCGCTTGTCATGTGTCTGTGAAAAGTTCTTATATGGTTAATAGCATGTCACCACAGAAATTATGCTTGTTATCATTTACCTACTCGAGGACGAGCAGGAATTAAGCTTGGGGATGTTGATACGTCCAAAACGTATCTTTAATTTCTGCTTGCTCCATGCGTCTTTTGTGTGATATTGCTATGATATTTATGCACTTCCATACACTTTTGATCATATTTGGACTAACCTATTAACTCAGTGCACCCCAGTGCCAGTTTCTGTTTTCTGCTGTTTTTGTATTTCAGGTTTTCCCATTACGTAAACTGCCAGAAAAATTCCGGGAAAAATATATAAAAAATCAGCATTCCGGAAGCTTCCATGCGGCCAAAGTAGGGCCGAAGGGGGGCCACCAGGGCTCCAGGCGGCCAGAGGGCGCGCCCCCCCTCCTGGCCGCGCCACCAGGGCGCCTGGGCCCCCCTGGCCTCCTCTGACGCCCCCCTTTGGCATATATTTACACCGCGTCCCGAAACCCTCGAGGACGGAACCCTTTTTCGCGATCTCATCTCTGTTCCGCCGCCGCCACGCTTCCAAGATCGGGAGCACCAGGAGAGCTCTTCCAGGCACCCTGCCGGAGGGGAGGATCACCACCGGGAGCTTCTCCGCCACCATGGACGCCTCCCGGATGAGTTGTGAGTAGTCTCCCTTGGACCATGGGTCCATGACCAGTAGCTATGTGATGTTCTCCTCCCCTCTTTGTTCTTCACCGATTAGACCTCGTGAGCTGCCCTACATGATCGAGGCACATATGTAATCCTTATGCTGTTGCTATGCTGAGTTTGCTGGGATCCGATGGATTATGAGATTATGTTCAGATTGTGTGTGAGTAATATATTTGATTCACCTCTTTTATATTTATGTTCTTGAGTAATTCTTGCATGTTCTCCGTTGCTGTTTATTGCTTTGGCCAAGTAGTAGGTAGTAACTCCAGGAGGGAACGTTATGCTTGATTGTGGGTTCATGCCCCTCGATGACTAGCTTGAGTGACAGAAACATGAGTCTAGGGGATGTGCTGTTGCCACAAGGGGGAAAACAACGGTGCTTGTGCTCGCGGGTGCAAGGATTGTTTACTTTACGCAAAGTTCTTTTAATGCAGTTGTCTCTTGCTTTGAGTTTACACTATGGGTGGGACTCGCAACTTAATACCAGCGAGATGTTCTAGATAGATATCTTAAGGTGGATGATTAGTAGTAGATGCAGATGGATTTCGGTCTACTTGCCTTGGCGTACCGCCCATGCTTTTGAGCCTCTACCTTTCTTTGCAACATAGTTAGCATTGGTTTGCGCACATAATCCCGTCAATTGCCCAGCTGTAATTTGTTTACCTCGCTTAGCCGTTTTATCGTCTTTTGGGAGAGAGACATCACTAGTGAACATCATGGGACCCCGGTCCATATTACCATCATCGATCACACCCGTTATTTACTTTCAGTTCTTACTTACTAGTTGCAGTAATACCTATCACTATTATCTCTTGCGTTTGATCCTTTGTAAACGACAAGGCCGGAGGGATTGACAACCTCTCTGTACTCGTTGGGAGCAAAGTTATTTGTATCTGTGTGCAGGTCCGGTCAATCGCTAGTTGCGCCGCTAGCAGTTGACACCTTCTTGTTGAACCTTGGAGTCTCAGGGGAATTCGATCCTTGGTATCTTTGCCAAGGGAAAACTACCGCTACACTGCATCTCAAACCGTCCACTTGGGGTAACCAACGAGGGGCGAGAAGCCATCAGCCGTAGGTCTAGCTCGATTTGCCGCCTCTTGGGCTTGTGCCTCTGCGCCCGCCGGATTATCCTGCCTGTGACAGTGCCGCCTCCGTTCACTACTGGATACCTCCGGTTCATCCCAATGCCTAGTATAACTCCGGCTGTGGCGGGGTGTTGAATGAAGCCTCTCCCTGCTGTAGGAATATGCCTGTTGCTGGGTTAATGCTGTGTTGAGCAGATCCTTTACCCTGCGTGCTTCCATTGCCACGGGGGATGTCCCCTCAATGGGTAAAGCGGCCAGGCGTGAAGCGGCAGCAACAATGTTATCCAAAGGGTTTGAATAATGGCCCGGAGGAGTGGGGATGTGATGTGTGGGCATAATCCGGCGATCTTGCTCCGCAGTGGGCTGTTGAACCGGTTCGCCCCTCACTGGGGCAGCCCTCCGGTTTACCCCCGGATCATTGCTGGCTCCCGCTCCTGGCGTCCCGAAGAGATTCATCGCCTCATAGACCGGCGGTAGACGAGACTGATACCTCCGACTTCTTACCCCCTGCGCCGAGGCCTGATCCATCCTTAGCTCGAAGGCCTGAGAATCCAGCTCTGCCTGCCTTGTTGCTATCATAGCTTTCTCTGCCTTCAGATCCTCTCTTGCTTGCTCGATCCGGCCCCTCAGCTGAAGGAGTTCTGCATCGTGTTGCGCCTTGTCTGGTGGAGCCACCTCCGCTACTGCCCGGGTTGTGAACTCCTCGACCAAGGCGGATAGAGCGTCAGAGGGCGAGAGGGCCTGGCCGCTCCCCCCTACACCAGCTTCTGCTGTGATCGCCCCGTTCACCGTGGACTGCGGCGTAGGTTGTGATCCGGCCATAAAGACAGCCACCCGGTTTGACAGATCAAAGGGGTCCGGAATACTGTCTCCGTCGGCCACACCCTCAGATCGGCCGTCCCGCAACAGATACAAGGATTCAGTCTCTCCGGATGAGGATTCATCGTCAGAATATACAACTGTCTCGCCACCCGAATCCGATCCGTCCTCGGCTTGGACTCCTTGAATTGCTCCGACGAAGACGCGCTTCATGGCAGGCTGAATCTGGGCCGATCTTGCACGCTGAGCCAGCTCGACGATGTCGGGGAAGATGTCCGGCCCACGTCCTGGTTCACCAATCTTGCCGACGAAGACGTGGATGCCGCCGAAGGGAACCCGGTACCTGTATTCGATTGAATCGGCCTCCGGGCCCCAACCTGCGTCGTCGATGTAGATCCGGCCACGACGACTCTTGGTCATCCGGCCGACCGCGTAGCCCCTGAGCCCTTCAAAGCTGCCCTTCAAGAACTCGAAACCATCGTGCGGAGGCCCCACGGTGGGCGCCAACTGTCGTGGAATTAGCACGGCAGATGTCCGGTTTAACGGACTTAATGATGGAACCATCGCACGGGTTAGCTTGAAGGGGTTAAAAGTACACAAAGGACACAGAGGGTTTATACTAGTTCGGCCCCTTCGATGAAGGTAAAAGCCTACGTCTAGTTTGGTTTGGTATTGCTTGGGCATCGATGAACTGGGAGCGGATCGCTTGCCTGTGTCTCGACGGGTTGTTGCCTGTCCTTGAACCGTCGCCGGGTCGTCCCTTTATATAGAGGCGACGCTCGGTCCAGTTTACAGAGTCCCGAGGTTGGCTCATATTTGTGTTCGCCTCGGTCTCTGCTCTTTCTTCCTTGTATCTCAAGTTTACATGATAGGACGGTTTACAAAATGTAACTCTACACATGGGCCCTAAGCCTTCATGGGCCGTAATCTCTACTGAGTTTACAATAATGCAACCATATCACCATAATCCGGTTTAACCTAGCCGGTTTACACCTACTAGTAATATCCCTGACACAAGCCAAGTTCTATAATGAAAATTCCCACTAGCATATGAATGTGACAAAACATGAGACTCTCTATCATGAAGAACATGGTGCTACTTTGAAGCACAAGTGTGGAAAAAGATAGTAGCAATTATCCCCTTTTTTTCTCTTTTCCCCCCTTTTTTTGTCTTTTTTTGGGCCTTTCCTTTTTTTCTTTCGGACAATGCTCTAATAATGATGATCATCACACTTATATTGATTTACAATTCGATATTACAACTCGATTCTAGAACAAAGTATGACTCTATATGAATGCCTTCGGCGGTGTACCGGAATGTGCAATGAATCAAGAGTGACATGTATGAAAAATTATGCATCATGGCTTTGCGACAAATACGATGTCAACTACATGATCATGCATGGCAATATGACAATATGAAGCGTATCATATGAACGGAACGATGGAAAGTTGCATGGAAATATATCTCGGAATGACTATGGAAATGCCATGATAGGTAGATATGGTGGCTGTTTTGAGGAAGGTATATGGTGGGTGTATGGTACCAGCGAAAGTTGCGCGGTACAAGAGAGGCTAGCAATGGTGGAAGGGTGAGAGTGCGTATAATCCATGGACTCAACATTAGTCATAAAGAACTCATATACTTATTGCAAAAATTTACGAGTCATCAAAACAAAGCATTCAACGCATGCTCCTAGGGGGGGGGGGGTGGTTGGTAGGAGTTAACCATCGCGCGCCCCCGACCTCCGCACAAAGGATGACACTCTACAAATACCTCATGCTCTAACTTCATCACATAGCGGTTCACCATACGTGCATGCTACGGGAATCACAAACTTTAACACAAGTATTTCTCAAATTCATAATAACTCCACTAGCATGACTCTAATATCACTATCCTCATATCTAAAACCAATTATCAAGTATCAAACTTCTCATGATATTCAATGCACTTTGTATGAAAGTTTTTACTACGTTTATCTTGGATGCCTATCATATTAGGACTAGTTTTATAGCCAAAGCACATTACCATGCTGTTATAATAGACTCTCAAAAGGATATAAGTGAAGAATGGGATATCAACAATTTCTACAAAATAAAATCACCACCGTGCTCTAAAAGATATAAGTGAAGCACTAGAGCAAACTGTTTAGCTCAAAAGATATAAGTGAAGCACATAGAGTGTTCTAACAATTCTAGGCCATATTTATTTCTCTCAAAAAGGTGTGTCCAGCAAGGATGATTGTGGCAAACTAACAAGCAAAGACTCAAATTATACATGACGCTCCAAGTGAAACATATATGATGTGGTGAATAAAAATATATTCCCGAGTATAGTTACCGATAGATGAAGACGAAAGAGGGGATGCCTTCCCGGGGCATCCCAAAGCTTTGGCTTTTGGTTGTCCTTGAATTTTACCTTGGGGTGCCTTGGGCATCCCCAACATTAGGCTCTTTCCACTCTTTGTTCCGTAGTCCATCCAAGCAATACTCAAAACTTGAAAACTGCACAACACAAAACTTAGCCAAAAATCTCGTGAGCTCCGTTAGTGTAAGAAAACAATCCACCACTCAAAGGTACTGTAATGAACTCATTCTTTGTTTATATTGGTGTTAAACCTACTGTATTCCAACTTCTCTATGATTCATATCCTGCAAAACTACTCATAGATTCATCAAAATAAGCAAACAACACACGAAAAACAGAATCTATAAAAAACAGAACAGTCTGTAGTAATATGTAACTTTCGCATACTTCTGTAACTCCAAAAAAATGAAATAAATTGGTAAATGTGAGGAATTTGTCTATTAATCATCTACAAATAGAATCAACTAAATAGCACAGTCCAGTAAAATCTGGTGACTATTCTAGTGAGCGCTAATGATTCTGTTTTTTACAGCAAGATCATATAAACTTCACACAAGTCTTCCCAAAGATTCTACTTGGCACAAACACTAATTAAAACACAAAACCACATCTAAACAGAAGCTAGATGCAATATTTATTCCTAAACAGAAGCAAAATAAAAATAAAATAAAATTGGGTTGCCTCCCAACAAGCGCTATCGTTTAATGCCCCTAGCTAGGCACGATACAATGATAGGTCTAGGTATTGCCATAATGATAAGATATATCGCGAAAACTCATCTCATATTCCCTAAATTCAGCAGCAAGTTTTCTTTGTGGCAAGCAAAAGTAATCAAAAGGGCTAAATTTAATGGGACAAAAGTCCCCCACA
Source organism: Secale cereale (assembly GCA_902687465.1). Classification (NCBI taxonomy): domain Eukaryota; kingdom Viridiplantae; phylum Streptophyta; class Magnoliopsida; order Poales; family Poaceae; genus Secale; species Secale cereale. Next base: position 138,610,748 of record LR738715.1, read on the forward strand.
TCAAGCTCAGGAGGTATAGGTTCCTCTTTTGGCCCTTTATAATGTACAACCAATTCATCATTATAGGCATTCTTTTGGCAGAAGGTCATAAGCCTTCGCTCGAGGGAAAAACCTAACCCATTGTTTTGAATAGCAAAATTATCATTCAACTCAGAAATTCTATCAACCAAGACATCGGTAGGAACCTTTTTTCTAAGGTTTTCATTAAAAGCAACATGATCAGGAGATCGCAACCGCATTATGTCTTCTTGATTAAATAAGATAGCCTCTATGGGAGGTCGACCAACATCTACCCCGTAATGAGAAAAGATTTCCTTGGCCTCTTTCATGATAAATCTAAATTTATGAGCCAAAAAGATAGTAGCGGCACGCTTAACAGAAGAATGCTCAATATTGGAAAATTACAAAAAGATTCTCCGAATTCGGGGATGCATATGGATAAATTGCCTTGAATTTCAACTACAAGCATAGATATGGCATCCGCAAGGCTACTAGTTCTAGGAAGAATAGAACCACCCATAGTAGGCAAAGCACCGGCACAAGTGAAGAAGTCTTGAAGAACTCCTTTTCCAATGATATTACCACTGCCAACCCGGAACTTCTTAATATGTAAAGTGGTAGTTTCATCCGGAGGGTCAACATAGACGTTGCCCTCAACATTAACACCCTTCTCGATAAAATCTTCCCCCATCTCAGACATGAGGGCAAGCGAACGATAAACACACGGCAAAAAGAAGGGCAAATAAAACGGCAAGGGTGAAGTGGGGGAGAGGAAAACGAGAGGCAAATGAATGTAATGAGGATAAGGGTTTGTGATAGGTACTTGGTATATGACTTTTGCGTAAGCCTCACCGGCAATGGCGCCAGAAATTTTTCTTGCTACTTCTCGAGCTTGCGTTGTATTCCCTCGAAGAGAAAAGGGTGATGCAGCACAGTAGCATAAGTATTTCCCTCAGTTTTTGAGAACCAAGGTATCAATCCAGTAGGAGACCACGCGCGAGTCCCTCGCACCTGCACAAACAAATAAGAACTTCGCAACCAATGCGATAAGGGGTTGTCAATCCCTTTACGGTCACTTACGAAAGTGAGATATGATAGATATGATAGTTTGATATTTTTGATATTTTGGATATAAGAACAGAAAGTAAAAATAGTTAAGTAAAGTAGATTGTAGATTGATATGTTGAGAATAGACCCCGGGGCCATAGGTTTCAATAGTGGCTACTCTCATGATAGCAGAATCCTACGGTGGGTGAACGAATTACTGTCGAGCAATTGATAGAAAAGTGAATAATTATGAGAATATCTAGGCATGATCATTATATATAGGCATCACGTCCGTGACAAGTAGACCGAAACGATTCTGCATCTATTAGTAGTACTCCACACATCGATCGCTATCCAGCAAGCATCTAGAGTATTAAGTTCATAAGAACAGAGTAATGCCTTAAGAAAGATGACATGATGTAGAGGGATAAACTCAAGCAATATGATATAAACCCCATCTTTTTATCCTTGATATCAACAATACAATACGTGCCTTGCTGCCCCTACTGTCACTGGGAAAGGACACCACAAGATTGAACCCAAAGCCAAGCACTTCTCCCATTGCAAGAACAATAGATCTAGTAGGCCAAACAAAACCAATAATTCGAAGAGACTTGCAAGGATATTATAATCATACATAAAATAATTTAGAAAAGAACCAAATATTTCTCATAGATAATCTTTATCATAATCCCACAATTCATCGGATCTCGACAAACACACCGCAAAAAGATATTACATTGAATAGATTTCCTCGAAGACCGAGGAGAACTTGGTATTTAGATCCAAAGAGAGAGAAGAAGCCATCTAGATACTAACTATGGACCCGAAGGTCTGTGGTAAACTACTCACAACTCATGGTGAGGCGGTGGTGTTGATGTAGAAGCACTCCGTGGTAGACCCCCCCTCCGATGGAGCTCCGGAACAGGCCCCAAGATGGGATCTGTAATGCCCAGGATGGAGTTATACCTCCTACGTGTCGAGGCACGACTTAAAGGCATAAATCCATCCTAGAATGATCTCAAGTTCGGTAATCTTTGCACATCTCATGTAAAGAGGGGATTGTAAACAGAAAATAGTTGGCTTACACTCGCCACGTCACAGAATTACAATTCAAGTCTCAATCATCATACATTAAGAACATCACAACCCTCTAAGGGCAAAATCCAAATGCAAGATACCAAACTTAAATAAATAAACCACAGGCGGATCGAATCCTAGTAAGAGTCTCCACTACTGATCATCCGGATATCGCACATAGTACCGACTACGCTCCTCGTCGTACTCCCAATCCAGCTCGGTGCCATCACCTGGATAGCTCACAACTGGACCTGCATCTGGTGTGGTGAAGTAACTGTGAGCCACAGAGGACTCAGCAATCCCGTTTCCGGGTAACAAGACTATTTAAGCCTTTGGGAGAGGAAAGGCTGAAGAAAAGAATAAGTGTCTGCAGCAGCAACTAGCATCTAGCTTACGTGAGTGAGAGCGAGAAGAGAAATCCTCGGTCGAGAAGTGATCACGAAGTGATCCTAACTACAAGCTCCACAAACATAACCCCTCCGTGTTCAACTCCCGAATCCCTATTCGGAAATTGACGATCACGGAACACACGCTGGTAGTGTATTAGAAACATTGTGTCAAGTTATCTACAACCGGATATTAACAAGCTCCCATCTGCCACATAACCGCGGGCACGGCTTTCGAAAGTTCAAACCCTGCAGGGGTGTTCCAACTTGACCCATTACAAGCCCACGATCCGCGGAGTCGCAACTCCAAAGTGGGAAGACCCAAGTATTCTCGGAATCCCGTGCTCAAGATATACCGAACTAAGGTAAGGCTAGTCCAGCAAATCCTCCCGGCGTGCCGACACCCTGATAGTAGCCGCGCGTATCACGTCTCAGGCCACGACCGGATGGGCGATCCCACAGGTTTTTACCAGACCTTGAGTTTCCTCGAGGTGGCCCCTCGTAACCCCCAGTTTGGACCAACACTCATGTGGAGCACTGGCCCGGGTTGTTGAATTAAGAAAAAGGGTTTATAACTCCCTATGCAAGTTTAGTTTGTTATTAGGCAAATAGTACCAATGTTGGGACTTGCTGGAAAAGACTTAGCACTTAGCGGTTTATCGAGGGGGTCCCATACACCCCAACCGTGTTAGGAACGCATAATCAAGGAACATAACACCGGTTTATACGGTTCCTAACGGCATGAGTGGAACAAATCACCAAGCAAAAGGCTTAGCCTTCCACCCTTGCCAATATATAGATGATTTCATTTAGCAATTATATAGTGTGATATAACCCAACCAAACTTCAACATGGAGCAAGCATCTTCGATCTTCACCTGCAACTAGCAAAGCTATAAGAAGGGATGAGCGAAGCGTACTTAGCCAAGCAACAGTTTGCATAGGTAGGTTGGCTAAACATGGCAATGGGCTACAAGTAGGAGGCTGACAAGAAGATCATGGGCATCGAGGCAAAACTATAGATCGAGACTACTAGCAATAGGCAAAGATAGTAATGTTATCGGGGTTCGGTCATCTTGCCTGAAGTGAAGTCGTTCGGATCGTAAGAAGGGTCCTCGTGCTCAATCTCGTTGGAAACCTCGTGCTCGTACTCGAACTCATACTCTGCTTCCGGCTCTAAACAAAACAATCACACCAAGCACCAATCAACACGATGCAATGCGCACTAGAAAAACATGGATGCATGATGGATGCACTAAGGATGCACACGGAGCACGTAAAAAATCACTCAAGCAAATCACCTCAAAACATGATAACAAACTTATATTATTAATCTACACGGAAAATCAATCAAGTTTCATGTAAGATTCTCTGAAATCGGAGTTACGGGCTAAAAGTTATGCCCGAAACAAGAAAAGAGCGAAAGCTGAAAATTACAGCAACATAGCAACTTCGGAGCTCAAAATAATTGAACTACAGCATTCAAATAACATGGAAAAGGGCATGAACACAAACTAGACATATACTACAGCAACTAAGTCCAAAGGTGCACCCCCAACGGAGCCACGGATCAATAGCAATGATCTTCGACATATTGAACTTGACAATAAAATTCTGGCAGCAGAATTTTATTGAAACTTTGGAGCAAAAATAAACATGCTACAGCCACTTAAATAGACATGTGAAAACATGGATGGAAAGACAACAATATATACTACAAGGAACAATCAAGATCCACTCCAAAACTATCATGCTTTGTACTAGAACATCACACGAACATGGCATCGGAACGTTACAGATTTCAGACTTAGTGAAAATCCACTAAGTCCTAAAACAGCAATTTCATCATGGCATATAAAAGAGCAAGTTTAAGTCACCTCGAAACTAAACATGGCAAGAGGTAAGCACCTCATCAAAGTACACATGACGGTGATCCCGAAACACACAAGCATGCTTCATGGAGATAAGCACAACGATAGCAACGAGCTCAACAAGATGGCATTTCATAACAAGTGAAAACACATCACAGCCACATGGCACTTTGCAACGATGATAAACATGGCAAGAATAAATCTAACATGCTACCTAGCACATACAACATGTACATCATGGCAAGACGAACACGTGGACATGTCATTTGCATCATTCGGACAAACGAGCTAAAAGATATCACATGGCAAAGATGGCATAAAAACATCACATAGCAGCAGTTTATATCATGATGCACTCTTGCAACTGCAAAACAAGCACCTAGATGATCTCTAACATGCATGACAACAATAGATAAAACGTAGTGCTATTCACCACGAACGTCTGGACATGCTATACGCGCGAATCGGAGCAACACACAAAAAGATATGCATGTTTGAAAATAGCATCACAGGTCAACAACAGGGACTTAGCAGAAATTAGGGTCAACCTCCACTCAGATCTGGAAAAAAAACGAGCACGGGCCCGGTCTGGATCCGGCCCGGCTGGACGGAGGCGGCGGCCCACGCGGAAAGGCAGCGCGGCCCAGGAGCTGGCGCGAGCGGCGGCCCGCGGGAGGAGGCGAGGCGGCGGCCTGGAGGAGGCCCGCTCGCGTTGCTGGGAGGCGGCGGCCCGGTCGCGGCGCTGGGAGGCGGCGGAGAAGCGGCCCGCGCGGGGGGGCAACGGCCCACGCGGCTGGCAAGGCGGCCCGGAGCGGCCAGGAGGAGAGGCGGACGAGGCCGATGCGGGTGGAGCGGCGACCTAGGCGATCGGTGGTGATCCGGGCCGGGAGGGCGAAGCGCTGGCCCAGCCGGGGAAGTGGTCCCGCGGGCTGGTGCGAACGGCGCTCGAGCCTGGCGGATCGAGTCAGCCGGCTCGGGCACTGGCGGATCGAGCGGGCGATGCAACGAAGCGGGAAGGACGCGTCCTGCGGGATGGAAAAACGGTGATGTGGTCCCTTGCCTCGATGCGAAGTGGCCCAGGGACCCGATCGAAGGGATCCCAGGCGCCCGTTGACTCGCGGCGGAGGAAGACGCGATCGAGGGACTCCCTCGGTCCAGCGAGATCTGGCCTGCCAAGTGGAGAGTAGGGGCTGGCCAGATCCAGAAAAATAGGGGAAGGAGGAGATGAAAACTAGGGATGCCAAGATTAGACCTAGGGGTCTATATGTATAGCAGGTAGCTAGGGTTAGGGGATTTGGGGGTGTTTAGGAGCCCTCCGATCGAGATCCGACGGATCCGATCGCGGGGGTAGTTTAGAAGGGCCTAGGAGAAGGTAAAAGACTGCAGTAGGGGTGTTTCTGGGACACAAAGTGAAGGCACTTTGGACCCGCACGAACAACGGATGGGATAGCCAACGGAGTCCAAACGCGACAAGATTTGAGAGGCGGGTTGCACACAACAAAACGATGAAAACCCGAAAGACAAAGAACCCTGAATGGAAATAGATGAAGCCGGAGATATATTATATACCCAAAAGGGAAAGTATTACATCCGGGGCATTACAGGATCTCACGGGAACAGAAGGTGGCGGTGGTGGAATTAGGGTTTTCTCTCCTCTTCTGATATTTTCGGGGTACATGGATATATATAGGAGGAAGGAGGGCATCGGGGGATGAACATGGGGCCCACGAGGCAGGGGGGCGCCCTGTAGTGGGGGGGGGGACGCCCCCACCCTCGTGGACGCCACATGTGCCCTATTCCGTGGTTCTCAAGTCTCCCGTGAAGATATCGCTCCAAAAATATCTCTCCGGAAGGTTTCATTCCGTTTGGACTCCGTTTGATATTCCTTTTCTGTAGAACCCTGAAATAGGCAAAAACATCAATCTGGACTGGGCCTTTCGGTTAATAGGTTAGTCCCAAAAATAATATAAAAGTGTATAACAAAGCCCATTAAACATCCAAAACATCAAAAAATAATAGCTTGGAACGATAAAAAATTATAGATACGTTGGAGACGTATCAAGCAACCCCAAGCTTAATTCTTGCTCGTCCTCGAGTAGGTAAATGATAAAAACAGAATTTTTGATGTGGAATGCTAACCAACAAAATTTTCAATGTTTTTTTATTGCGGCATGAATGTTCAGATCTGAAAGATTCAAGACAAATGTCTATATTGACATAAGAAATAATAATACTTCAAGCATACTAACAAAGCAGTCATGTCTTCTCAAAATACCATGGCTAAAGAAAGTTATACTATCAGGACCCCGATCCTAAGTCACACAGGTGTAACACCCCAAATTTTTTGACCTTGATCTATAAATCAAATTTTTTACCAGGAGTTTAAACCTTTCATTCTCTGGACTTTCTTTGGTTTCAGAACCACTTTTTGTTTTAAAATTATGGAGTTTTTGCCCTAGTGAAAACTTTTCAGATATGTTATTTGGACTTATTTGCCCTACCCAAGAAAAACAATTCATATATCAGTGGGTTCATTTGCATTATTAATTTTCCCCTAAGCTTTATCACTTAAAGTGATTTTTTCATTAGTTTAAAGCTCTATTTGCACTACAACCCTTTGATAGATTTATTAAAAAATTCCACCAAAATTTGGGGATGTCATGTGAAGTCCCTACATCACTTTTATGCAAAAACCCTTTGGTGTTCTTTGAAGAAGTTCAGCAAAACATCCTCCTTTGCTCTCTGGTCCAGATTGACACTTTCTACTGCAGCCCTATGTTAACTTACTCTTTTGGCCATAAACTTTTTTCCTGCTTGTAGTCCTTCCTACAAAACCCTTAAGTCCAGGAGATTGGAGCATTTGGAACATTTTTGGTCTATGCAATTATACCTTCTAGTTTCTGTCGAGAATTGATTTTCTCAAAATCTTACACTTGCAAGTTTCTAGTTCTGCCCCAACTAACCTTGTCACCACCTCCTACACCTAAAGAGGCTTGGTCTGGAGAGTTTGGCCAACCCAAGATATGCCTAGATGTCTCTGGCATTTCACCAAACAGGTTAGGAGCATGATCAGTTTTGGCACACTTTTAAACTTACATTAGGAAGTTACTCCAATGGCCAATCCAGCATGTCTCATGGCACTAACCATAACCCCACCCTCTTAAACCCCGGGCGGATTGGAGCCTCTTGGCAGGCTTTAATATTTTGTCGAGCACCTAGTGTGCATGCTCTGGGCGCGCCCAGAGCGCATGTTTTGCACGCGCGCGCACCGAGTCGCCGCGTCCTGCCCCCTGGCCTTCGCTCATCTGCAGGGCCACACCTCACTCTCGTCCACTCGCCGGAACCCTCCAAGCCTCTCTGGCGCCCTACAGCGCCGCCGTCAGAGTCCCTTGGCGGCACGCCGGCGTCTGCAGTGAACCTCTGCCATGGACGGTGCCGCCCGAGCCACAACCGCACGCCAGCTGCCCCTGGAACATGCCGTTCTCATCCACTCGACCTGCCGGACCCCGCCAGCCATCGCCACGCGTCCCCCCTTGCTACAGAACGTCGGTTCGCCATTCTTATCTCCGACCGCCGCGGAACCGACCTCGAGCACTATATAAAGGAGGCCCCCGAGCCCGTCCGAGCACTCAGGCGACCTCAAGCCACCTCCGTACAGCCCCCGTGGTCAGCAATTGATTGGGGAAGAACTATCTCCCTCGTCTTAGGCCAGTTCGGCCGTCGCCGCATCCCAGCTCCATCCGCAGCAAACATGCCCTCCCTCCCTCATCCAGCACCACCGCGAGACTCCCCTTGCTCATGCGGAGCTGCCCATGCTCTCAAATGCGACCAGAAACCACCGTAGCCGAGACCCCCAATTCCACCCGAAGCCACCTCCGCCGCTAAGCTCACCGCCGGCGACTCCCTCCACCCTAGCCGACCTAGTGACTACCGGGAGGACCGCCCCAGACTGGCGAATCCATCACCGCCCTCGGAACCCCTCAAGGAGCCGTGGCTCGTCGACGGCGATTGCCGGAGACCCGCCCCGCTCGAACAGAGGAGGAAGAAGACGCTATGACTGGTCAAACCTGACCAGTGGGCCCAAGGGACCCACTGTCAGTGACCCCGCACCGGCCCGCGCTGGTTTAAGTGAAAACGCAGAACCCCGAAGTACGTTTCCCCGTCTCGAAAGCGTATTCTTCCCCGAATCGTTTTCTTTTCTGGTTTTTATTTAAAAATAGAACTTTGACTAAACTTTGACTGGCTACAACTTTTTAAATATAAGTCCAAATGACTTGATTCTTTTTCTGTTGTTCCTGAAATTTGGTCTAGTTTATTTTCATATTTATTTGAAAATTTTCCAGACAACTTTTTTGTGCTGTTTTGAAGCTATGTGTTGATTCCAAATTCTCTTAAATAGGATTTTGAAGAGGGAGAAAACTTTCAAAAAGTTTTGGAATGCACTTTACCTCTCCAATACTTGAAGGCAAGCATTTTTGAACCCTGGCCCAATACTTGTGAGTGTTGTGGATACAATTACAACGTCACCTCGATATGGATGCATTCATTTTTCATATGTGATGATATGATCATACCCATGAGTGCGTGATGTAGACTCCTTGCTGTGAAAATTTAATATGCATGACGGTGATCCCCCTCGTATGCCTTCCATGCCTAACGGAAGAAAGCCGTGAAAGTCGTTGTCTTGTGTAGACAGGAGCTGGTCACTAGTTCCTCGTCGGGACGGTGGAATCCGGTATGGCTTGGTGAGGCATGACGGGTGGTGATTCCGACTGTTGTTATGGAATATATTGGTTATGCTAATTATGCAAGTGATGCTTGAACCTCCTAAGTCGACCGTAGATCGAGTCTTGTTCCAGTAACCCCATACTTGTTTCGTGCTACCACTTGTCCCTACCACAGGTAGGGTACGGTTCAGTAAATTGTCGACCCCTGTTCTTGCACATACCGTACAGAGAGGCCATGGTGGAAGATACCGGCTGCATCCGGTAGGCATACCACCTGGTCCACAGTTAGGCTGGTGTGTGCGGTCAGGTGTGTCTTCAAATTAAAAGACCATTGACGGAATTAGTCCCGATGGACTAAAGGAATCCGTTATTCGTGGGTAAAGAGTACACCCTCTGCAGAGATTAAATCTATTCGAATAGCCGTGTCCCTGGGTTAGGACTACAGTCTGGGATGGGTCAAGCGTCGGTCTTAGTGTCGGTCTTCGGAGGAGGAACTATTGAAACAAAACATGGATCATGACTTGTGACCTATGATGACTGTTACTATGATTATGATTATGGACTGACCATTTATGTATTTAAGTTATTGAGTATCCCTGGGATGGTTCTACCTCCTGGATATTCACTATTTTTTCTTTTATTTATAAGCCCTTTATGTGGTGTCACTCAGACGCCCGACTGTGGCATACTTGTTATTCATTTCCCTTATAGCCCTTTATGTCGTGTCGCTCAGATTCCCGACTGTGGCATACTATTTATTTATCTTTTTATTACTCCTTGAGCGCATGGTTATAATTATATGGATAACCTGCTTGCATCATGGATTATCACTTCGTAACTAACATTGTGATCATCAATTATTTCAGAGCATGTTTATCTTTTACCCGTGTATAGTTCATAATGTTTGCGAGTACATTCAAAGTACTCACTGGCTTTTCCCTGGCTATTGTCTTGGCCAGATTTCTCGCATAGAGAGGAGCGTTGCGACGACTACCCCGGAACCTACGCAAGGTGACAGCAGCCTCGCGAAGATAGGAGTTAACCTGGTCAGCTATTCCCGTGGGGAATGAAGTCCCACAGACAACGACGAGTTATAGACCGCTTCCGCCATCAGCCACTAGAAACCTTTGTGTTGTACTTAAAGACCAGAATGGTCTTGTACTACATATTTTGTATTTTTGCTTGGACTTCCTGTATAAAGTGGTGACTCATCAGCTAACAGTAATCCTGGGGCTGATGAGCACAAGGGCCACTTTTGGGGAAATTAATACCCCGAAAACCGGTCTTGACAACAGGTCTTGCATGTAACACATCAAATCACTTTGCGGCCTCACGCACGGTATCCCCACGAGTGCCACCTTACCTGGCCTGGGACCATTTGCGCATTTTGGCACACGTATATGATAGTGTCGCTAGCATCCATATGACATAGAACCCGGGCCGACATGACTAGTTATAAACCAAAAGTGGCGCTAAATTACAGAGACATGCATACATGACCCAGCAACGAACGTGTCGGTCATCAACGTATGAATCCAAGTCGTAGCAAGATACAAGGACATAAAGGAACAACGTGTGACATTTCCCCTAAGAGACAGACACAGGAATAAAGAAGGACACATGCCGGCTAGCCTAAGTGTTTCGGAGCAGTAGCAAGCTACCAAGTCTCAGTGGAAGCACTAGGAGACATTTCCCTGTAAGATAGGCTACCAAGGGTAAACAACTAGGTGCCGGATCCCACACATAGCAATACACATTACACGTACGCATAACATGCAAGTATGTGATGTACAACATGGCATCACACCATAACTCAACAACTCATATAGATAAAGGCCCAGAAGAGCCATCAAAGCATTTATTACAAGCAATGGGTCCCATGACCCAACATACATAGCATACAGGCAACGGAGGCATAACATGTCCGAGTACAGACAACTACAAAAGAAAAAGGGCTCGGAAGCCTGACTATCTACAAGACCCTCCCAAGGTACAAGATCGTTGCTGAGGTAACAAGCTAAACGTCGAAGTCCACGCGGAACCACTAGTGAGAGTGAAGTCTCTCTGGAAAACATAAATTAAGCAAATGTGAGTACAAAGGTACTCAGCAAGACTTACATCAGAACTAGCTACATATGCATCAGTATCAACAAAGGGGGTGGTGGAGTTTAACTGCAGCAAGCCAGCTTTGACTCAGTGGCTATCCTGAACTACGACTGCAAGTAACTCTTTTGAGGTGGCGCACACGAGTCCACATATTCACCAAACAATACACCACTATGGATCCGCTCCCGTCTCCCTACGAGAAGGCCATCCATAGCACTCACGCTTATCTTGCGCGTTTTAGGGTATCCACTTTCACTTGTCTATGAACTGTAAAGGTACCCCAGAAGTCCTTTACCGCGCACACGGCTATTCGAATAGATCATTTATAACCCTGCAGGGGTGTACTTCTTCACACACGCTCTCACCACTTATCGCCGTTTACACGACATGTACTCGACAACCTTCAAGCGGAAGCCCAGCGAGGGTGTCGGCCACGACCTAACTAACCACACAAGTCTCTAGTCCAGGTTTATCGCCTATTTGGGTTCCATCCATGGGGAGATCCGGCCGGGGTGTTGCTCACGGCCCCAAACAATGTGTACAGGGTTCTCGAGTCACCATACGGGCAACCGGTACACCATGCCACGTACCTGCCGCGTCACAGCCCACCCCGAGGGTCAGCGCTGCGCACGACCTCCAGTAAACTACAAACACCAGAAACTAATTGCAACTCCTGGACAGAGATCATGTTGATTAATAAGTCGAGAGAGCTTGGAGTGCCCGGAGCCCAATGTGTGGTAGTAGCTGTTCATGGATCAACCAACACAGAACTCAGTTCCTGAGGACGGTTTCAATGAGACAACCCACCATGTACTCCTACATGGCCTCTCATCGCTACCTTTACCAAAACGTGTTCACACACTTAGCTCTCAACAGTAGGACATGACGGCCACATTCCAATTCATCCCCGATGAATCAGACCAGACACAACTCTAAGCAATATCAGGCATAACCAGTAAGCATGAATGAGTAGGCACAACATGGCTCAAACAACTCCTACTCATGCTAGTGGGTTTCAACTATTTACTGTGGCAATGACAGGTCATGCAGAGGAAAAGGGGTTCAGCTACCGCAGCAAAAATCAGTTGAAGCGTTGTTGTCCTAATGCAGTAAAAGAGAGCAAGAGTGAGAGAGTGGGATTGTATCGGAATGCTTAATGGGGTTTGGCTTGCCTGGCACTTCTGGAGATAGTAATACTCTTCATCGGTGTCATCGAACTCATCGTCGAAGCTACGTCCACTGACAGGGAACAAATCCGGCAAACAGAGAAAGAACACAATTGTCGGTGTACTAAGGTAGGGGTACCTCAGTACCCCAACTTGTGCACGGGCGGTTGCAGCTTCCCGTGGCAGGGTTTACCGCGTGCTCGCCGGAGACCTTCCTGCTCCCTATTAAACCATTCAAAAACAAAGTATACAAGAAAGAAGACCGAGACCCCGGCAAGAGGAGCTTGCCGGGAAGGCCGCGCCAGGCTCGAGATTACATCGTTCACACAAGGCCCTAGCAAGAGGAGCTTGCCAGGGAGACTAGAAGATTTCATCATAGAAGACCCGGCGAGGGCCCGGGGAGCGACAAGCTTCAGAGCCCGGCAAGCTCCCGGGCCCGGCAAGATCAAGGCCCCGGCAAGGTACTTGCCGGGAAGGCTGCGCTGTGTGCCCACGCTCCAGCTCATCGGCCCACGCGTCGCCCTGGGGCCTATCCAGGGACGCGTGGTGGATGGCTGTGCAGCCTGGGGGACACGGTGGCACTCCACGATGGTGGATCCATCGCCGTGGCAGGCGGAGACGCAAGGGCGGGAGCTTTTGGGGTCGACGGCGACGGGCATTAAATGCCCTTGTCCCCCACTGTCAAAGTAGGTATAGACCACTGTTCTGCACTGTAGCTTCACTGTTCCCGCACTGTTACAACTACCACCTCTTTTACGTTTTTACCCCTTTCTCCTACGTTGACACCTGTCGGTGAACCCTTACACTATAAAAGGAGGCCCATGCACAACGTGGAGGGGGTTCGGGACCTAGATCACTCACACGCTCGGTGTAGCTGCTTCTTCAAGCTCCCGAGCTCTCCAACTCAATACACAACTAAGCAGGAGTAGGGTTTTACGCGTCTACCGCGGCCCGAACCTGGGTAAAACTGCCCGCGTGCTCGCTACGATCTGCTCTTCGTGCTCCCTCCGCCCTCGTACCGCACAGACAAGGGGCTCCGGTCCCATAGGTGTTCGTGGCAGACAGTTTCCCCCGACATCTTTGGCGCGCCAGGTAGGGGGCGTCGAGGTTGTGCGAACCTGATCCGGCGTTCACGCGGGCGCATTCTTCATCAACCTCTCCAGTTTCATCAGCAACTTCATCAACAACAGCATCATGGCCCCGAAGAAGAAGGCTTCGGAGGTCGGAGGCCCGTCTGCGTCTCACCCGCCGCCACCAGAGCCAACGGTGGGCGGGGGGGACGCCGTCGGAAGGGTGGTCGCCGGCGAGGACACTCACGGCGCCACCAGATCCAAGAACAGGACGGACGATCGAACCTCGGTCTCCGTGGACGCGCCGCGTCCATCTCAGCACACGACAACCCAGCAGCGCCATACCACAGGAGGTGGTATCCGCTTGCTGGGGCAAGGCCAAACCGGAGGTTCGCGGGACGCCCCGGACCCCCGTCCGGGCACAAGCAAAGCGAAGGCGCCGGCGCGGGACCCCACTCCTTCTAACGTCGTTAGAAGTCCGAGCGTATCCCGCTCCTCGCACCGCTCGCCCGCGTTCCCCTCCACTCCAGCAGAAGCGCTCGCAAGGGCGCAACTGCTCCTCGACTTCCCTCCAGCGGCAGACAAGGCCGAAGACTGGAGAGCCACCATCCAGAGCCTGATAGCCTTCGCCAACAACGATTCTCCACAGCAGCCGTCGGCCTCGCGGCCGCGGCAAGCTGAGAAGACGAAGGCCGACGGCGACAAGACCGCCGGGGGTGCGACAAGCGCGCACTCCCCGCAGCGAAAGCAGAAGACGCCACCCCGCCGGAACAACGCTGACGATGGCTCCACAGCCTCGTCGGACCCGCGGGCTCGTCAGGACCAGCGCCAGGTCCTCGACGACCGGCAACAAGAAGACGCTCGAACAAGAATCGAGCGCCGCCGAGAAGCTCGGCGGCAATCAGACCAGAGAGCTGGGAACGCTGTCGACGCGCAAGCGCCCGGTGAACCAGGCGACTTGCCGTACGCGGCAGGCTGCCCTGCGTTCACCCGCGAGCTGCGGCGCGTCCAGTGGCCCAGCATGAAGAATTTCAAGCCCGACGTACCGGAGAAGTACGACGGCAAGACGCACCCCTCGGAGTTTCTCAGCGTCTACACCATCGCAGTGCAAGCTGCCGGGGGGCGCGACGAGAAGATCTTGGCAAATTACTTCCCGCTCGTGCTTAAGCCGAACGTCCGTTCGTGGCTTATGCACTTGTCGGAAGGTTCCATCTCTTCTTGGGCCGACCTTTGCCACCAGTTTGTTGGCGCCTTCACCGGCGGCCACAAACCTCATGGCCAGGAGAGCGATCTCCACATTCTGGCTCAGAAGGAAGGCGAAACCCTGCGCAAGTACATCCAACGCTTCAGCCGTGTGCAACACAACATCCCTGATGTCCACCCTGCCGCGGTTATCAGCGCGTTCCACCAGAACGTGCGTAACCGCCGCATGCGTGAAGAAATGGCGATGACCAAGATTCGGGATGTCAGCGAGCTCTATGCTCTGGCTGACAAGTGCGCACGTGCAGAAGAGGGGAGGAGACTCCCCGGGGAGGATGCTGGCGCAGGAGGAAGCGACAGCGACGACGCCGCCCCGGCAAAGAAGAGCCGGCGGCGGAATAACAGAAGGAAGGGCAAGAAGGAGGTGCTTGCAGTCGAGAAGTCCAGCAAGGAGGCTCCCGCCAAGCAAACACAGGCTGGCGGCTCCGGCAAGGAGCCTGCCCCTGTAGCGGCAGCCGACAAGCCGGGCAGCTCCGACAAGCAATACTGTAAGATCCACCGCACCAAGGGTCACGATCTCTCCAACTGCAAGCGCGTCGAATACCTCGTCGAACAGCAGAAAGCTGAGTACGAGAGGCGCGACAAGGAGAAGGCCCAAGGTGGCGGGGAAGAGACGAGCAAGAAGCGGCCGTTCAACGGCCGGGGAGGACGCCGCGGCAAGGCCAAGCAGCGGCAAGGAGATCGACCTCCCCGGGGCCGCGACAAGGACGAAGAAGACGACGACGAAGACATGGAGGACGAGGATAACAACGAGTAGGAGTTCCAGAAAGCCACGGAGGTCCTGTGCGTCGACGGTGGCGCCTCCCTGCACACCTCCCACCGCCAACTAAAGCAGTGGGTGCGTGAGGTAAACGCAGCGGAGCCGCCCGTGGAGTCGCGCAGGCTCCTCAAATGGTCCAGCACGCCCATCATTTTTGATCTTGAGGATCACCCTGACCGCACCACTGCGGTCGGGTGCTTGCCGATGCTGGTTTCTCCCACCATCCGCAACCTCAAGGTCAACAAAATGTTGGTTGACGGCGGGGCCGGGCTGAACTTGATCTCCTCTGCTGTGATCAAGAAACTCCAAATTCCAGATGGCGAGCTCGAAGAAACCGGTTCGTTCCAAGGAATCAACCCGGGAAGGAGCAAGCCCAAGGGAAAGATCACTCTGCCGGTGACCTTTGGCGGGGAGCTCAACTTCAGAACTGAGCGCATCACTTTCGATGTCGCCGATATTCCATTGCCCTACAATGGAATACTCGGCCGTCCTGCCCTCGCCAAGTTCATGGCAGCTTCCCATTATGCTTACAACGTACTCAAGATGCCGGGGCCGATAAGCGTCATCACTGTCCACGGCGACAAGAAGGATGCGCTTGTCTGCGCCGACAAGATCTACCGGGATGCGGTAGCTGCGGCCGAGAAGGATACTCTTGCCGCTGAAGCTCCCGGGGGGAAGAAGACGAAGACCAAGTCCGGCGAGTGCTCTGGGACCCACTCCGGCAACCGCACCTCTTCGGAGTGCTGCGCTGCCGTCGAGGACGTTCCATCGAGCTCCACTGGCAAGAGTAAGAAAGGAATGGCCGCTCCTCCGGCAACCAAGAAAGTGTCCGCCAAGGAGGACGGCACTGGTGGTACCTTCACCATCAGTGCCACCCTCGACAGCAAATAGGAAAGCGCGCTCGTTGCCTTCCTGCGGGCGAATGTCGATGTGTTTGCCTGGCAACCATCTGACATCCCCGGTGTTCCCAGGAAGGTAATTGAGCACAAGCTTGCTGTTTGTCCTCATGCGCGGCCCATCAAGCAGAAAGTGAGGAAGCAAGCCGTGGAGCGCCAAGAATTCATCAACGAAGAAATCAAGAAGCTAGAGGCAGCAGGCCTAGTTAGAGGTGTGATCCATCCGACGTGGTTGGCAAACCCAGTCGTCGTGCGCAAGGCCAATGGGAAATGGAGACTGTGTATAGACTTCACCGATGTGAATAAAGCATGTCCCAAGGATCCATTCCCTTTGCCGCGCATTGACCAGATCGTTGAGTCCACTGCCGGATGTGAGCTACTCTGCTTTCTTGATGCGTATTCAGGCTATCATCAGATTTTCATGGCCAAGGAAGATGAAGAGAAGACTGCATTTATCACTCCATGTGGCACTTATTGCTTTATTCGCATGCCATTTGGATTGAAGAATGCAGGCTCAACCTTTGCAAGGGTAGTATACACTGCTTTCGAGCCACAGATCCACAGAAATGTAGAGGCTTACATGGATGACATCGTGGTGAAGAGCAAGAGCAAGGAAACCCTGATCCAAGATTTAGAAGAGACATTTCAGAACCTGCGCAGGATACAGCTCAAGTTGAACCCCGAGAAGTGCGTTTTTGGAGTCCCCTCCGGCAAGCTTCTCGGGTTCTTTGTGTCACAGAGGGGGATTGAAGCCAACCTCGACAAGATTAAAGCCATTGAGTAGATAGAGGCCCCAAAGCGCGTCAAGGATGTCAGAAGGCTTGCAGGTTGTGTGGCTGCCCTCAGTAGGTTCATTTCGAAGTCTGCAGAACGCGCCCTACCTTTCTTCAAAATCTTGAAGAAGGCAGGTCCCATGAAGTGGACTCCGGAGGCGGAGGCTGCGCTGCAGGATTTGAAACGGTACCTGTCCTCCACTCCAATACTTGTCGCACCTAGACCACAGGAAAAGTTGTTACTATACCTAGCGGCAACCAACCAAGTGGTTAGTGCTGCGTTAGTAGCGGAGAGGGAGTCCGACGAGGAGTCAGCACCACCGACAAGCGAATCCAGCGACAAGCAGGGGGCTGCTCCGGCAAGCTCTGGCCCCGACAAGGATAACTCTGCGCAGGAACAGGATGAGGTGCGGAAGAAGATGGTGCAGCGCCCAGTGTATTTTGTAAGTTCCCTTCTCCAGGGGGCTAGGTCAAGGTACTCTGGTGTGCAAAAGTTGCTTTTCGGCCTCCTCATGGCCTCGAGAAAGCTGCGCCATTACTTCCAAGCCCATGAAATAACAGTGGTCACTCGCTTTCCGCTGAAGAGGATATTGCACAACCCAGAAGCAACAGGCAGGATCGTTGAGTGGGCACTGGAGCTGTCAAGCTTTGGACTCAAGTTTGAAAGTACTTCAACTATACAGAGCCGTGCCTTGGCAGAATTCATAGCTGAGTGGACCCCAACGCCCGATGAAGAAGTTCAAGAAACAAGTACACCCGTACAAGAAGCGACAAGTGAATGGGTAATGTATTTTGACGGTGCCTTCTCGCTGCAAGGCGCCGGTGCTGGTGTGGTACTCATCGCGCCAACCGGAGAGCACCTCAAATACGTTATCCAGATGCACTTTCCCAGGGAGCAAGCGACAAACAACACTGCTGAATATGAAGGCTTGCTTGCCGGCCTCAGGATTGCGGCCGAACTTGGGATCAGAAAGCTGATTGTGCGAGGAGATTCTCAGTTGGTGGTCCGACAAGTTAACAAGAGCTATCAGAGCCCTTTGATGGAAGCTTATGTCGATGAAGTGAGGAAGCTTGAAGAACACTTTGAAGGTTTACAGATGGAGCACGTCCCGAGAGCTCAGAATGAAATTGCAGATGGCCTTTCAAAGTGTGCTTCGATGAAGTTACCTGTGGAACCAGGGACCTTCTTGCTCAAGCTGACTCAACCATCCGTTACACCATCGATTGGGCAGTCCAAGAAGAGAAAGTTGGTCTCCGGTGACTACTTGCCGGCGGACCTTCCTGAAACCGCCGCCAAGGTCCCCAAGATCAACAACCACAACGCTGAGGAACAGTTTGCTCCTGCAGATCCTCGGGTCTGTACAGTTGAAGCAAGCGTTCCCGACAAGCCTCGCCCCGGCGAGCTTGCCGGGGGACCTTCAGCTCCGGCAGAACCAGAGGTCCTTGCCGTAGAAGCTGAGGTTCCCGCAGCGGCCCTCGAGCCTTTAGTCCTTGCCGTTGAGCCTCGGGCCCCGGCATGGGCACAACAGATAGTCCGTTTCCTGCAAACTGGGGAACTTCCCGACGACCCTCAAGAGATAGAGAAGATAACCAGGCAGTCAAGTATGTACCAGTTCGTTATCCACAATCGACAAGTTCACAAAGTGGCCAGAAGTGGAGCCAGTGAGAAAGGTGACAGCACAGTCAGCAGTCAGGTTCTTCAGGTCGATTGTCTGCCGTTTCGGGATCCCTAACAGGATCATCACCGACAACGGTACGCAATTCACTAGTCGCACCTTCATGCAGTACGTCCAAGACCTTGGCGCCAAGGTCTGTTTCGCTTCTGTTGCTCACCCGAGGAGCAACGGTCAAGCGGAGAGGGCAAATGCTGAAGTGCTGCGCGGACTCAAGACAATGACCTTTGACAGGCTGCGCAAGTGCGGAAGAAATTGGATAGAGGAGCTACCGGCGGCTCTTTGGTCAATCAGAACGACACCAAGTCGAGCCACCGGACAGACACCCTTTGCTCTAGTCTATGGAGCAGAGGCAGTTCTCCCCACGGAACTCGTATACGGATCTCCTCGAGTGCTCGCTTATGATGAGCTCGAGCAAGAGCAACTGCGACAAGATGATGCATTGCTCCTCGAGGAGGAACGTCTCCAGGCTGCTGTACGAGCTGCTCGATACCAGCAAGCTTTGCGCCGCTATCATAGCCGCAAGGTCAAGGCTAGGAGTCTCGAGGAAGGCGACCTTGTTCTTCGGCGTGTTCAGTCCGCCAAGAATTCCAACAAGTTGACGCCGAAGTGGGAAGGCCCTTATCGGGTGAGACAAGTCACAAGGCCCGGCGCTGTCCGCCTTGAGACCGAAGAAGGCTTACCGGTGAGCAACTCCTGGAACATAGAGCATCTTCGCAAGTTTCACCCCTAAGGCGCGGTTGCCGTGATCCGCTCCGGCAACCACCTTTTGTACAAGCTTTGCCGCTGTTGCATGTAACCCTTTGTACAAAGCCGGGCGCAGACCCCGTGCATCAGTAAAGTTTTTGTGTTTTTCGCACCGATTGCCTTTTGCATGCTTTTCTTTGCTATTTGCATGTTTTGTTTAGCATTTGGTGCAACACTCAAGTATCCGGTAAGCATTAGCACGCCGAAAGGCCATATACTTGTTTCCCTCTCCCTTTTCTTTCCTCTTAAGCAGAAGGAACGTTCCTCGCGCACAAGTTTGCCGGGGGGGAAGGAGGTGGAGGAGGAACCAAGTGCTGTTCAAGAAAGAGAAGCCTTACCGGAAAGCAAGCAATATATGAAAGCTAAGTTGTTAGAATTTGACCAGTTCAAATTTTAAATTTTAGTTGTCTTCCTTGAACAATCACACTTTGTATGGAAAACCTGTGCGCGGCGGAACCTACCCGTAGCTTGCCGCACCCTTACCTTGTTTCCGAGTTCACTCAACGATTCAAGTGAGCTGCGACAAGTGTCGCGCCCTTGCTTCGTTTCCGAGTACGCTCAGCAAGCTAAGTGCGTTGCGACTAGCCGCGGCGAGGTTGCTTGCCGGTAAGACCTTGGCCAGCAGGCTGCTCAGAGTCCAGCACTCAGCGCTCGCGGCAAAGGTCCCTTGCCGGCAAGCTCCCCGAGAGCGTAGGGTGAAAAAAACATACAAAGTCAAGGGTTGGAACAAGGAAGATAACATTGCACTGATTGATCAAAATGAGATAAATATCTTACAAAGGATGACTTGTCGCGATGGACTAATGAGTTCATAACATAATGTGCAGCAGCAAAAAGAAATAAAGATAATAGAGGCCTAATCTACGCGGTCGCCCTCCTTCCTGGAGATCTTGGCCACCTTGGCAATGATGTGGGCGACCTGCTCCTTCAGGGCCTCCATGTTCGCATCGGCCGGCAAGCTGCGAAGAACGTTGGTGAGATTGATGCCCGGATTGCGGAACACGATCTTCGTCAGCACGCGCTCCAGAGTTCCCGCGCAGAGCAGGCGCGACTCCTCGGCCAGCTGCGCGGGGATTTGATTCCGGAGACCTGCAAGGGCCGGCGCGATCCCTCTGAAGAAGAGGCTGAGCTTGGCGCTGTGCGGGAGATCCGGATCCGGGGAGTAGATGAGATGTTCAACTTTCAGCGCCAGCAGCTCCTGGTCGATGTTGGACGCAGAAGATACCAAGTCTTCGGTCCATACCTCAATGGTATGGCGGAAGAGCTCGGACGCTTTGTTGACGCTGTCCACCAAGGTCCGCTCCTTGCGAAGCTCCTCCTTCAGCTTGGTCTCCCGAGCCCGGGCAGCGTCGAGTGAATGCTTCAGTGTAGTGACCTTCAACTCCAAGTCCTCGATGGAGTCCTTGGCGGCCTTCAACTCGTCGCCCCTCTTAGAAAGACGCACCTGGAGTTCTGAATTTGTGTGGGCGTCCTTCTCGCGCTCCGTGATGAGCGCGGCGACCTTCTCCGCGCTCACCTTCAGCGACTTTTCCAGCTGTGCAACCTTGGCGGCAAGCTCCTTCTTGGCGGTCTCCGCGGCAACCGCGGCGGCTTTCGCCTCCTTCAGTTCCCCGCCAAGGGCCACCTCCCGAGCGGCAAGGTCCTCCTCATGGGAGTCGAGTTGGACCTTCCGCTGGGCGAGTTCTCCTTCTCGCCGGGACAGCTCCACCCCGGCGAGCCGCTGCTGCTCTTCAGCCTCAGCCTTCTCCAGCACCCACTCCTGGTACTCGCCGGCGAGACGCTCGCGCTCCTCCGCCACCTCGCGGAGGGCCGCCTGGTTGGCGGCGCTGAGCTCCGTCGCGCGCTTCTCCATCTCCGCGGCGGCCTTGCGGCGAGGGCTTCCCGGGAAGCGAGCTTCGCCTGCCTGGCCCGGTAAAGGGCCAGGAGCTGGTGAAGCAGCTTCTCCTCCTCGGGCCCTTCACTCCCGCCGGGCGCCTCGACAATCTTCAGACCCGCGGAAGCGAGGACCTCCCCGTCAAACGCCTCGCCCTCCGCGGGAGCTCGCGACGAAGACCCCCAAGGCATCTGGATGAAGACGCCGTTGGGGGCTTCAAGATAGTAGCCCTGCTCCTTGCCGGCGGAGGGATCGGTGGCCGGCGCAGCACTTGATGCTCCCGCCGCCTCCGGGTCGGCGGTGCGGTCGCCGTCCCCCTCCCCGGCCGCTGCGTCCGCAGCCGGAGCGGCCTCTGGCGCGGCCGGCTCGGCGGCCTCAGCCATCTCCTCGGTGGCAGGGGCGCCACCGCCGCCGCCTTGCGCACCCTCCTCCTCATCGATGTTGATGACTTCCGTCTCCATCGGCTCGGGAGGAGGAAGATCTAGAAGAAGAAGAAGAAAAATAAGTTCAAGCAAATATCCAAAAAGAAACACCGCCAAGAAGACAAAATACAAGACTTACCTTGGCGGACATCATCAGCGGCGGGCTCCCTCGCCGGGGAGCTCTGCCTTGGCGGAGTGGCCGCCCTCGCCGGGCTGCTCGCCCTTGGCGGGGTACTCTGCCTTGGCGGAGTACCCACCCTCGGCGGAGCACTCTCCCTTACCGGAGAGTTTGGCCTTGGCGGGGACGGCGGGGCCTGCGGCTCCTCGAGGACGGTCCCCGGGCGCTCCTGCCGCTGTGGCTCCACCTCTGCACAAGAAAAGACAAGAAACATCAAGATGCTGAAAGAAGACAAAACCCCTAAGCGCCTCCCGACAAGCGGAAGGATGGACCCCAGACTTACGCTGGGGGCTGCACTGGGGGCTGCTCCTCGGAACAACGCTTGGGTCCGGCAGGGTTGGCTCCGGCACATCCCCTGTTGCCGCGGTGGCCGAACCTTCCGCGACCTCGACCACAGGCGCCTTGGCTTTCTTCGCCACGCGCTGAACCAAGGTCCTGAAATCAAAGCAACAAACAAAGTCAGCATCAACAATAATCAAGACAAAACTCGAGAAGGTGTAAGATCCTGGATCCTTACTCCTGATCCTCCTCGTCGTCCTCGCTCAAGGCGGAGAAGTCGTACTCCACCGGGGGCGCGTCGGCGCGAGGAGCGGAAGATGAAGATTCCCTCGGGCGCTTGGCGATCCCGGGGGCTGGGGGCTGCGAAGACCCAGCCCCTGTGGTATCCGGAGCCCGGGGAGCGGGCGGAGCCGCTGCTCCGCTCCGAGAAGACCCCTGTCGGCTCGACGCCTGCTTGCGGGACGCCTCCGTCGTGGCCCGCGCGCGGGCCGCCTCCGCCGTGACTGGTGCGCCGGTCGCCCCCGGCGCAGCTTGGCTCCCCCGGGGAGCTGCCTGGCGAGCTGGTTGTTGCCGGGGCGCTTGCGCCCTCTCTCCCGTCGCCGTCTTGCGGAGACGCTTCGGTGGAGACTGCCTTGGGCTTGCCGGGGGCGGGGAGCTCTCCGACGAGGAGAGGTCGTCGGCGTAGAGCTCCGTGGATCCGCCGGAGTCCTCGGCCTCCTCCTCCTCCTCTTCCCCGGCCGGCTCACTGGGCCCGGCGCCCTGCGTTGCGGCCTCTTTCCCCTTGGCGCCTCCGCTCCCTCCGGCGCCTCCACTCCTCGCGGCGCCTCTGTTCCCTCCGGCGGCACCCTCCATCGCCGCGGCCTCGGCCACGATTCCGTGGATCCCGGAGTGCCTCAGAGAGGGGACCCCGGCGAGCGCGTCGGGAGGGAGCTGCAGCAGTCTGCGGATCTCCGCCTCCTCCGCCTGGCTGGACGCATCCGCAGCCTCCGCCTCAGCAGGCGTGTACCCAAAATCTCCTGCCGCTGCAGCCGCAGCGGCCTCTTCAGCCCGAGAAGCTATGTAAGCAAGCTCCTGTTCGGTAGTGTCCCGCGTGTGCTCCTTGATGTCGTCCTTGTTCTTCGCCACCTCCACGAGGTTGTCGAAGAAGGTGAGGACGTCGATGGGCTTGGGCGCGATCCACGTGCGGTCCACGCCATGCGAATCGCATGCGGGCATCATGGCAAGGAGACGGTCCCGGACTGTGCTGTTGCAGAGCGGCACCACTCCCCGGGGAGGCCTGAACCACTCAGGGTGTGCCGGGTCATACTTGAAGAGTTCCCGGACCATCCCCTTCAGCTCCAGCGTCGTGAAGTTGAAGTTTAGCCCGGGGCGCAGCCTCATTATATCCGCCGGGCCGCCGTACTCCCAGGCCGGCCTTTTCCTATCTTGGAGAGGGGCGATGCGGCGGCGGAGGAAGTCTGCGCCCACCTCTGCAACGGACAGCTTGGCGGTCCGAAGACGAAGAATCCGGACGAGGGCGACGTCGAGCTTGATGTCGTCCGAGTCCAGCTCGCTCCAATCCCTGCCGCGCACGATGGGTGTTGTGCGCGGCGCGGTGAAGGGCTGCGGCGCGTCCTCAACAATCCAGCACCACTCCGCATGCCACTCCTCCCACTTGCCGCGGAGCTCCCCCGGCAAGTAGGACCCCTTCTTGTTCAGACGGAAAACCCAAGAAATTCCTCCGGAGAGGGGGGCGTCGGCCTCTGCTCTAGGAGTGAAAAAGTGCCTAAACAACGCTACGTTGGGCTGTATCCCTATGAAGTTTTCGCACATGTGTGCGAAAACCGCCATGGTGAGGATGGCGTTGGGGGTGAAGTCAAGGAGGTGGAGGCCGTAGGTGTGCATGACATCGCAGAAGAAATATGAGAAAGGAGGGCAAAGACCGCAGTGAAAGAAAGCTGCGAAGAAGTAGTACCCGCCGGGGTAGTTGTCCTTGGCGACGGCCGGATATGCTCGCGTGCGGGGGTGCGCCTTGGTTTCCTTGGCCCAGAACAAGTAGTACTTGTTCCAGAGCTCCCGCGCGCCGAGCCTCGGCGGGAAGACGAGATGCTGCTTCCGATACGCGGCGAGCTTCGCCGCTTGCTCCGACTTCTCCCTCTTGGCCTTCTCCGCCTTCGCCTTGTCGGTCTTCGGGCCATGGCGGACGCGGCGGAAGAAGAGGGACGAAGAACTCAGCGACGCCGGAGATGCAGACGGCGGCGGTGGAGGCGTGGAGGCGGAGGGCAAAGGGATCTCTGGAGGAAGAAGGAGAAGCAATGAAAGCGCAAGGAGGGGAACCGCTCCTGCTTCCTCTGCTTTTATGGGGGAGTGGGGGGCGTTTCGCCCTTTCCATTAAGAGATCGTGGGCACGTCCCATCCCACGACGCCGCAATCGACGCGTGCCGTTACGGGGGGATGCGGCGGATACGGAAGTGGATTCGGCGCGCCGCGGGCCACGGGTGCCCGTGCACTGTTTTGGGCCTGGCCCAACAGCGCTCGGCACCGTGTGTGGCCCAGGCCCGGGGGCTCCTGTCGGTGTACTAAGGTAGGGGTACCTCAGTACCCCAACTTGTGCACGGGCAGTTGCAGCTTCCCGTGGCAGGGTTTACCGCGTGCTCGCCGGAGACCTTCCTGCTCCCTATTAAACCATTCAAAAACAAAGTATACAAGAAAGAAGACCGAGACCCCGGCAAGAGGAGCTTGCCGGGAAGGCCGCGCCAGGCTCGAGATTACATCGTTCACACAAGGCCCTGGCAAGAGGAGCTTGCCAGGGAGACTAGAAGATTTCATCATAGAAGACCCGGCGAGGGCCCGGGGAGCGACAAGCTTCAGAGCCCGGCAAGCTCCCGGCCCCGGCAAGATCAAGGCCCCGGCAAGGTACTTGCCGGGAAGGCTGCGCTGTGTGCCCACGCTCCAGCTCATCGGCCCACGCGTCGCCCTGGGGCCTATCCAGGGACGCGTGGCGGATGGCTGTGCAGCCTGGGGGACACGGTGGCACTCCACGATGGTGGATCCATCGCCGTGGCGGGCGGAGACGCAAGGGCGGGAGCTTTTGGGGTCGACGGCGACGGGCATTAAATGCCCTTGTCCCCCACTGTCAAAGTAGGTATAGACCACTGTTCTGCACTGTAGCTTCACTGTTCCCGCACTGTTACAACTACCACCTCTTTTACGTTTTTACCCCTTTCTCCTACGTTGACACCTGTCGGTGACCCCTTACACTATAAAAGGAGGCCCATGCACAACGTGGAGGGGGTTCGGGACCTAGATCACTCACACGCTCGGTGTAGCTGCTTCTTCAAGCTCCCGAGCTCTTCAACTCAATACACAACTAAGCAGGAGTAGGGTTTTACGCGTCTACCGCGGCCCGAACCAGGGTAAAACTGCCCGCGTGCTCGCTACGATCTGCTCTTCGTGCTCCCTCCGCCCTCGTACCGCACAGACAAGGGGCTCTGGTCCCATAGGTGTTCGTGGCGGACAGTTTCCCCCGACAACAATCAATGCAATGCGACAAAATGATGCATGATCATGACATGGCAATATGCTATTGATTGAGCTAATGCAACTGGAAAACATATTAAATGAAGTTGGTTTGAACCAAAGGTTCAAATTCAAACTCCATTTGTTAATATTCAAATGGCATTTAATTGATTTGACCTAATCAGCAGGCATAAGTTGCTCAAACATGCATGATAATGCCATAAACAGATTCCTTGAATTTTTCTGATCATTTTACATATATAAATTATTTTCATTGGAGTTATAGATTATTTTCTGTGATTTTTAGAAGGTTTAGCTATTTTCTAAAATAAATAAATCATTTATGATTTATTTAAAACACAGAAAATCTTTACTGCATCAGCATGACCTCATGCTGACGTCAGCAGGTCAACAGGGCTGGTCCAGGTCAAACCTGACCAGTGGGCCCCACTGGTCAGTCTCTCAGAGCTGACTCAAGTCACAGACAGGTGGGACCAGTCAACAGCCACGTTAGTAAAGTCAATGCTGACGTGTGGGACCCACTTGGTTAAGAACTAAACTAAACAAAAGATTAAATTAAACTAAGTAGGCACGGGGCCCACATGTGAGTGTCTAATTAAACTAATGACAACAATTAGCACTTAACTACACACCTAAACTAATTTTAGTCAGACGGCGGCCCCACATGTCATTGACACAGGGAGGGGGTCCAGCCGTGGTCAAAGGGGGTCAAACCCACCGGCGCCTCAACGCCGGCGGAGCGCGGAGGAAATCACCCACATGCGACCATTTGGACGGCGGATTGGTGCTACGGGGAGCTGGAGCTCGTCCGCATTCAAAGGAGTTGGCGGCAACAGCTGGGGTGCGTTGTGCTCGCTGGAGACGAGCTCGCGGCGGCGGCCGGAACACGGGCTCGACCGGCGCTACGCTATGGTGAAACGAGAGGGCGAGAGAGTGGGTGCGTTAGGCTCATGGGGGCTTCTGGAGCACGATGACGTGCTCCGTTGTGAGCTCGTGCGGCTGTGGCCACGGCTACTCCATGGCCGGCGGCGATAAGCTCTCGGCCGCGGGAGGAA
Organism: Secale cereale; assembly: GCA_902687465.1. NCBI lineage: Eukaryota > Viridiplantae > Streptophyta > Magnoliopsida > Poales > Poaceae > Secale > Secale cereale. The sequence continues at coordinate 138,637,635 of LR738715.1, forward strand.
ACGGTGCTAGGGTGCAAGCCCGAACACGAGAGAATAGGGGAAAAGGAAGAGGCACTCACGGCGAGTGCAGTGGTGGCCTCGGCGAGCTTGGGGAAGCACTGGAGCGGGCACACGGTCGCCGACAATCTCGGCAGCCGAGGGAGGAAGATGAGCTTGGGGACGGCGCATCGGGGCTTCTGGCGAGGCGTGGCTCGATGAGGAGGTCGAGGACGAGGAGGCGGATGTAATGCCCAAGATGGGACTATACCTCCTACGTGTCGAGGCACGACTTAAAGGTATAAGCCCATTCTGGAATGATCTCAAGTTTGGTATCTTTGCACAACTCATGTAAAAATAGGGATGAAATTGCAAAAGGATAGTTGGCTTACACTCGCCATGTCACACAAAACATTACATAAGCAAAACATCATTCAAAACATCACAACCCGGCTACGGGCGAAGATCCAAAAGAAAGATACCAAATAAATAAACAACACAAGGTCCCGATCGCCCCTAGTAGGAACCACTACTGATCATCGAAACACGTCGCACAATACATACTGCCACTCTCTTCATCGAGCTCCCAGTGAAGTACTTGATCCAGCTCCTGCATCGTTCTCGGCTAAACCTGCATCTGGTGTTGTAGTATTTGTGAGCCACGAGGACACAGCAATCCCATAATCATGGGTATCAAGACTAGCAAAGCTTTATGGGTAGGAAGAGGTAAAGTGGTGAGGTTGCAGCAGCGGCTAAGCATAATATGGTGGCTAACTTACGAGTACAAGAATAAGATGAGCATCTATGCAAACAGTCACAAACTAGTAGTGATCGCTAAAGATCCTGAACTACCTACGAGTCAAGCATAACCCCACCGTGTTCTCTTCTCGAAGTGAAAAGAGACAGTCTCGGTTACTCACACAGTTGTGTGTTTTACTTCGGATCCTCTATCCAGTTTTCTACAACCGGATATTAAAAAATTCCAATTTGCCACATAACCGCGGGCACGGCTTTCGAAAGATCATAACCCTGCAGGGGTGTCCCAACTTAGCCCATCAAAAGCTCTCATGATCAGCTGAAGTGATAAATATAATATCATCACCCCTTATCTTAGGGAAATCTGATCAGGCTCGGCATCGCGGTGCACAAGACATTTCGACAATGGTAAAACAAGTCCAGCAAGACCTCTCGGCGTGCCGACACCCTGATAGTAGCCGCGCGTATCTCGTCTCAGGCCACGTCCGGATGAGCGAAGCGTACAGGAGCCAGATACCCCAAGTTGCCAAGGGGCGGTCCCGCACAGTGCTCTATTTGGGACCAACACCATCAGCACTGCCCCCCTGTGTCGGTGTACAAAAAGAGAGGTGCACTTTTTGTACCCCTATGACTGTGCACGGGCAGTCTGAGCCACGGCGCCATCCCAGCAAGCAAGGCAGGGGAGGCAAGCCGGGGCAAGACTGAAGCTTGATGAAGACTGGAGCGACATCAAGAACAAGACCACGAAGAGCAAGGGGATGAAGCGCCACCCCCGGCAAGATCCTTTCCAGGGCCAGCTCTGGTAGCCCCGGCAAGACCCTTGCCGCGGCGGCTCGCCCCCCCCCCCCCC
>LR738715.1:138645055-138721403 GCA_902687465.1 Secale cereale
GGCAAGGTATGATGCATGACAAGTCTATACAGGAAGCAAAACATGGCAAGGTAGTAAGCACAGAAAAACAACACAAGTCTATATTTGATGCAATACATGGCAAGGTATGATGCATGACAAGTCTATACAGGAAGCAATACATGGCAAGGTAGGAAGCACAGAAAAACAACACAAGTCTATATATGATGCAATACATGGCAAGGTATGATGCATGACAAGTCTATACAGGAAGCAATACATGGCAAGGTAGGAAGCACAGGAAAACAACACAAGTCTATATATGATGCAACACATGGCAAGGTATGATGCATGACAAGTCTATGTAGGAAACAACAACAATTTAACATTCAAAGGTTGTTATCATGATGCGGATGACATTTGCAAGTTTTATGCAATTTTATTAAAAGTTGACATAAGAGATATGAAGCATTTGTCACCATGGTGGAAGGAAAGGGGCCACGACGACGAATCCGGAATGATGCCACACAACATATCGGTTCCGGTAACTCGTTGAAAGACCGGTCAAAAGAAAGGTGGCGTGAGCGAGTCGAACGAGATGAAAGGTGGGGTGATCCCATCACCGGGTTCCCACGGGTTGGCGACGAGGCAAACGAGGGGCATGACAAGCGACGAATTGGGCACGGTGCACACAAGTACTTCACCTCATACATCACACATTCACTTGCACTCAATCACGGGGTCGTCTCGGTGTTATACCTTCGAAGCGTTTGTTTCGGGGAGGATCGAGGTCGTAGGGGAAGTAGTGGTACTCGCGGGTCGTGGTAAACGTTCGTAGAGGGAAGTAGTCGTTCCGTTTCCGAAGATGTTCGGGGTCGACGGTAGAGGTACTTGGCGAATCTAACATCTTCGGGGCGACGGTAGTGGTACACGGTTCTTCGGTGACGGTCGACGTACACGTTCCGTAGATGTTCATGTTTTCGTAGAGGTACTTGTCGCGGCAGCGGACGTAGTGGTACTTGACGCGTCACATCATGTAGTCGTACACGGGGTCGACGGTAGAGGTACTTGTCGCATCCACCAAGTGTAGTCGTACTCGTTTCGAAGATGAACTTGATCCGATGCCTTCGGGCGTCATGGTACTTGGTATCTTGGCGAAAAAAATAATGAAGATGGCCTTGGACAGAGACATGGCAGCAACAATAGGTTGCGCACGGCAGAGTAGCTGCGGCCTTGGTTCCCGCGGCGGAGCTCCTGTTAGGCGATAGTTGAAGCAGCAAGGGGAGGCACTCGGGGACGACTCCGGACCAAGGAGCTCGGGCGGGGTGGTCGTGGATCAACGCAGGAACAACGAGGCGCAGGCGTACGGGGACGATGCGGAGGGGCGGCGGCGCTGGTCGAGGCGTTGGAGCTCCTGGCCGGCCGGGCTTCGGCCTGCAACGGCGTGCCGAACGGGGGGAGGAGGCACTGATGAGGCAGGGGCGGGCCGGCTGCTTCTGGTCGTCGGGAGGGGCGGAACAGGCTGGCGGGCATGGCCGCGGGGTCCTGGAGCCGGTGGCGCTGGCTCCGGCGAGCTAGGCGCTCGGCGCGATGGCGGTGCGTAGAGACGAGGCAAGGAGGAGGCCAGGGAAGGGGAAAATCGGCAGGTGGCGGCGCGGCTTGAGGGGTGAGGCGATGCGCGATGCGGTCGGGCGGCGCGCACAAGAAGGGAGAGGGAGTGAGGTGCGGGAGCGATGGGGGTCGGGTGCGGGGTGACGGCGCTAGCCACGGGGAACGAGGGAGAGGGAGAGGATCGAGCGAGAGATGAGAGATGGGGTTCGGGCTGACTGGCGGCTAGGGTTAGGATGCTGGCGGCTGGGCCTCGGGCCGGCTTAGGTTAGAGTGGCTGGGCCAGTGAGCCTTGAGCCAGATGGCCTAGGGGAGCAGACCGGCTTGGCTGCTGGTGGGCCGGAACGGCTGGAGGAGCAAGGAGGGAGGCCCAAAGCAGCGCAATGAGGCCCTCTCCCCTAAAAAAACAAATGCAGACTCACAGCCCGATGATGCAAAGGAAAAAGGACAGGGAGTTATGAAGAAAGCGGAGGAAGTAAAAATATACTTCAACTCCTAGATTTATGCACAATTTTAATAAACTAGTTTGGACATTTTTAAGGATATAAAAATAATTCAAGTTTGAATTAAATTCAAACTTGAGCCATTTTTGAACCCAACCAAAACAAGTCCAAAGGAACTAAAAATTGGCAAGGATGTTGAAGGCATGGTTGAGAATTGATAGGAAAAGAATGAACATTAAATTGGTGCAGGAAAAAGAATGCCACAATTTAAAAGGACTAACGAAGAAGGAGAAGAAGATGATCAAGCAAGGTTGTGGGAGTCAAAACTCGGAGTGAAACAGACATGGGGAAAATTATGCAAGTGTGTGATGGTTGCTACCAACAATGGAATATTTTTATAATAGCTCCATAAATATTAGGAGGATATATATATGTTATAAAGAGAAGTCATCCTTCCCTCGATTTAAATGGACTGAAGGTCCACACGACTTATTTGGTTGAGTTGGAAAAAATAAATAAATGACATGATGGCAAGATGACATGATGCAATGGAAAAATAAATAACACAAGCACAAAAGAAACACACGGGAGAACCCGGAACATCTGGTATCTTCTGGGACGTCGGTCTTCGGGCATCACAACTCTCCCACACTAACAGAGGATCTCGACCCGAGATCCTGGAGATGGCACCGGATAAAACGGAAAAAGGAAGAGGTAAAACAAAGTTGCTTCTTTGACACACGAGTGAAACCACGAACCTTGAGAGGTTAAACAAGTTGAATAAGAATACATTGGAGATGAACGAAGATGAAAACACTCCGTTAGAAAAGAGGAACAAGGAACATAATGAGAACCTTGTAGGTTGAAAGACACGAAACAAGTGCTTACGAACCAAAAGAATATGAAACTGCAACGGTATAGCCAAGGAATAAGAATGACAGAATTAGGACAGCACTCCATCTGAAAATTGAAGGAATTAACATGAGCTTGAGAAGATTGGATGATACTTGATGAAATCAACAACACATTGCCTCCGAAACAATTGAAATAATGGCACGAGGGGTAAGAAAGATTTCAGGCAGCACTACGGTTGAAAATAGAGGAAAACTAGATAGGATGAGAGAACTTGAATGGAGGACACAACACTCCTGTTAAATAGACAAGCAAGGGAAGAATATGATCTTGACCAAACGAGGTGACGGAATGAAGAGATCAAGACGACAATACCTCCGGAACAAAAGAATAGACTATAGATCCATGAAAGAAATGAATGGAGAAAAAAATATGACAACTTCTCTCAAAATTGAATTTGAAAGAGCAACCTTACAACGATGGATTGAATAGAGTTGTTGGAAATTCAACAACGAAAAGAATAAGCTTGATGTGGGCTTATGGAAAACATCTCAAAATTAAGAGGTGACAACCAGCCACTTACGAAAACATTTGATTGGACTGAGATCAACAAGGAGACGATAAACTTATTTCACCGGAATGATAAATGAGAAACTTGGGTCATTTATAAGCACCATAATTAGCAACAATCCTTAGGGAAAGCTTTTAGGTGAAATACAACCCAAGATTACTCCAACGAATAAATTGAATGGTTGGAAAGATCTCCTGAACAAAGAAAATGATGGGTTTAAATATCTCATTCCTGACAACTTGTGAATCATGAAACATGAAGGGAAATTGTCAAAAATGGCATACCACCATCTCAAACAATAAGGTAGAAAGAATTGCACTTGGAAAGCATGATGAAGAATGCTTGAGCTCCAACAAGAATCTTGATGAAGACTTCGAGGAGGATGAATTAAATCTTGATGAACCACCATGAGAACTCCGGTAATGAAAGCATGAGAAGTGAAAGATGAAAAGAATAAGATTCAAGGCATGCGATGAATTAGATGGAGCTTTGAAATGATATAATTGAAATAACTTGGAGCTCTGGAAAACAAGATGAAGAATTTAGAACCGAGAATATGATATGATGAACAAGCTCCGGGAAAGAGATTAATCACTTCGAGGAAATAGGAATAAGATTTACTGTATGCTTATCCTTCATCAAATTAAATTGATGACAAGCGACGGATTGACCTACTTATTCTTCTTGAAAAGGATTGGAGAGAGATATAGCCAAACATGAGAATAATCTTGAACGACTCACCGATAGGATTATGAAAAGAACAAATGAATTAATACGATAACAACGGAAGAGTAATCTTGAAAGAACCACCGTAAAAATATGGAGACGGACGAAGAGACATCAATTAAGAATAGTTGGAGGACGAAGTTGAAAACTGAGAACGAAGAATCTTCTGAAATGATGGCCTTCGGAGGATTAGAATGGAAAGAATTTATGAAATGCTTCGGATGGTATAAAATAATTCCTCACAATCTGAACAATAATGAGGATGGCGTGAAGCTAGAACCACGAATCTTGACGGAAAAATACCAAGATTTAGGAGAAATTCTTCTTCGGTCTTCAATGCTGAGAATGACAACGAGAACCACCTTGAAGAATTTGAGATACTCCGGAAGAATGAAAAGATGGAAGGTAGAGCTAAAGATTAGACTAATTCGAAACAATCTTGGAGAAGGCATGTGACCCATGGAAATCATTCTTACATCACACTTTGAAAAGAATTTCAGAATAAGTCCAGAAAAATTAGAAGAGTCGGGTAAGATCCTGGAAAAAGACCTATGGGTTAGGGCCCACTAAAGAAATCACCGTTGAAAAAGATTGCTTAAGAGATATTGCACCGGTTGAATTAAATGGCTTGTATAAGATAGCAATCTCAAAATAGTTTAAACGGATTAAGAATGGAATTATGAATCTTCTGAGTTGTCTTGTACACTCCGGATAAGAAATGGAGAGATGTAAAGAAATAAGAGAGCCTTGGATAAGAAATTTCAACATGGGAAAACATGTTAAACAAAAAGGAAGAGATATGATCATGACCAAGGCTTGAATTTATTCCATCGGAGAAGAAACGAGAACGGAGAATGATGAACTTGAAACTCTTGAGAATCTTCACGATAAATCATCGGATAAGAACATTGAAGGAAATGAATGAAGAAACATCACATGAATCAAATGGATACTTCATTTGAGATTTCTGGCTCCATAAAGAAAAAAGGGGGATGGCGGGGAAAAACAAATACAACTTGAGATGAACAAAATGGACACCGGTTGAAAAAGAATTTAACATGACCTTCTTGATGATTAAGAAGGACTAGCACTCCCATAGAAATATGAAAATACCGATTAGGAAAGGTATGGAATCAACACTTGACATTGAAGCAACTCGAATACGAGAATCAAAACAAAAAAAAGGATAGATATGTTGCAACATAATCTTCACAATATCATTCGAACAGAGAATTGAACGAATGAATTCCGTAGGTACATCAACTTGTCGAGAAGCCACTTGGGAGAACGAAATATAAATAAAAACAACAAGGAGCAGATAGAACAAATACAAGATAGAAGTTTCGTTCCACATGTTCGTGCTGAAAGCTCATGGAACGTGTTACAAAAGGGTTTTGCAATCCCCGGATCAGCATAGCCAAGGACCCTTTAAGATGCAACTCCCGATTGGAACAAACGCCCATAAAACTTCTTCACTCAATGTCGAACCCCAAACTCCATATCGTGCACTCGTTGGAAGAATGCCTACGAGCTACTAGATGAACCCACCTGTTAATTTCCAAAAGTTTCTAGTTATGCAATCAGGAGTTGGGGATACAGGGGAAGCCTCGCGCACTCAACTCTAATCCTACATCCAGCTGTATCTGTCCTTCAACACATAACCAGTTATTTCCGGAAACCGTTTACCTCGGACCTTCGAAACGCATCTGCTATACAAGCTATGGCAATACTCCCGAACTACCTCCCCAGTATTGGGTGATGTCGGGGTTATCTTGCCACTAACCGCATAGGAGAGTTTTTGATGTCGGCCGTCTTAAGTATTCCAGAACTGATGCGATATATTTGTGACGACAACACCTCGGAGCTCAACTCCCCGGGACACTGCCACAACCCCTAAATGACAGGAGGCATCGAGAACAATGTTATCGTCACAAAGACATCGGAACAATCCAAACAATACTCGCGTGATCCTAAAAAAAATTAAGTGAATTTTGAGAGTAGAAGAGACAAGAGTAATCGTCAGGAGTCCTCACCAGAGTGAAAAGAGATGAGGAGCAAAAGAAATCCTACGCTCCGATATATATATAGGACTCAAAATATTTTCAAGTGTGTGCCTAGACTCAACCGTCAACAATTCGATCAATCAGTGGGGGCTTCTAGGTCGGAGAAGGCTCTGATAGCAACTTGTAATGCCCAGGATGGGACTATACCTCCTACGTGTCGAGGCACGACTTAAAGGTATAAGCCCATTCTGGAATGATCTCAAGTTTGGTATCTTTGCACGACTCAAGTAAAAATAGGGAGGAAATTGCAAAAGGATAGTTGGCTTACACTCGCCACGTCACACAAAACATTATATAAGCATAACATCACAACCCGACTATGGGCGAAGATCCAATAGAAAGATACCAAATAAATAAACAACACAAGGTCCCGATCGCCCTAGTAGGAACCACTACTAATCGTCGAAACACGTCGCACAATACATACGACCACTCTCTTCATCGAGCTCCCAGTGAAGTACTTGATCCAGCTCCTGCATCGTTCTCGGCTAAACCTGCATCTGGTGTTGTAGTATCTGTGAGCCACGAGGACTCAGCAATCCCATAATCATGGGTATCAAGACTAGCAAAGCTTTATGGGTAGGAAGAGGTAAAGTCGTGAGGTTGCAGCAGCGGCTAAGCATAATATGGTGGCTAACTTACGAGTACACAAATAAGATGAGCATCTACGCAAACAGTCGCAAACTAGTAGTGACCGCTAAAGATCCTGAACTACCTACGAGTCAAGCATAACCCCACCGTGTTCTCTTCTCAAAGTGAAAAGAGACAGTCACGGTTACTCACACAGTTGTGTGTTTTACTTTGAATCCTCTGTCAAGTTTTCTACAACCGGACATTAACAAATTGCAATCTGCCACATAACCGCGGGCACGGCTTTCGAAAGATCATAAACCTGCAGGGGTGTCCCAACTTAGCCCAGCACAAGCTCTCACGATCAGCTGAAGTAATAAATATAATATCATCACCCCTTGTCTTAGGGAAATCCGATCAGGCTCGGCATCCCGGTGCACGAGACATTTTGACAATGGTAAAACAAGTCCAGCAAGACCTCCCGGCGTGCCGACACCCTGATAGTAGCCGCGCGTATCTCGTCTCAGGCCACGTCCGGATGAGCGAAGCGTACAGGAGCCAGATACCCCAAGTTGCCAAGGGGCGGTCCCGCACAGTGCTCTATTTGGGACCAACACCATCAGCACTGGCCCCCCTGCTACGTAGAAGAAACCCCGGGGACGCGACCCCCTATGCAAATTAATTATTTAATTAAGTTGTTATTATGAGGAAAATTAAAACCAATGTTGGGCCTTGCTGGAGGAGTTTTATTCAAAGACGAAGAGTCAAGGGGTCCCCATATACCCAACCGTGTAAGGAACGCAAAATTAAGGAACATAATGCCGGTTTATCGGCGCCTAAGGTGGCATGAGTGGAACAAAACACCGAGCAAAAGGCCAAACCTTCCACCCATATACCCAACATGGAACGATCTTCATCTTCACCTGCAACTAACAACGCTATAAGAGGGCCTGAGCAAGCGGGTAACATAGCCAAACAATGGTTTTGCTAGGAAGGTGTCAAAGGTTAGAGGTTTCATGGCATCAAGGAGAGGGGCTGACATAAAAGATGGGTAGCACGACATGTAAGCATGGCAATGGTAGTAAAGGTATCCAAGGGTATGATCATCTTGCCTGAGATCCCACAAGGAAGAAGAACGGATCCATGAAGTAGTCGAACAGAACCTCATAACTCCGGAGCGAACCCGAAGCTAACGAGGGAAGCAAACCGGAAAGAAACAAGCAACACGATAAATACACCACACAAGACATGACAATATGCTCAATCAAGTATGATGCAAAACAAGTCTACGTATGATGCACAACAAGTCTGTACAGGAAGCAAAACATGGCAAGGTAGGAAGCACAGAAAAACAACACAAGTCTAAATATGATGCAATACATGGCAAGGTATGATGCATGATAAGTCTATACAGGAAGCAAAACATGGCATGGTAGGAAGCATAGAAAAACAACACAAGTCTATATATGCTGCAATACATGGCAAGGTATGATGCATGACAAGTCTATACAGGAAGCAATACATGGCAAAGTAGGAAGCACAGAAAAACAACACAAGTCTATATATGATGGAATACATGGCAAGGTATGATGCATGACAAGTCTATACAGGAAGCAATACATGGCAAGGTAGGAAGCACAGGAAAACAACACACGTCTATATATGATGCAATACATGGCAAGGTTTGATGCATGACAAGTCTATGTAGGAAGCAACAACAATTTAACATTCAAAGGTAGTTATCATGATGCGAATGACATTTGCAAGTTTTATGTAATTTTATTAAAAGTTGACATAAGAGATATGAAGCATTTGTCACCGTGGTGGAAGGAAAGGGGCCACGACGACGAATCCGAAATGATGCCACGCAACATATCGGTTCCGGTAACTCCCCGAGAGACTGGTCAAAAGAAAGGTGTCGTTAGCGAGTCGAACAAGATGAAAGGTGGGGTGATCCCGTCACCGGGTTCCCACGGGTTGGCGACGAGGCAAACGAGGGGCATGACAAGCGACGAATCGGGCACGGTGCACACAAGTACTTCACCTCGTACATCACACATTCACATGCACTCAACCACGGGGTCGTCTCGGTGGTATACCTTCGAAGCGTTCGTTTCGAGACGGATCGAGGTCGTAGGGGAAGTAGTGGTATTCGCGGGTCGTGGTACACGTTCGTAGAGGGAAGTAGTCGTTCCCTTTCCGAAGATGTTCGGGGTCGACGGTAGAGGTACTTGGCGAATCGAACGTCTTCGGGGCGACGGTAGTGGTACACGGTTATTCGGTGACGGTCGACGTACACGTTCCGTATATGTTCATGTTTCCGTAGAGGTACTTGACGCGTCACATCATGTAGTCGTACACGGGGTCGACGGTAGAGGTACTTGTCGCATTCACCAAGTGTAGTCGTACTCGTTTCGAAGACGAACTTGATCCGATGCCTTCGGGCGTCATGGTACTTGGTATCTTGGCGAAAAATAATAATGAAGATGGCCTTGGACAGAGACATGGCAGCAACAATAGGTTGCGCACGGCAGATTAGCTGCGGCGGTGGTTCCCGCGGCGGAGCTCCTGTTAGGCGACAGTTGAAGCAGCAAGCGGAGGCACTCGGGGATGACTCCGGACCAAGGAGCTCGGGCGGGGTGGTCGTGGATCAACGCAGGAACGACGAGGCGCAGGCGTACGGGGACGATGCGGAGGGGCGGCGGCGCTGGTCGAGGCGGTGGAGCTCCTGGCCGGCCGGGCTTCAGCCTGCAACGGCGTGCCGAACGGGGAGAGGAGGCACTGACGAGGCCGGGGCGGGCCGACTGCTGAGCAGGCTGGCGGGCATGGCCGCGGGGTCCTGGAGCCGGTGGCGCTGGCTCCGGCGAGCTAGGCGCTCGGCGCGACGGCGGTGCGCAGAGACGAGGCAAGGAGGAGGCCAGGGAAGGGGAAAATCGGCAAGTGGCGGCGCGGCTTGAGGGGTGAGGCGATGCGCGATGCGGTCGGGCGGTGCGCACAGGAAGGGAGAGGGAGTGAGGTGCGGGAGCGATGGGGTCGGGTGCGGGGTGACGGCGCTAGCCACGGGAAACGAGGGAGAGGGAGAGGATCAAGCGAGAGATGAGAGATGGGGTTCGGGCTGACTGGCGGCTAGGGTTAGGATGCTGGCGGCTGGGCCTCGGGCCGGCTTAGGTTAGAGTGGCTGCGGCCAGTGGGCCTCGAGCCAGATGGCGTAGGGGAGCAGGCCGGCTTGGCTGCTGGTGGGCCGGAACGGCTGGAGGAGCAAGGAGGGAGGCCCAAAGCAGCGCAATGAGGCCCTCTCCCCTAAGAAAAACAAATGCAGACTCACAGCCCGATGATGCAAAGGAAAAAGGATAGAGAGTTATGAAGAAAGCGGAGGAAGTAAAAATATACTTAAACCCCTAGATTGATGCACAATTTTAATAAACTAGTTTGGACATTTTTAAGGATATAAAAATAATTCAAGTTTGAATTAAATTCAAACTTGAGCCATTTTTGAACCCAACCAAAACAAGTCCAAAGGAACTAAAAATTGGCAAGGGTGTTGAAGGCATGGTTGAGAATTGATAGGAAAAGAATGACCATTAAATTGGTGCAGGAAAAAGAATGCCACAATTTAAAAGGACTAACGAAGAAGGTGAAGAAGATGATCAAGCAAGGTTGTGGGAGTCAAAACTCGGAGTGAAACAGACATGGGGAAAATTATGCAAATGTGTGATGGTTGCTTCCAACAATGGAATATTTTCATAATAGCTCCATAAATATTAGGAGGATATATATTTGTTATAAAGAGAAGTCATCCTTCCCTCGATTTAAATGGACCGAAGGTCCACACGACTTATTTGGTTGAGTTGGAAAAAATAAATAAATGACATGATGGCATGACGACATGATGCAATGCATAAAGAAATCACACAAGCACAAAAGAAACACACGGGAGAACCCGAAACATCTGGAATCTTCTGGGAAGTCGGTCTTCGGGCGTCACAGCGGAGCTCCTTGGTGCGTCGGTGAGGCGTAGGGTGGCCGGTGGCCGTGGCTACGATGAGCGGCGGCGACGGGCGCGTTCGGCCCGGGCGAGAGAGACGAAGAAGAGGAGACGAGGGCCATGAGGGATAGTGAGAGGGTCGGGGAAAGGTGCGTGTCGACGGTCCAGAGCCTCCAGGGCATCGAGGAGGGCAGCTAGGCAGGCAGGAGGTGGCCGACGCGACGTCGGCGCTCTCCACCGAGCTGCTTCATGCCCTGGCATGGGGAAGAAGACGAACTTGCCCCTGGTGGGCTGGGCCGTGAAGCTGGGCCGCCAGGTAAGTTAGCCCATGTGAGCTCTTCTCTCTCTCTCTTTTCTAATTCTTTTCTGTTTTCTATTTTTTGTACTTGTGTTGCTTTATTAAAAATAGCTAGGTACTTTCAAAAATCACCAAACTGCTCATTCCCACTGTTTAGGATATAAACAACATGGAACATTTCAGTTTAGGATTATTTGGACATTTAAAATAATTAGTAGCATTTAAATGCCCAAATGCAAATACTTTATGATTTAATTCAAAAATCCAAAATGGCTCCAAAAATTATGAAACCATTTTTGGCAGAGGTTTTAGCCAAGACCAAAAATGATGAACATTTTGTGAAGGGCATTTTTGGTACATTGAAAAGTTTCTTTAGTAAACCCTAGTTGAGTTCATTTGGTGTTAGGGTTTGATCAATATCCATTTCAACTTTTTGAAAACTTAAACATGATGCAAGCAAGATGCACACACTAGGCAGTACCAGAAGCTAGGGATGTGACAACTCACCCCCACTAAACAAGAATCTTGTCCCGAGATTCATGATGTGAGGTAAGAAGACATATGGGACACAAGCTAACACAATCTTCATGATCCAACTGTCCTTCATATGAATGTTGATTGCTTGCCTCATGTCGATCCTGACATCCTTGCTTTCGAGATCTTTGTCCAACACAGTGATGATGAAAGAAACTCTACAAAATTGATCTTCTGAATGATCGAGCAACTCAAGATCAACTTATGGAGTGAGACGTTGAAACATCTCTTGAGCTGAGACTCGGAACACACATCCGGAGGGATGGAATAAAACAAACGATGAAGATTCACTTGGCAGGCAATAATTCCACACCTAGGAAGATGGTTATCGATGTCACCAGACGGGGCACCTTAGAGAAGGTGACGCATAGAATTATTCCCTTAAGTGGCAAAAAGAATTACTTTTGATATAGAGATCATTGAAATTCTCTATACTAGCCTAAGGCAATCACAAATGACCGTTTGACGGAGTTCGAGAGATCGACATACTCCGACTAGCATGGATGATGTGGACTACCTTGTTGAAGACAACATAATTGTGATTTTTGCTTATCACCGGAAATGGATGGGACTCATGGCAAGTCCAATTCTGAAGATAATCCTGAATAGCAGTGGCTGAGAAGGGCAACCCATGGAAAATTGGCACAATGGTGGTGCAAGCTGGGAACAAAATGCAAATGTTGGAATGTTCCAACCATCATATCTGTTTGAGGTTCAGATCTGGTTGGCAACTAGACATTTCAGACAACATGTCTGAAAAAGGAAGGTAGCATCACAAATCGACGAGATGACGTTGTGAGATTCTCAGGAAATGAACTACGATAGCAAGCTCGAAAACATGAGCTAGTTTTGCTACACACATGTGAACATGTTGTCACAGACAAGCATGACCACGTAGTAGGCTTACAATAAAACACTATCGAGTTTAGGTAGGGGAACCATCATTGCGGATAACGAAGTCCTTGATTAAGCCCGGGTTATCTCTTAAGAAGGAACTTCTTCTCCTTGAACAATTCAATTAGTGGCTTGGGTGCTAGGGAATACATATGGAATGGAGATGATCAGTCTATCAAACCATAGAATACTTTGCACATGCGTGACTGACTTGGGATGATTCCAGAGGAAGTAAAACAAGCTTTCTCAAATTCGCGGCAGCAACTTACATCAAGTACTCGTGAATTAGGGGAAGTCACTTTTTACACCAAGACATCTACTTCATGAGCTAACACAAAGATGATGCTTACAAAAGTTTCCAATGTTAGCTTTAATGTTCAACATGAATCATGGAGAGGATAAACATGTCGCCGATGGGCTCAACAACAATTCATCGAGACTTCCATAAAATGGAATTCCATAACTATGTGAACAAAGTGATAGCCTTGGTCAGACCAATAGATGTAACGGTGTATGCTCGAGGGATCAACCACGAGTAAGACAACATTACGAATACCATTGGTTCTGATTCGACTTGACGATAGCCCACACTCAAATCAAAGTTTGGACAAGACAATAGATCCAACAATTTATCACGAGGATCAATCGATGAGGATATCATTTTTCTTCAACACACACACAAAAGATATCCCTTGGAAGGAACTAAGTCAGTCAAGCTTTTATCTTCCAACTCTCCAAGTTGTTATTTTAGCTTAACCAACTAGTTCAGAGTATCCAACACAGATTCTTGGAGAAGGGGTGGTTTATAAGAAACCCAACTTGATCGCGAGCTCAACATAACGGTTAGGGAACAACCTGGTAATACTTCCGAGAAGATATTCAGAAATCACGAACAACCGATATGTTGCTAATCCCGAGAAAAATCTCGCTTTTCAGGGCAAGTCGATATGATCAAAAGAGCGAGATATTGACACAATCCTAACTCATTGGTCGGAGAGTGCACCAGAAATAAGGACTAGGTAGCATGATCATTCTTAGAATGATGATTGAGTAACTAGCATGGTAAGAATGAGATTACCGTCCATTAACTACCAAGCAACGGAGTTGCTTGGAGTATTGATTTCACACATCACGATTCACTTGTCAGTATTCCGGTTACAATAACACGGAGACCGATGAATGAACGATGATGGCGAGAAGTATCACTGTATCAAGAGTTCACGGGAGGTGGTGCAATTCCCATGACATTCTTGACATAAAGATGGCAATACTCCAAGGTTGAACAGAACAAAAGCTGGATTGGCATCTTGATCCGCGGAATACAACTACTTTGACCCAATCCTGGAAATGGATGAGGTTCTGGAGTTTGTTTCTCCAATCATTCCTGAACAGAATGGCTTGGCTGACCATGAAAATAATAGGCATCGATAACACGAATGCACAACTACTCTTGACTATCAACTGATGGACGGGGTCATAATACAACTAAAAGGGACAACTCAAAGGAACATATAACTTTCGGAGTTGTGGATGCATAGATTATTATGTCGAACTAGTTCAACATATTTCTCCCGGATAACCCATGCAGCAAGGTGGAATTGGCAGGGTCACAATGTGGAATAGAGAACTCATCAAGAGCACTCCGGTTGTGATCTTTTGGTTCAGAAGAACTTCTGCCATGATGGTTCATGGTAGTGGAAGAATGATATACCACGGACCTCGAGGACTATCACAAGGTCACTAATATCCTAAAGGAACGAGCAAACACTATCAACATGAAGTAAGTAGGGCGAGTCTCGAGTTTAAGAACCTAGGAGTAGAATGCCTACTAACTATATGGCATCGGGATGCTTTTGAGAATGATGGCTAGAATTCATCACACTGGGAATATAAAACATGGCTAGATTACTAGGTGACTCCCTAAAACACCTAGGTCATAATAATAGTTCCAACATATATGTCGAGGCAACGGAGTACCTCCACACACCGACTAGTGTGGTTAATCTGGCCTAAAAGGACATTGGAAATAGGGAGGAAATGTTTGCAAATGCATCAGACTATTTAGAAACCTGGGATGACTCGGACAGCATAACGGCTATAATGCCCAAAAAGATTTTGAGATCCAAGCAAAAGGGTAGCATAACCACTCAACATCACAATGTCAAGGTTCTGAGATCAACAGTTGAACACACAGAAGTAGTAGGAACCGAACTGTGGGTTGAATCCACCATTAACGTGATCCTGATAAATAGAATGAGAATCCTAGTTCTTAATCCCCGTAGAAAGGAGAAGGTGACTCAAATCATAAAGTCATGGGGTAAAGGAGTAAAAAGAGCCTTACGTTCCCTTCCACAATCAATTCCCCTATATAACTAAAGAGTTTCTAGACACGACTTCGACCAGTTTGGCTTGCTAATCCTACAGGTAGTCTGGCTCTGATACCAAAGCTGTCAGGACCCCGATCCTAAGTCACACAGTTCTAGCATGTAACACATCATATCACTTTGCGGCCTCACGCACGGTATCCCCACGGGTGCCACCTTACCTGGCCCGGGACCGTTTGCGCATTTTGGCACACGTATATGATAGTGTCGCTAGCATCCATATGACAGAGAACCCGGGCCGACATGACTAGTTATAAACCAAAAGTGGCGCTAAATTACAGAGACATGCATACATGACCCAGCAACGAACGTGTCGGTCATCAATGTATGAACCTAAGTCGTAGCAAGCTACAAGAACTTAAAGGAAAAACACATGACATTTCCCCTAAGGAACATACACAGGAATGAAGAAGGACACATGCCGGCCAACCTAAGTGTTCCGGAGCAGTAGCAAGCTACCAAGGCTCAGTGGAAGCACTAGGAGACATTTCCTTGTAAGATAGGCTACCAAGGGTAAACAACTAGGTGTCGGATCCCACACATAGCAATACACATTACACGTACGCATAACATGCAAGTATGTGTTGTACAACATGGCATCACAACATAACTCAACAAATCATATAGATAAAGGCCCAGAAGAGCCATCAAAGCATTTATTACAAGAAGTGGGTCTCATGACCCAGCATACGGAGCATAGATGCAACGAAAGCATAACCTGTCTGAGTACAGGCAACTACAAAAGAAAAGGGGTCAGAAGCCTGACTATCTACAAGACCCTCCCAAGGTACAAGATCGTAGCTGAGGTAACAAGCTAAACGTCGAAGTCCACGCGGAACCACTAGTGAGACTGAAGTCTCTCTGCAAAACTTAAATTAAGAAAACGTGAGTTCAAAGGTACTCAGCAAGACTTACATCAAAACTAGCTACATATGCATCAGTATCAACAAAGGGGGTGGTGGAGTTTGACTGCAGCAAGCCAGCTTTGACTCAGTGGCTATCCTGAACTACGACTGCAAGTAACTCTTTTGAGGTGGCGCACACGAGTCCACATATTCACCAACAAATACACCACTATGGATCCGCTCCCGTCTCCCTACGAGAAGGCCATCCATAGCACTCACGCTTATCTTGCGCGTTTTAGGGTATCCACTTTCACTTGTCTATGAAATGTACAGGTAACCCCGAAGTCCTTTACCGCGGACACGGCTATTCGAATAGATCAATTATGACCCTGCAGGGGTGTACTTCTTCACACACGCTCTCACCACTTATCACCGTTTACATGACATGTACTCGGCAACCTTCAAGCGGAAGCCCAGTGATGGTGTCGGCCACGGCTTGACTAACCACACAAGTCTCTAGTCCAGGTTTATTGCCTATTTGGGTTCCATCCGTGGGGAGATCCGGCCGGGGTGTCGCTCATGGCCCCAAACGATGTGTACAGGGTTCCCGAGTCACCAAACGGGTGACCGGTACACCATGCCATGTACCTCCCGCATGACAGCCCACCCCGATGGTTAGCACTGCGCACGACCTCCAGTAAACTACAAACACCAGAAACTAATTGCAACTCCCGGACAGAGATCAGGTTGATTAATAAGTCGAGAGAGCTTGGAGTGCCAGGAGCCCAATGTGTGGTAGTAGCTGTTCATGGATCAACCAACACAGAACTCAGTTCCTATGGACGGTTTCAATGAGACAACCCACCATGTACTCCAACATGGCCTCTCATCGCTACCTTTACCAAAACGTGTTCACACACTTAGCTCTCAACAGTAGGACATGACGACCACATTCCAATTCACCCCTGATGAATCAGACCTGACACAACTCTAAGCAATAGTAGGCATAACCAGAAAGCATGAATGAGTAGGCACAACATGGCTCAAACAACACCTACTCATGCTAGTGGGTTTCAACTATTTACTGATGCAATGACAGGTCATGCAGAGGAAAAGGGGTTCAGCTACCGCAGCAAAAAGCAGTTGAAGCGTTGTTGTCTTAATGCAGTAAAAGAGAGCAAGAGCGAGAGAGTGGGATTGTATCATAATGCTCAATGGGGCTTGACTTGCCTGGCACTTCTGAAGATAGTAATAATCTTCATCGGTGTCATCAAACTCATCGTCAGAGCTACGTCCCCTAAGAGAGAACAAAACCGACAAACAAAGAAATAACACAATCAATGCAATGCGACAAAATGATGCATGATCATGACATGGCAATATGCTGTTGATTGAGCTAATGCAACTAGAAACCACATTAAATGAAGTTTGTTTGAACCAAAGGTTCAAATTCAAACTCCATATGTTAATATTCAAATGGCATTTAATTGATTTGACCTAATCAGCAAGCATAAGTTGCTCAAACATGCATGATAATACCATAAACGGATTCCTTGAATTTTTCTGATTATTTTACATATATAAATTATTTTCATTGGAGTTATAGATTATTTTCTATGATTTTTAGAAGGTTTAGCTATTTTACGAAATAAATAAATCATTTCTGATTTGTTTCAAACACAGAAAAGCTTTACTGCATCAGCATGACCTCATGCTGACGTCAGCGGGTCAACAGGGCTGGTCCAGGTCAAACCTGAGTAGTGGGCCCCACTGGTCAGTCTCTCAGAGCTGACTCAAGTCACAGACAGGTGGGACCAGTTAATAGCCACGTCAGCAAAGTCAATACTGACGTGTGGGACCCACTTGGTTAAGAACTAAACTAAACAGAAGATTAAATTAAACTAAGTAGGCACGGGGCCCACATGTGAGTGTCTAACTAAACTAATGACAACAATTAGCTCTTAACTAAACACCTAAACTAATTTTAGTCAGACGGCGGCCCCACATGTCATTGACAGAGGGGGGTCCAGCCATGGTCAAAGGGGGTCAAACCCACTGGCGACTCAACTCCGGCGAGTCTAGACACGGTGGAGCGCGGCGGAATCGCCCACATGCGACCATTTGGACGGCGGATTGGTGCTACGGGGAGCTGGAGCTCGTCCGCATCCAAAGGAGTTGGCGGCAGCAGCTGGGGTGCGTTGAGCTCGCCGGAGACGAGCTCGCGGCGGCGGCTGGAACACGGGCTCGACCGGGGCTACACTACGGTGAACAAGAGGGCGAGGGAGTGGGTTCGTTAGGCTCCTGGGGCTTTCGGAGCACGATGACGCGCTCCGTTGTGAGCTCGTGCGGCTGTGGCCACGGCTACTCCATGGCCGGCGGCGAGAAGCTCTCGACCGCGGGAGAAAACGGAGCTAGGGTGCAAGTGCGAACACGAGAGAAGAGGGGAAAAGGAAGAGGCGCTCACGGCGAGTGCAGTGGTGGCCTCGATGAGCTTGGGGAAGCTAGCACTGGAGCGGGCACACGGTCGCCGACGATCTCGGCGGCCGAGGGAGGAAGACGAGCTTGGGGATGGCGCATCGGGGCTTCTGGCGAGGTGTTGCTCGATGAGGAGGTCGAGGACAAGGAGGCGGAGCTCCTTGGCGCGTCGGTGAGGCGTAGGATGGCCGGTGGCCATGGCTACGATGAGCGGCGGCAACGGGCGCGTTCGGCCCGGGCGAGAGAGAGGGAGCAGAGGAGAGGAGGGCCACGAGGGAGAGTGAGAGGATCGGGGAGAGGTGCGTGTAACGTCCAGAGCCTGCAGGGCGTCGGGGAGGGCACCTAGGCAGGCAGGAGGTGGCCGACGCGACGTCGGCGCTCGCCACCGAGCTGCTTCATGCGCTGGCACGGGGAAGAAGACGAGCTTGCCCATGGTGGGCTGGGCTGTGAAGCTGGGCCGCCAGGTAAGTTAGCCCAGGTGAGCTCTTCTCTCTCTCTTTTCTAGTTCTTTTCTGTTTTCTATTTTCTGTACTTGTGTTGCTTTATTAAAAATAGCTAGGCACTTTCAAAAATCACCAAACTGCTCATGCCCACTGTTTAGGATATAAACAACATGGAACATTTCAGTTTAGGATTATTTGGACAATTAAAATATTTAGAAGCATTTAAATGCCCAAATGCAAATAACTTTATGAGTTAATTCAAAAACCAAAATGGCTCCAAAAATTATGAAACCATTTTTGGCAGAGGTTTTAGCCAAGACCAAAAATGATGAACATTTTGTGAAGGGCATTTTGGGTACATTGAAAAGTGTTTTTAGTAAACCCTAGTTGAGTTCATTTGGTGTGAGGGTTTGATTAATCCCCATTTCAACTTTCTAAAAACTTAAACATGATGCAAGCAAGATGCACACACTAGGCAGTACCAGAAGCCAGGGATGTGACATATACCTACAAAATCATATAGTCTGGATATGTTGCCTCTTCATCACACAAAATATTCATATCATGCACAACTCCGGTTTCAGCCAAGCACTTGTTTTCATACTCAATTCTTTCAAACCTTTCAACTTTCACGCAATACACGAGCGTGAGCCATGGATATAGCACTAAGGGTGGAATAGAGTGGTGGTTGTGGAGAAGACAAAAAGGAGGGAGATAGTCTCACATCGACTAGGCATATCAACCGGCTATGGAGATGCCCATCAATAAATATCAATCTGAGTGAGTAGGGATTGCCATGCAACGGATGCACTAGAGCTAAAAATATATGAAAGCTCAACAAAAGAAATTAAGTGGGTGTGCATCCAACTTGCTTGCTCATGAAGACATAGGGCATTTGAGGAAGCCCATCATTGGAATATACAAGCCAAGTTCTATAATGAAAATTCCCACTAGCATATGAAAGTGACTAAACATGAGACTCTCTATCATGAAGAACATGGTGCTACTTTGAAGCACAAGTGTGGAAAAAGATAGTAGCAATTGTCCCTTTTTCTTTTCTTTTCTTTTTTTCCTTTTTTCTTTTTTTTTTCTTTTTTGGGCCTTTCTTTTTCTTGGCCTTTCCTTCTTTTTTTCTTTCTTTGGGACTAGAACAATTCGATACTAGAACAAAGTATGACTCTATATGAATGCCTCCGGCGGTGTACCGGAATGTGCAATGAATCAAGAGTGACATGTATGAAAAATTATGCATGGTGGCTTTGCCACAAATACGATGTCAACTACACAATCATGCATGTCAATATGACAATATGAAGCGAACGGAACGGTGGAAAGTTGCATGGCAATATATCTTGGAATGGCTATGGAAATGCCATGATAGGTAGATATGGTGGCTGTTTTAAGGAAGGTATATGGTGGGTGTATGGTACCGGCGAAAGTTGCGCGTTACAAGAGAGGCTAGCAATGGTGGACGGGTGAGAGTGCGTATAATCCATGCACTCAACATTAGTCATAAAGAACTCACATACTTATTGAAAAAATTTACGAGTCATCAAAACAAAGCAATCAACGCATGCTCCTAGGGGGGAGGTTGGTAGGAGTTAACCATCGCGTGTGTGACGCCCCCGATTTGAACGTACACTAATCATGCACGCAAATGTGTACGACCAAGATCAGGGACTCACTAGAAGATATCACAACACAACTCTAGACACAAATAAAATAATACAAGCTTAATATTACAAGCTAGCGACCTCAAGGGCTCGAATACATAAGCTCGAATACACAAGAGTTAGCGGAAGCAACAATATCTGAGTACAGACATAAGTTAAACAAGTGTGCCTTAAGAAGGCTAGCACAAAAATAACACGATCGAAAAGGCAAGGCCTCCTGCCTTGGACCTCCTAACTACTCCTGGTCGTCAGCTGTCTCCACGTAGTAGTAGGCTCCGCCGAGGTAGTAGCAGGCGTCAGTGGTGGCATCTGGCTCCTGGACTCCACCATCTGGTTGCATCAACCGGAAAGAAGAAAGAAGGGGGAAACGGGGGAGCAACGCAATAGTGAGTACTCATCCAAAGTACTCGCAAGCAAGGATCTACATTACATATGCATAGGTATCAATGAAAAGGGATAGTATATGTGGACTAAGCTGCAGAATGCCAGATTAAGAGGGGGGAAGCTAGTCCTATCAAAGACTAGCATCTTCTGGAAACCATCGTCTTGCAACAACAGAAGAGAGTACAGAATAACATATTATAATTATCAAGCATGTTGTACCAATAACGCCCAGAGATCCTTGCTCGACTCCCTATGAGGAAGCAATCCCAGAGCCACATATCCATTCATGTCTTAGTATTCAGTTCTAGTTGTAGCGATCGGGATACAACTCCAAGCGTCCGTTACTGTAGGACAGGCTATCCTTAGATGTTTTCTTCCCTGCAAGGGTGCACCAACTTACCCACCACGCGTGCTTAACTCCGGTCGGACACATCATCAGGTCATGCTCTCCCTCGGCCAAACAATACGCCACAACCCAACCTAGGCTTAATAGAGAGGTCATGCACGCCGGACTAAACCCTATGCCCCACGGGTCATGGGCCAATCACCCCGGGAACTCCTGCACGTTGCGTACGCGGCCGGTGAGTAGACCTGAGCTACCTCCTTAAAAAGGCATGTGCTTACGCGGTCCAATCCAGCGCACACCGCTCTGTCGCATGACGTCAGTTAAGATTCTGCTAATGCATACGACGCAGAATGCCCATACTATGCCCACGTGATGGTTAGCGCTATTAGGCCAGAGGCCCCTTGGATCAAATATCCAAACCGTTTAGTGTGTTGGGAACGCGGTAACGAGCAGAGACTCACAAAAGATGTGACCCCGTCGCCCCGTCTCGAGGACCTGCGGCAAGGGCTAAGAATGTCCGACCATGCCTCGTATTCAACTCTCGGGTACCCTCCAGGTCAACCAGTCTCCACATCACTCGCGGGTACCCCTCAGGGTCGACCCGCCTTTACAAGTAACATTTGTAAAGTTATAGTAACCATAGTAACTGTGTGTCTAACAACAAAGGAAAAACCTGAGGAAATCACCCTCGATGGAATTCCACCTGATGTTTATCGTCAAGGTGAACGAAAGAGGAGTCACCCTCGAGGTCCACTCTTGAGGAGTTGCACGACAGTGTTGTTATCGGGAGTGGAGAAGGAGGAAATCACCCTCGATGACCATAACTGATGAACTAACCTACAAGGTTAACTAAGAAGTGCTGATGAGGTCTCACCCTCGGCACTCGATAGTAACCCAGTAGTGTCGAGCAAGTAAGGGGAAAGTGATGTGCGGTGCCGGAGCCTGGTCTTTGGTCCCGTTGATCGGGTCTTTTGATAATGCAGCAGGGTAGTTGGGACAATGTGGGGGGTCATTGGTGGATCTCTAACTAGCCTATACTAAGCAGTTTAGTATAAACATGTAAGGTATGAAAGCAGGTATCAACAACAGGCTATGCATCATAATAGGATCATACAAAAAGCAGTAGCAGTTCTAAAGTAAGCATAAGAGGGAAGAGAGTGGGCAATATCAGAATGATCAAGGGGGGGTTGGCTTGCCTCGATGCTCTGGCAAGAAGTAGGGGTCGTCAACACCGTAGTCGATCACCGGGGCATCATCGGTCTCACGGTCTATCGGAGAGAAGAGGGGGAAGAAACAATAAATACAAAGCATACAGATGTACAGAGAAACACGGCGTGTCAACACGCAGCGCTAGGGTGCTCTAACGCGGTGGTACACGATACCGGCGAAGGGGTTAACATCCGGGAAAGTCTCCCCGGTGTTTTGTGTTTTCGGACAGATGAATCGGAGGGGGAATGTTGCAGGTTCACTATGCTAGGGATGTGTGGCGAACGAACGGACCTCGTAGTCGGATTCGTCTCGTCGTTCTGAGCGGTTTTCATATATAAAACTTTTTCATCCGAGTTACGTATTATTTTATATGAATTTCTAAAGTTTAAATGATTTTCTGAATTTATTTAATTATTTAAGTCCAACATTACCCATAATAGTGAAAGGTGATGTCAGCATGACATCACCATGACGTTAGCAGGTCAACAGGTTGACTGGGTCAAACCTGACATGTGTGACCCACCTGTCAAAGACTGTTTAGTTAACTAACTATTAATTATATTAATTAATGATTAGGTTATACTAAACATAATTAATTAATACTTTATTATTTATTATTTATTTATTATTTTTATTAAAAAAACATTTCTGGGTGGGCCCCGGCTGTCATTGGGCCACGGCCCCCTAGCGGGTCGGGCACGCAGCAGGGCGGGTGCCTGGGCGAACCCGAGCGGGCGCTGGGCACCCAAACGGGTGCGGGCCCGCGGGACGGCTAGCTGGCGCCGGTGGGCTCGGCCAGGGGCGCGGCCGGCGGGCGTGGCCGGCGGCCAGGGGCAACATCGGCGCTGGCCAAAGGAGGCGGGGAGGTTCTGGCGGCAGGGGGTGCTAGGAGCGGGGCGCGGCGAGGCAATGGGCTCAGCGGGGAACGCGGTCGGGCGACAGAGAGCGCCGACGGGGCATGGCCGTGGCCACGGCGCGACTAGGGGAGGGCGCCGACTGGCCGGAGCCGCGGCTGGCGGCGGCGACGAGCCCACGGCGGGGCGGTGCAGGGTTGTGGCGCGGGCGCGCGGGGGCAGCGGCGGAGGGCGTCGGGCTAGCTCAGCCGGGCGGATCCGACCGGAACGAAGCGGGCGGGGCCACGGGCGGGCGATGGCGGCAAAGCGTGGGGGCGTTGAGCGCCGGGGCGAGGAGACCGCGAGCGGCAGCGGGAGACGAGCGGCGCGGAGCTCCGGCAGCTAGCGGCGGGTGCGGGCCGCAGTAGGAGGCGACACCCGCGGCCCTAGGTAGCAGCCGCATCAGCACGGTAGCGGGTGGAGGAGGACGCGCCAGGCAAGAGGCGGGACGCGCGCGGACAGCGGGCGTGTGCACAGACAAGGCGCAGGGCGCGGGGTGGTGCGGCCCGGGACGCAAGGGAAGCGGAGGAGGGGCGGTCGGGGCCTCACCGGAGCCCTGAAGTTGTGCTAAAGCCTGCTCGAGGAGGGGAGGTCGTGGAGGCACCAGAGCTGCAGGCGAAGGCGACAACAGTGGCTTCGGGGCGGCGCGATGTCCTCGGGCACGGTGTCCCGTAGAGCCACGAGCAGCGGCGAACGAGGACGAAGGAGCAAGGGCAAAAGTGGGAGGGGATTAGGGTTTCGGTGAGAGGGCAGGGGCCTAAGTAGGCCAGTAGGTGGGCCGGCCTGGGGTTGGCCTGGTGTCCAGTAGATGGCTAACTGGGCCACGTTTGGCCCAATGGGGGGGGTGTTTCTCCTTTAATGTTTGCCTTTTTACTTTTTTATTTATTTTTCTGTTTCAATTAGTTTAGGACACTTTAAACATTTTGCAAAAATGTTGGCCCACCACCAATAGTAACAAAAGAATATTTGCCACATGATGAACATTTTAGTTTTCATGTTTGAGCAAATTTTGAATTTCACTTAAAATTAGAGTTTGAATTTGACTAAATTTGCAAAGAGATAATGACCAAAGTGATTAAGCAGTGTTTTAGCAAAATGATTATCTTAAAAGAAATTCTCATCCCGACAATTAAGAGGTAGAAGGAAAAAGGCCGGGATACTCTGCCCGGAGATTATCCTCGCGTTCCCAAGTGGCGTCATCTTCAGAATGATTTGACCACTGCACTTTGAGTAACTTGGTAACCTTCCGGCGGGTTCGACATTCAACTTCTTCAAGAATGCGGATCAGATGCTCTTTGTAAGTGAGATCATCTTGAACTTCAATCAATTCCGGATCCACTTCACGTTCTGGATCCTTGAAGCAACGACCAAGTTGCGACACATGGAAGACGTCATGAATGTGAGAGAACTGAGGTGGTAACTCCAGTTGATAAGCCACCAGTCCACGACGGGCGAGAACGCGGAAGGGACCAATGTAGCGCGGAGCTAGCTTGCCCTTGTCTCTGAACCGATGTGTGCCTCTTGACACGCATATAAGCTTGTTCGCCAGGTTGATAAGTTGAACCCCGGTGTTTCCGGTCATAGTTGCTCTTCTGGCGGGACTGGGCCGCCTTGAGATTACCCCGGACAATGCAAACCTACTCTTCAGCTTGTTGAATAATATCTGGACCAATGAGCGTCCGTTCCCGAGTTTCTGACCAATTCAGAGGGGTTCGGCACTTACGTCCATAAAGCACTACGAAGGGTGCCATCTTCAAGCTAGCTTGATAACTGTTATTATAAGAGAACTCCGCATAAGTGAGAGATTCTTCCCACTTCTTGCCGAAGGAAATAACACAAGCCCGAAGCATGTCGTCAAGAATTTGATTGACTTGCTCGACTTGGCCTTGGGATTGGGGTTGATAAGCAGTGCTCCAGGTTATATGAGTTCCCATTGCCTCTTGGAAACTATCCCAGAACATCAAAGTGAAAATACTGCCACGGTCTGAACTGATCTCCTTCGGACTACCGTGGAGTGACATAATTCTAGAGATATACAAGTTTGCTAATTGACTAGCAGTGATTGTCTCCTTGACTAGCAGAAAGTGAGCAACCTTCGAGAATTGGTCGACGACGACAAAGATAACATCGTTACCTTTTCGAGAGTTAGGAAGGCCAGTGACAAAGTCCATCTGAATCTTATCCCACTTCCATTCAGGAATAGGAAGTGGTTGTAGAAGTCCAGCTGGTTTCTGATGTTCAGCTTTGATGCGATGACAAACGTCACATTCTTCGATATACCGAGCAATGTCTTGCTTCATGTTAGACCACCAGTACTTCTGACGGATGTCTAGATACATCTTAGTACTTCCCGGATGAATAGAGAGAGGGGTGTCATGTGCTTCTTTCATCACCTTCTCAGTCATAAGCTCGAAGCGGGGTACCACTATGCGATCTTTGAAGTACAAGGTCCCATCTTCAGCAAGTGAGAAATCTCTGGATTTCTCTAAGGCAAGATCCTTTTTCATTAGATTAACGTGAGCATCTTTGGCTTGAGAAGACTTAATTGCTTTCAATAGAGTTGGTGCCAAGACAATGTTATTCAGAGAATCCTGTGGAACTAGTTGAAGGTTCAGCTTGCACAGCTCTTCATAAAGGCGGGGTTGAGCTTTATGAACCATGTGGTTATTGCAATAAGACTTGCGGCTCAGGGCATCGGCCATGACATTAGCCTTGCCTGAGGTATAGGAAATACCCACGTCATAATCTGCTATAGCCTCCATCCATCTTTGCTGACGGAGGTTCAGGTCTGGCTGAGTAAACAGATACTTCAGACTATGATGATCGGTGAAGATCTCGCAACGATTACCAAGAAGGTAATGTCGCCACAGCTTCAAGGAATAAATAACCGCTGCAAGCTCGAGGTCATGAACCGGGTAGTTTTCTTCGTGAGAACGCACTTGACGGGAGGCATAAGCAATCACCCTACGCTCTTGCATTAGGACACAGCCTAACCCTTGACGTGAAGCATCGCAATATATGATGAAATCCTTCTGGGAATTCGGAGGAGCAAGCACTGGGGCAGAAGTTAGCTTGTCCTTGAGTGCCTGGAAACTTTCCTCACATTTGTCTGTCCATTCAAACTTAACGCCTTTGTGTAGCAGATTGGTCTGTGATTTGGCGATCTTGGAGAAGTTCTCAATGAAACGACGGCAGTAGCTGGCGAGTTCGGGAAAGCTTCTGACTTGCTTGACATTCGTGGGAGGCGTCCAGTCAAGAATAGCCTGAACTAGCTCTGGGTTGACGGCAATACCATCCTTGGAGATCACATGGCCAAGGTAGGTTACTTCGGGTAGCTAGAATTCACACTTGGAATACTTGGCATATAGTTGATGCTCTCGAAGCTTTTCCAGAATAAGACGAAGATGTTCAACATGTTCTTCTTTATTCTTCGAACATACCAGGATATCATCCAGATAAACCATGACAAACTTGTCAAGGTAATCCATGAATATATAGTTCATCACACAAGAGAATGTCGCTGGAGCATTTGCCAAACCGAAGGACATGATGGTGTACTTGTAAGAACCATAACGAGTGACGATTGCGGTCTTTGGAATATCCTCTCCACGAACACGGATCTGGTGGTAACCCAACCTCAAGTCGAGTTTAGAGAAAACTGATGTACCAACCAGTTGATCATACAGATCTTTGATCCGAGGAAGCGGATATTTGTTCTGAATTGTAGCTTGGTTGATAGGACGGTAGTCTTGGACCAAACGGTTCGTGCCATCCTTCTTCTTCACAAAGAGAGAAGGTGCTCCCCAAGCAGAGGAACTTGGACGAATGAATCCACTACGAAGAGACTTGTCGATTTCCTCCTTAAGTTCGAGGAGCTCATGAGGTGGCATCTTCTAGGGTCGTTCGGCAATAGGAACGGTGCTTGGTTTCAAGTCGATGAAAAATTCAACAGCCCGGGTCGGAGGTATGCCTGGGAGTTCTTCTGAAAGACATCTTGGAAATCACGAACGACTGGAATCTTCTCAATGCCCTCAAGAGGTGCTGCGCTCAATGCATTCAAGGCATAAAGTCGTGCCTCGGCATTTTGAACAATCTGAGCATGGTAGCTTACTATCTCATTCGATGGATGCAGGAGATGAACGACTTTGGTGGCGCAAATGATAGCGGCAGTATGTGCTTTCAACCATTCCATTCCCATAATGAGATCAATATTGGAAGACTCCAATATAATGGGGGAAACATGGAATTCCAACCCTTCAATTTCAACGGGGACGTCGCGACCAATCATGGTAGTTTGACATTGGCCCGCAGGGGTGCGTACCACTATCGGAGTGTTCATGGGCTCGCATCGAATGTCGTGTGCGTAAGCAAAATTTTCTGACATGAATGAATGTGATGCTCCTGAATCAAATGACACAGAAGCCGGTACTGAGTTCACGAGAAGAGTACCCATCATAGTAGCAGGCTGGTCTTGAGCTTAATGTAGATCAACGTGGTTAGCCTGACCACGACCATAAGGTGTGGCATTTTTGTTGCGGGGCTGATTGTCACCACGACCAGCAGGAGGAAGGACAAGTTGATTCTGATTCTGAGGACAGTTCCTAGAACGATGACCCGGAAGGCCACACTTGAAGCATAGACCATCCTTGGGGTTGGAAGCAGGTGCTCGGGGCGGTGCAGTCTGAAGAGGCTACCTCGGCGACGGGGGAGGAAGACAAGGTGCAACATAGGACTGTCTTGGTGCAGGTGCAGTTGGACAATAGATGCTGTGGGGAATCCAAATCCGAAGCCTTTGCGCTAACGGGCCCGAAGATGAGCCAGTGTCACGGCTATGCCCGAGGGATCCCTGGTGTTCCTGAAGACCAGTCTCAACCTGAATAGCCTTGTTCACCAAGGTGTCGAAGTCGACAAAGTCATGAGCGAGAAGTGCTAGCTTGATATCAGGGTGAAGTCCATCACGAAACTTTTCTTGTCTGCGATCATCAGTAGCAATGTCTTCTTCTTCGTAGCGGGACAAGTCCAAGAATTCCCGCTGATAAGCATCTACAGACTTGTTGCCTTGGATGAGGTTGCGAAACTCTCGCTTATTCCTGTCCATGATTCCCTGAGGAATGAAGCGGGCTCGGAAGGCGGCTTCGAAACCCGACCAAGTGATGACCGTTTGAGGAGGTAGGGTACGCCTGTGGCTGTCCCACCATTGAGCAGCGGGGCCCCTCAGATAGTATGCCATGAAGGTGACATAGTTGGCAGGGGCTACATCAGCAGACTCTAGCTCGAAAGCGATGTCTCGGAGCCAGTCATCAGCATCCAGTGCCTGAGTTGAGCTGCGGTAGACGACAGGGTTGAGTTGCGCAAAGTCTTGCAGAGTTACTGGGGCTGGCGGCTGATTCATATTTGGGCGAGGAAACTGAGCCATCACTCCTTCCATGAACTGGCGATTCAGCTCAAACTGTTGCATCATTCTGGCAAAGAACTCATGCGGTGGTGGATCATTGGCACCACGACCACGACCACCTGGTCTAACCATCCTGCTAACATGTAACAGGGGGTAGTTCAACATTGAGCATTTGCAAAGACAAAGAATTATTCATTATCTAAAATGTAGAATGAATGAGGTTGACGGGTACCACATAGTAGTCGGCAAGACAGCGTGGGATACTTATTCAAAATAATAACCTAAGGAATAACTATGGCTTATACAACTTTGGGGTGAATGTGGTCACGGGATCCTAATGTTAGATTTAGTAAATTCGTTTAACCCGTATAGAAGATATCAGAGTCCCGGAGTATAGACGAGGAGTAAAAGATACTAATACCACCCAATGGCGATGTGGGACCGTAAGCCACACAAGCATGTTAGTAAAACGGTTTTTGAAGACTAGACTCAACTTCGGCCAAGGAGTTGGAAAGGGGTTCCTACAGGCAGTCGGCTCTGTTACCAACTTGTGACGCCCCCGATAAGACCATACACTAATCATGCATGCAAATGTGTATGACCAAGATCAGGGACTCACTCGAAGATATCAAAACACAACTCTAGACACAAATAAAATAATACAAGCTTAATATGACAAGCAAGGGGCCTCGAGGGCTCGAATACATAAGCTCGAATACACAAGAGTCAGCGGGAGCAACAATATCTGAGTACAGACATAAGTAAAACAAGTTTGCCTTAAGAAGGCTAGCACAAAAACAACACGATCGAAAAGGCAAGGCCTCTTGCCTGGGACCTCCTAACTACTCCTAGTCGTCAGTTGTCTCCACATAGTAGTAGGCTCCGCCGGGGTAGTAGCAGACGCCAATGGTGGCATCTGGCTCCTGGACTCCACCCTCTGGTTGCATCAACCAGAAAGAAGAAAGAAGGGGGTAAAGGGGGAGCAAAGCAACCGTGAGTACTCATCCAAAGTACTCGCAAGCAAGGATCTACACTACATATGCATCAGTATCAATGAAAAGGGATAGTATATGTGGACTAAGTTGCAGAATGCCACAATAAGAGGGAGGGGGGGGGGGAAGCTAGTCCTATCGAAGACTAGCATCTTATGGAAACCATCGTCTTGCAGCAATAGAAGAGAGTACAGAATAACATATTATAATTATCAAGCATGTTGTAGCAATAACGCCCAGAGATACTTCCTGGACTCCCTGTGAGGAAGCAATCCCAGAGCCACATATCCATTCATGTCTCAGTAGCCAGTTCTAGTTGTAGCGATCGGGATACAACTCCAAGTGTCTGTCACCGTAGGATAGGCTACCGATAGATGTTTTCTTCCCTACAAGGGTGCACCAACTTACCCACCACGCTTGCTTAACTCCGGCCGGACACACCATCTGGTCATGCCCGCCCTCGGCCAAACAATATGCCCCAACCCGACCTAGGCTTCATAGAGAGGTCATGCAGGCCGGACTAAACCCTATGCCCCTAGGGGTCATGGGACAATCGCCCCGGGAACTCCTACACATCGCGTACGCGGCCGCTGAGCAGACCTGGGCTACCTCCTTAAAAAGGCAGGTGCTTACGTGGTCCAGCCCGACGCGCGCCTTTCAGTCATATGACGTCAGTTAAGCTTCTGCTGATGCATAGGACGCAGAACACACATACTATGCCCACATGATGGTTAGCGCTATTCGGCCAGAGGCCCCTTTGATCAAATATCCAAATCGTTTAGTGTCTTGGGAACACGGTAACGAGTAGAGACTCATGAAAGATGTGACCCGGTCGCCCCGTCTCGAGGACTTGCGGCAAGGGCTAAGAATGCCCGGCCACGCCTCGTATTCAACTCTCGGGTATCCTCCTGGGCAACCAGTCTCCACATCACTCGCTGGTACCCCTCAGGGTCGACCCGCCTTTCTAAGTAACAGTTGTAAAGTTATAGTAACGATAGTAACTGTGTCTCTAACAACAAAGGAAAAACCTGAGGAAATCACCCTCGATGGAATTCGACCTGATGTTTATCGTCAAGGTGAACGAAAGAGGAGTCACCCTCGAGGTCCACTCTTGAGGAGTTGCACAATAGTGTCGTTATCGGGAGTGGAGAAGGAGGAAATCACCCTCGATGACCATAACCGATGAACTAACCTACAAGGTTAACATCAGAAGTGCTGATGAGGTCTCACCCTCGGCACTCGATAGTAACCCAGTAGTGTCGAGCAACTAAGGGGAAAGTGATGTGCGGTGCCGGAGCCGGGTCTTCGGTCCCGTTGATTGGGTCTTCTGATAATCCAGCGGGGCAGTCGTGACAATGTGGGGGGTCACTGGTGGATCTCTAACCAGCCTATACTAAGCAGTTTAGTATAAACATTTAAGGTATGAAAGCAGGTATCAACAACAGGCTATGCATCAGAATAGGATCATACAAAAAGAAGTAGCAGTTCTAATGCAAGCATAAGAGGGAAGAGAGTGGGCGATATCAGAATGATCAAGGGGGGTTGGCTTGCCTGGTTGCTCTGGCAAGAAGGAGGGGTCGTCAACACCGTTGTCGATCATCGGGGCATCATTGGTCTCGCGGTCTATCGGAGAGAAGAGGGGGAAGAAACAATAAATACAAAGCATACAAATGTACAGAGAAACACGACGTGTCAACACGCAACGCTAGGGTGCTCTAACGCGGTGGTACACGATACCGGCGAAGGGGTTAACATCCGGGAAAGTGTCCCCGGTGTTTTGTGTTTTCGGACAGATGAATCGGAGGGAGAAAGTTGCAGGTTCACTATGCTCGGGACGTGTGGTCAACGAACGTACCTCGTATTCGGATCTGCCTCGTCGTTCTGAGCGGTTTTCATATATAAAACCTTTTTATCCAAGTTACGAAGTATTTTATATGAATTTCTAAAGTTTAAATTATTTTCTGAATTTATTTATTTATTTAAATCCAACATTATGCAGAATAGTGAAAGGTGATGTCAGCATGAGATCACCATGATGTCAGCAGGTCAACAGGTTGACTGGGTCAAACCTGACATGTGGGACCCGCCTGTCAAAGACTGTTTAGTTAACTAATAGTTAATTATATTAATTAATGATTAGGTTATACTAAACAAAATTAATTAGGATAATTAATTATTTAATTAATATTTTATTATTTATTATTTATTTATTATTTTTATTTAAAAAAACATTTCTGGGTGGGCCCTAGCTGTCATTGGGCCAGGGCCCCCTAGCGGGTCGGGTGCACAGCGGGGCGGATGCCTGGGCGCACCCGAGCGGGCGCTGGCCCGCGGGATGGCTGGCTGGCGCCGGTGAGCCCAGCCGACGGCCAGGGGGCGCGGCCGGCGGGCGTGGCCGGCGGCCAGGGGCGGCAGCGGCACTGGCCAGAGGAGGCGGGGAGGTTCTGGCGGCGGTGGGTGCTAGGAGCGGGGCGCGGCGAGGCAATGGGCTCAGCGGGGAGCGCGGTCGGGCGACAGAGAGCGCCGGCGGGGCATGTCCGTGGCCACGGCGCGACCAGTGGAGGGCGCCGGCTGGCGGCGGCGACGAGCCCACGGGGGGGCGGTGCCAGGGTGTGGCGCGGGCACGCGGCGGAGCCGAGCCGCAGCGTTCGGCTAGCTCAGCCGGGCGGATCCGGCCGGAACGGAGCAGGCGGGGCCGTGGGCGGGCGATGGCGGCAAAGCGCAGGGGCACCGAGCGCAGGGCGAGGAGACCGCGAGCGGCAGCGGGAGACGAGCAACGCGGAGCTCGGGCGGCTAGCGGCGGGTGCGGGCCGTAGTAGGAGGCGACACCCGCGGCCCTAGGTAGCAGCCGCATCAGCACAGCAGCGGGCGGAGGAGGCCGCGCCAGGCAAGCGGCGGGACGCGCGCGGACAGCGGGCGTGCGTGCAAGCGAGGCGCTGATGGCTTCTCGCCCCTCGTTGGTTACCCCAAGTGGAAGGTTTGAGATGCAGTCTAGCGGAAGTTTTCCCTTGGCAATACCAAGGATCGATTTCCCTGAGACTCCCAGTTTCAACAAGAAGGTGTCAACTGCTAACGGCGCCAGATATTAGCAATCAACGTGGACCTGCACACAGATACAAATAACTTTGCTCCCAACGAGTACAGAGAGGTTGTCAATCCCTTCGGCCTTGTAGTTTACAAAGGATCAAACGCAAGTGATAATAGTGATAGGTATAATTGCAATAGTAAGTAAAAACGCGGAAAGTAAATAGTGGATGTGATCAATGATGGTAATATGGACCGGAGTCTCATGATGTTCACTAGTGATGTCTCTCTCCCAAAAGACGATAAAACAACTATGTGAGGTAAACAAATTACAGCTGGGCAATTGACAGGACCATGTGCGCAAACCAATGTTGACTAAGTTGCAAGAAAGGTAGAGGTTCAAAGCATGGGCGGTACGCCAGGTAAGTAGACCGAAATCCATCTGCATCTACTACTAATCATCCACCTTGAGATATTTATCTAGAACATCTCGCTGGTATTAAGTTGCGAGTCCCACCCATAGTGTAAACTCAAAGCAACAGACAACTGCATTAAAAGAACTTTGCGTAAAGTAAACAATCCTTGCACCCGCGGGCACAAGCACCGTTGTTTTCCCCCTTGTGGCAACAGCACATCCCCTAGACTCATGTTTCTGTCACTCAAGCTAGTCATCGAGGGGCATGAACCCACAATCAAGCATAACGTTCCCTCTTGGAGTCACTACCTACTACTTGGCCAAAGCAATAAATAACAACGGAGAACATGCAAGAATTACTTACGAACATAAATATAAAAGAGGTGAATCAAATATATTACTCAAACACAATCTGAACATAATCTGATAATCCATCAGATCCCAGCAAACTCATCATAGCAACAGCATAAGGATTACATATGTGCCTCGATCATGTAGGGCAGCTCACGAGGACTAATTAGTGAAGCACAAGAACGGGAGATGAACATCGCATAGCTACTGGTCATGGACCTATGGTCCAAGGGAAATTACTCACAACTCATCCGGGAGGCGTCCATGGTGGTGGAGAAGCTCCCGATGGTGATCCTCCCCTCCGGCAGGGTGCCGGGAAGAGTTCTCTTGGTGCTCCCGATCTTGGAAGCGGCGGCGGCGACGGAACAGAGATGAGATCGCGAAAAAGGGTTCCCGTCTCGAGGGTTTCAGGAGACGGTATAAAAATATGCCAAAGGGGGGCACCAGTTGAGGCTCGGGTGGCCCAGGCGCCCCCCCGGCGCGGCCAGTGGGGTCGCGCCACCAGGGCGCCTGGAGCCCTGGTGGCCCCCCTCCGGCTGTGCTTCGGGTGCCTGGTAGCTTCTGGAACGCTGATTCTTTATATAAATTTTCCGTGATTTTTCTGGCAGTTCTCGTAATGGGAAAACCTGAAATACAAAAACAGCCGAAAACAGAAACTGACACTGGGGTGCACTGAGTTAATAGGTTAGTCCAAATATGATCAAAAGTGTATGGAAGTGTATAAATATCATAGCAATATCACCCAAAAGAGGCATAGAGCAAGCAGAAATTATAGATACGTTTTGGACGTATCAACATCCCCAAGCTTAATTCCTGCTCGTCCTCGAGTAGGTAAATGATAACAAAAATAATTTCTGTGGTGACATGCTATTAACCACATAGGAATTTTTTGTAGTCATATGACAAAAGCTTACTGAGACAATGAATCTGTAGTAATTAAGTTGCCTCATGAGAAAATCACAAAGAACTGAAAGTTTTACAACATGATACTGAAACATCAAATAGATTTGTAATGAACATGGTGTGCAAATATGATAAAGTGATATCTCGCTTGCCCCCTTTAGTGAAGCAAAACATAAATGCAGGGGCACCTCCAAGGTTTAAGTGATGACTAGATACAATGATTTCAAAATAAACGATATCACAATCATGCAAAAGACAATGCTACTTTGGGACAATGCACATTACACTCAGAATGACAATCATGCTCTCAGTAGTTGGTGCTTTCAAAAAAAGGTGGAGACTCTCGAACCATGGCTTTTGTTGGCAAGGTTGAAAACCCGTAGTCGGAAACAAAGACAAAACATGTACCATAGCTCTTGATTTTAAAAACAGAGGTAATAATTATTATTTTTGATTATGCATGTTCCGTCAACGAATGCTAGCAGACAACTCAATCACTTCTTGAGATGGACATGTTTCGAGGAACGGCTCCCGAATGAGGACGATCACATCCTCTTAATCTCCTTTGTTTATCACTGCCAAAGTTTTCTGATTTCTCATGAACAAAGCGTGAAGGAGGGTTTGTTTGTTATATTAATTTTGAGCCGGGCGCACTCAATGCCAGTTCCTTCTCGTCTTATGGGTTTGCACATTATACATGCAATCCCGGGGTGAAGCTTGTCCAACTTAAAAAGATCATGAATTAACTACTACTTCCTCATGAACTTAAAACAGAGGCACAAAATAGGAATGCTTTTTCTTTGGATAATTTCGAGATGGTACATGCAAGTCTCCGTTAGGAATGGCAGGTAAATACCATGTAGGAAGGTATGGTGTACTCATATGGCATAACTGGTTTAAAAGAATTTGGATGCACAAGCAGTCAGTCCGCTTAGTACAGGCGAAGGTTAGCAAATGACTGGGAGCGACCAACTAAGAGAGCAATGACGGTCATAATCATGCAGAGCGACAAAGCAACATTGAATCAGGCATGGAAGTTATATCGCCACTCAGAAACAAAAGATCATCAAGGCTTGACAGACTTTCTTTACAGTCTTAAATATGCGTGAGCATACGCCAAGTCAATCAAAATAAATTCTTTGAGGGAAGATATTACTAAACCATACCACATCATAGGCAAACAAATCATGTTGGTACTCCAATAACACATTGGAAACCCCCCAGCTATTTGAGACTAACCATAAGAAAACATGAACTACTAAGCGCCATTATGCACGTAGCATCTTTATCATAGACATATCAACCAATGCAACGGAAGCAAACTCTCTTAATAAGATAAACATGATAACTAAAGAGAGTTCAAGCAACCAACTAAACAAAAGCTCTTCAAAAAGACGAGCATGAATACTAAGAGCTAAGCATGATGGTAGCTATTAAAAGACAAAGAACACACACAGCAAGGATAGACATAAAAATTCTATGTTATGTTCTAGGTAGAAGTGGAGCGTGTTTCTCTCCCACATAAAGAAAGCTGAGTTCCGACTCGTTATGAAAAGCTAAAGAAAACTAAAAAGGAAAACTAAAAGCAAGACGCTCCAAGCATAGCACATAACACATGAAGTGATTAAAATATAGTGGAACGAAAGGCGAACTGATAATGTTGATGGAGAAGGGGATGCACGGGGGCATCCCCAAGCTTAGACGCTTGAGTCTCCTTGAATATTTCTTGGGGGTGCATGGGGGCATCCCCAAGCTTGAGCATTTGACACTCCTAAATCTTTTTATCATCTTCCCTCGCACACTTGAAAACTCCCTTCATACATAACTCATCATAATCTGATTAGTGAGGTTAGTACCCATAATAAAATAATTGTTCCTTGCTGGAAATAAAGATATTCTTGAAGGTCTACTGTTTCTCAAGATTGCCAAAAGGTTCTTGCAAAGAAAAAGCAAGCTCTAGGTTTGCAAAATGAAGGAAAGGCAAAACAGGACAGAATCTGTGAAAAACAGAACAGCAGGTAGTAAATGATTTTTCCGGGGCACTTCTGCAACTCTAATAAAAAAACTCAGAACAGAGGCACGAAATACAATTATATAGAGCACGCTGTCGTAAAAATTCAGACAAAAAAGATGATCTGGTGATTTTATACGAAATTTTCTATCCAAGGACAGAATCTGTTTCCTGGACAGCACGTCACAACTTTTGAACTTTCTTGCAATCAGAGGCTACACTTGGCAGAAAGTTGAAAAATAAAGATACAATGATGTTGCTACAGTAGTAACTGATACGTCCAAAACGTATCTATAATTTCTGTTTGCTCCATGCCTCTTTTGGGTGATATTGCTATGTTATTTATACACTTCCATACACTTTTGATCATATTTGGACTAACCTATTAACTCAGTGCACCCCAGTGCCAGTTTCTGTTTTCGGCTGTTTTTGTATTTCAGGTTTTCACATTACGAGAACTGCGAGGAAAAATCTAGAAAAATTATATAAAAAATCAGCATTCCAGAAACTACCTTGCGCCCCCCCCCCCTGGGCCGCGCCGGGGGGGCGCCTGGGCCCCCCGAGGCTCCTCCGATGCCCCCCTTTGGCATATATTTAAAGCGTCTCCCGAAACCCTCGAGACGGGAACTCTTTTTCGCGATCTCATCTCTGTTCCGCCACCGCCGCCGCTTCCAAGATCGGGAGCACCAGGAGAACTCTTCCCGGCACCCTGCCGGAGTGGAGGATCACCACCGGGAGCTTCTCCACCACCATGGACGCCTCCCGGATGAGTTGTGAGTAGTCTCCCTTGGACCATGGGTCCATGACCAGTAGCTATGTGATGTTCTCCTCCCGTTCTTGTGCTTCACTAATTAGTCCTCGTGAGCTGCCCTACATGATCGAGGCACATATGTAATCCTTATGCTGTTGCTATGATGAGTTTGCTGGGATCCGATGGATTATGAGATTATGTTCAGATTGTGCTTGAGTAATATATTTTCGTAAGTAATTCTTGCATGTTCTCCGTTGTTATTTATTGCTTTGGCCAAGTAATAGGTAGTGACTCCAAGAGGGAACGTTATGCTCGATTGTGGGTTCATGCCCCTCGATGACTAGTTTGAGTGACAGAAACATGAGTCTAGGGGATGTGCTGTTGCCACAAGGGGGAAAACAACGGTGCTTGTGCCCGCGGGTGCAAGGATTGTTTACTTTACGCAAAGTTCTTTTAATGCAGTTGTCTGTTGCTTTGAGTTTACACTATGGGTGGGACTCGCAACTTAATACCAGCGAGATGTTCTGGATAGATATCTCAAGGTGGATGATTACTAGTAGATATTGATGGATTTCGGTCTACTTACTTTGGCGTACCGCCCATGCTTTGAACCTCAACCTTTCTTGCAATGTAGTCAGCATTGGTTTGCGCACATGGTCCTGTCAATTGCCCAGTTGTAATTCGTTTACCTCACATAGTTGTTTTATCGTCTTTTGGGAGAGAGACATCACTAGTGAACATCATGAGACTCCGGTCCATATTACCATCATTGATCACATCCACTATTTACTTTTCCGCTTTTATTTACTATTGCAGTTATATCTATCACTATTATCACTTGCGTTTGATCCTTTGTAAACTACAAGGCCGGAGGGATTGACAACCTCTCTGTACTCGTTGGGAGCAAAGTTAATTGTATCTGTGTGCGGGTCCACATTGATTGCTAATATCTGGCGCCATTAGCAGTTGACACCTTCTTGTTGAAACTGGGAGTCTCTGGAAATCGATCCTTGGTATTGCCAAGGGAAAACTTCGCTACACTGCATCTCAAACCTTCCACTTGGATTAACCAACGAGGGGTGAGAAGCCACCTAGCAAAGCAATTTCTGGCGCCGTTGCCGGGGACTCCACACTTCAGGATAGGGGAGTTGCACGCTATCTTTTACCTTTTGCTTTTAGTCTTGTTAGTTTACCTTTTAGTTTTTGCTTTAGTATCTTTTATCGAAAATCACAAAAATAGTTATCTTGCCTGCTTGCTACTATGGGTTCCACCGAGAACACCAAGTTGTGTGACTTCACTAGTCACAACAATGATGACTTTATCTGCACACCTATCACTACACCTGCCACTTCAGCACCTTCGTATGAAATTAAACCTGCTTTACTGAATTTAGTCATGAAAGATCAATTCTCCGGTGCTGGAGATGATGTTGCTTTACACTTAAACAACTTTGTTGAACTTTGTGATATGCAAAAGTACCGAGAAGTAGATGGTGATATTGTTAAGCTTAAGCTTTTTCCTTTCTCTTTGAGGTTGCCTAGAAATAGCATATATTCATGGGACCAGTGCAAAGATGCTTTTATTGGAAAATACTATCCACCTGCTAAAATTATCCAACTAAGAAGTAACATAATGAATTTTAAACAATTGGATAATGAACATGTTGCCCAAGCTTGGGAACGTATGAAATCTCTTATCAAGAACTGCCCTACTCATGGTTTGACTACTTGGATGGTTATCCAAACTTTTTATGCAGGCTTGAACTTTACCTCGCGGAACCTGTTAGATTCGGCCGCGGGAGGAACTTTTATGTCAACTACACTTGGTGCTGCCACAAAGCTTCTCGATGAGATGATGACCAACTATTCCCAATGGCACACCGAACGCGCTCCAACAGGTAGGAAGGTAAACTCTGTCGAGGAGATTTCCTCCCTAAATGAAAAAGTTGACTTGATCATGTCTCTACTTTCGAAGCAATCTTCTATTGATCCTCGTGATGTTCCTTTAAATTCTTTGATTGCTCAAGAACAAGTAGATGTGAACTTTATCTCTAGAAACAATTTTAATAACAATGCTTATAGGAGTAATTTTGGTAGCAATCCTAGACCGTTCCCCTCTAATTCTTATGGGAACAACAATGGTTATCCTACAACCAAGAACTCCACTACTGAACTAGAGTTTATGCTTAAAGATTTCATCACTACCCAAAAAGCTTTTAATAATAGTGTAGAAGAAAAACTAAACAAACTAGGTGATCTTTCTTCGAAGGTAGACAATTTAGCCAATGAGGTAGAATTGCTTAAAATTAGAACTTCTCCTCTTGAGGAGAGGAAGGTCACTCCTATTAATGCTATTCAATTGCAAATTAATGAAAATATTAGGATGATGGCTAAACTTAAAGAGATATGGGCTAGAGAAAGGGAGGAAGAAGATCGGATTAAGAGCCTTCCTACCCGCCACACTATTGCTACTATCCAAGTTGTTGAGGATATCCAAACTCTTAGCACCCAGTGTACTCCTGGTCCCGATGGACCTATTAATGGTGATGCTATGACTATAGAAACTACCAAACAAGTGAACCTAAAGGACACCACTACCACTTTACTTGATGCTAGTGATCTTGATTTTGATAATTGCACTCTTACAGAAGTTATTGATTTCCTTCACAAGATGTCTAGAGATCCCCACACTAGCACGCTTTACCTTGCCTTCACATAACATATCACTAATGCTCTCATCAAAGCTAGGGAGGAGAAACTTAGAGTAGAAGCCTCCATACCTAGAAAGCTAGAAGATGGTTGGGATCCTATGATAAAAATTAAATTGAATGACTTCTCTTGCTATGCATTATGTGATGTTGGAGCTAGTACCTCTGTTATGCCCAAAAGAATATATGATATGCTTAAATTAAAACCTTTTGATTCTTGTTCTTTTGGTGTTCGTCTCATTGATTCTTCCATAAAGAAACCTTTGGGGAGGATCGACGATGTTCTTATCGTTGTCAATGATAATTATGTGCCCGTTGATTTCACTATTATGGATATTGAATGTGATCCTTCTTGTCCAGTTATTTTGGGACGTCCCTTTTTGCACACCGTTGGTGCTATCATTGAAATGAAAGAGGGTAATATAAAATTTCAGTTTCCTCTCAAGAAAGGGATGTAACATTTCCCTCGAAAGAAGATCAAGTTACCTTTTGAGTCCGTTATACGGGCTAGCTATTCTTTTACTCTTGATAAAACTTGATCTATATGCATTATGCCTAGCTTAAAGGCATAAAAGAAAGCGCTTTTGGGAGGCAGCCCACATGAATAAATTTATTTTGTTTTTGTTGTGTCTTGATGTTGTTACTACAGTAGCATCATCATTGTATCTTTGCTTTTCAATTTTGTGCCAAGTATAGCCTCTGATTGCTAGAAAGTTCAAAAGTTGTGAGGTGCTGTCCAGGAAACAGATTCTGTCCTTGGATAGAAAAATTCGTATAAAATCACCAGATCATCTTTTTGGTCTGAATTTTTTCGACAGCGTTCCCTATATAATTGTCTTTCGTGCGTCTGTTCTGAGTTTTTTGATTTGTTGCAGAAGTACCCCGAACAAATCAATTACTACCTGCTGTTCTGTTTTTCACAGATTCTGTCCTGTTTTGCCTTTCCTTCATTTTGCAAACCTAGAGCTTGCTTTTTCTTTGCAAAAACCTTTTGGCATTCTTGAGAAAAAGTAGATCTTCAAGAATATCTTTATTTCCAGCAAGGTACAATTATTTTATTATGGGTACTAACCTCGCTAATCAGATTATGATGAGCTATGTATGAAGGGAGTTTTCAAGTGTGCGAGAGAAGATGATAAAAAGATTCAGGAGTGTCAAGCGCTCAAGCTTGGGGATGCCCCCGTGCATCCCCAAGAAATATTCAAGGAGACTCAAGCGTCTAAGCTTGGGGATGCCCCCGTGCATCCCCTTCTCCATCAACATTATCAGTTCGTCTTTCGTTCCACTATATTTTAATCACTTCATGTGTTATGTGCTATGCTTGGAGCGTCTTGTTTTTAGTTTCCTTTTTAGTTTTTCATAACGATTCGGAACTCAGCTTTCTTTATGTGGGGGAGAAACACGCTCCACTTCTACCTAGAACATAACATAGAATTTTCATGTCTATCTATGTTGTGTGTGTTCTTTGTCTTTTAATAGCTACTATCATGTTCAGCTCTTAGCTTTCATGCTTATCTTTTCAAAGAGCTTTTATTTAGTTGGTTGCTTGAACTCTCTTTAATTATCATGCTTACCTTATTAAGAGAGTTTGCTTCCGTTGCATTGGTTGATATGTCTATGATAAAGATGCTACGTGCATAATGGCGCTTAGTAGTTCAGGTTTTCTTATGGTTAGTCTCAAATAGCTGGGAGGTTCCCAATGTGTTATTGGAGTACCAACATGATTTATTTGCCTATGATGTGGTATGGTTTAGTAATATCTTCCTTCGAGAATTTATTTTGATTGACTTGGCGTATGCTCATGCATATTTAAGACTGTAAAGAAAGTCTGTCAAGCCTTGATGATCTTTTGTTTCTGAGTAGCGATATAACTTCCATGCCTGATTCAATGTTGCTTTGTCGCTCTGCATGATTATGACCGTCATCGCTCTCTTAGTTGGTCGCTCCTAGTCTTTTGCTAACCTTCGCCTGTACTAAGCGGACTGACTGCTTGTGCATCCACATCCTTTTAATCCAGTTATGCCATATGAGTCCACCATATCTTCCTACATGGTATTTACCTGCCATTCCTAACGGAGACTTGCATGTGCCATCTCGAAATTATTCAAAGAAAAGCATTCTTATTTTGTGCCTCTGTTGTAAGTTCATGAGGAAGTAGTGGTTAATTCATAATCTTTTTAAGTTGGACAAGCTTCACCCTGGGATTGCATGTATAATGTGCAAACCCTTAATACGAGAAGGAACTGGCATTGAGTGCGCCCGGCTCAAAAAGATAATATAACAAAAAAACCCTCCTTCACGCTTTGTTCATGAGAAATCAGGAAACT
Organism: Secale cereale; assembly: GCA_902687465.1. Taxonomy (NCBI): domain Eukaryota; kingdom Viridiplantae; phylum Streptophyta; class Magnoliopsida; order Poales; family Poaceae; genus Secale; species Secale cereale. The sequence continues at coordinate 138,687,087 of LR738715.1, forward strand.
TTGGCAGTGATAAACAAAGGAGATTAAGAGGATGTGATCGTCCTCATTTGGGAGCCGTTCCTCGAAACTTGTCCATCTCAAGAAGTGATTGAGTTATCTGCTAGCATTCGTTAACGAAACATGCATGATCTAAAATAATAATTATTACCTCTGTTTTAAAGCCAAGAGCTCTGGTACATGTTTTGTCTTTGTTACCGACTATGGGTTTTCAACCTTGCCAACAAAAGCCACGGTTCGAGAGTCTCCACCTTCTTTTAAAAGCACCAACTACTGAGACCATGATTGTCATTCTGAGTGTAATGTGCATTGTCCCAAAGTAGCATTGTCTTTTGCATGATTGTGATATCGTTTATTTTGAAATCATTGTATCTAGTCATCACTTAAACCTTGGAGGTGCCCATGCATTTATGTTTTGCTTCACTAAAGGGGGCAAGCGAGATATCACTTTATCATATTTGCACATCATGTTCATTACAAATCTATTTGATGTTTCAATGTCATATTGTAAAACTTACAGTTCTTTGTGATTTTCTCATGAGGCAACTTAATTACTATAGATTCATTATCTCAGTAAGCTTTTTTCATATGACTATGAATAAGTCCTATATGGTTAATAGCATGTCACCACAGAAATTATTCTTGTTATCATTTACCTACTCGAGGACGAGCATGAATTAAGCTTGGGGATGTTGATACGTCCAAAACGTATCTATAATTTTTGCTTGCTCCATGCCTCTTTTGGGTGATATTGCTATGTTATTTATACACTTACATACACTTTTAATCATATTTGGACTAACCTATTAACTCAGTGCACCCCAGTGCCAGTTTCTGTTTTCGGCTGTTTTTGTATTTCAGGTTTTCACATTACGAGAACTGCCAGGAAAAATCCAGAAAAATTATATAAAAAATCAGCGTTCCAGAAACTACCTTGCGCCCGAAGGTCAGCCGGGGGGGGGGGCACCAGGGCTCCAGGCGCCCTGGCGGCGCCCCCCCTAGGCCGCGCCGGGTGGGCGCCTGGGCCCCCCGAGGCTCCTCCGATGCCCCCTTTGGCATATATTTAAAGCATCTCCCGAAACCCTCGAGACGGGAACTCTTTTTCGCGATCTCATCTCTGTTCCGCCGCCGCCGCCGCTTCCAAGATCGGGAGCACCAGGAGAACTCTTCCCGGCACCCTGCCGGAGGGGAGGATCACCACCGGGAGCTTCTCCACCACCATGGACGCCTCCCAGATGAGTTGTGAGTTGTCTCCCTTGGACCATGGGTCCATGACCAGTAGCTATGTGATGTTCTCCTCCCGTTCTTGTGCTTCACTAATTAGTCCTCGTGAGCTGCCCTACATGATCGAGGCACATATGTAATCCTTATGCTGTTGCTATGATGAGTTTGTTGGGATCCGATGGATTATGAGATTATGTTTAGATTGTGCTTGAGTAATATATTTGATTCACCTCTTTTATATCTATGTTCGTAAGTAATTCTTGCATGTTCTCCATTGTTATTTATTGCTTTGGCCAAGTAATAGGTAGTGACTCCAAGAGGGAACGTTATGCTCGATGACTAGCTTGAGTGACAGAAACATGAGTCTAGGGGATGTGCTGTTGCCACAAGGGGGAAAACAACGGTGCTTGTGCCCGCGGGTGCAAGGATTGTTTACTTTACGCAAAGTTCTTTTAATGGAGTTGTCTGTTGCTTTGAGTTTACACTATGGGTGGGACTCGCAACTTAATACCAGCGAGATGTTCTGGATAGATATCTGAAGGTGGATGATTAGTAGTAGATATTGATGGATTTCGGTCTACTTACTTTGGCGTACCGCCCATGCTTTGAACCTCAACCTTTCTTGCAATGTAGTCAGCATTGGTTTGCGCACATGGTCCTGTCAATTGCCCAGCTGTAATTCGTTTACCTCACATAGCTATTTTATCGTCTTTTGGGAGAGAGACATCACTAGTGAACATCATGAGACTCCGGTCCATATTACCATCATTGATCACATCCACTATTTACTTTTCCGCTTTTATTTACTATTGCAATTATATCTATCACTATTATCACTTGCGTTTGATCCTTTGTAAACTACAAGGCCGGAGGGATTGACAACCTCTCTGTACTCGTTGGGAGCAAAGTTATTTGTATCTGTGTGCATGTCCACATTGATTGCTAATATCTGGCGCCGTTAGCAGTTGACACCTTCTTGTTGAAACTGGGAGTCTCTGGGAAATCGATCCTTGGTATTGCCAAGGGAAAACTTCTGCTACACTGCATCTCAAACCTTCCACTTGGGGTAACCACGAGGGGTGAGAAGCCACCTAACAGTAACAAACATCAAGACCACTAAAACTGAAAGAACAAACTGAAAGCAAAGATAACAAGGGTTGTCTCCCTAGAGCTCTTTCTTTATAGCCATAAAGATAGGCTTAAGACTTTAACGATGCTCTCGTAGGAATAAGAGTTGAAGAACAAAAGAGAGCATGAAGAAGCAAATACCAAACCCATTTAAGCCTAACATGCTTCCTATGTATAGGAATATTGCAATACAATAATTCATTGAAGCACAAAGCAATAAGCATAGGAAGACAAAACAAGTGCAGCTTCAAAACTTTCAAAATAAAGAGAGTGAACTTGATATTATTGAAATATCTATAAGCATATGTTCCCTTCTCATAATAATTTTCAGTGGGATCACGAATAAACTCAACAATATAAGCATCACATAAAGCATTGTTACCATGATCCCCATGCAAAAAGGTATCATTACTCTTCATATAAGCAAAATCTTTCTTATTAGGAATAGTGAGAGTAAAGCAATCATAACCATCATGGTAATCATTGTATTTAGGAGGCACATCATAATCATAATAAATTTTATCCTCAATAGTAGGTGGACTGAAAACATCATATTCATCATTGTAATCATCATATATAGGAAGCAAAGTATCACCAAAGTAAATTTTCTCTTCAAAAGTTGGGGGACTAAAAACATCATGTTCATCAAACGTGTCATCCCCAAGCTTAGAGCTTTCCATGTCATTAGCAATATTGATATTCAAAGAAAGCGTACTAATAACATCACCACCATCATGATTGTTATGCAAATAATAAAGTTCCATAGGTTTTTTAATTTTCTCTTCAAACACATCATGTCCCAAAGCAAGGTAGAGCTCATAAAGCTCTCTCATATTTTTGTTGTTTTCCATTAAGCAAAACTAGTGAAAAGACATAAAAAAAACTGAAAGGTAAACTGAAAGGTAAACTAACAAGACTAAAAAGCAAAGATAAAAGATAGCGTGCAACTCCCCTATCTTGAAGAGTGGAGTCCCCGGCAACGGCGCCAGAAAACTTTGCTTGATGGCTTCTCGCCCCTCGTTGGTTACCCCAAGTGGAAGGTTTGAGATGCAGTGTAGCGGAAGTTTTCCCTTGGCAATACCAAGGATCGATTTCCCTGAGACTCCTAGCTTCAACAAGAAGGTGTCAACTGCTAACGGCGCCAGATATTAGCAATCAACGTGGACCTGCACACAGATACAAATAACTTTGCTCCCAACGAGTACAGAGAGGTTGTCAATCCCTCCGGCCTTGTAGTTTACAAAGGATCAAACGCAAGTGATAATAGTGATAGGTATAATTGCAGTAGTAAGTAAAAACACGGAGAGTAAATAGTGGATGTGATCAATGATGGTAATATGGACCGGAGTCTCATGATGTTCACTAGTGATGTCTCTCTCCCAAAAGACGATAAAACAGCTATGTGAGGTAAACGAATTACAGCTGGGCAATTGACAGGACCATGTGCGCAAACCAATGCTGACTAAGTTGCAAGAAAGGTAGAGTTTCAAAGCATGGGCGGTACGCCAAGGTAAGTAGACAGAAATCCATCTGCATCTACTACTAATCATCCACCTGGAGATATCTATCTAGAACATCTCGCTGGTATTAAGTTGCGAGTCCCACCCATAGTGTAAACTCAAAGCAACAGACAACTACATTAAAAGAACTTTGCGTAAAGTAAACAATCCTTGCACCCGCGGGCACATGCACCGTTGTTTTCCCCCTTGTGGCAACAGCACATCCCCTAGACTCATGTTTCTGTCACTCAAGCTAGTCATCGAGGGGCATGAACCCACAATCAAGCATAACGTTCCCTCTTGGAGTCACTACCTACTACTTGGCCAAAGCAATAAAAAAGAACGGAGAACATGCAAGAATTACTTACGAACATAAATATAAAAGAGGTGAATCAAATATATTACTCAAACACAATCTGAATATATTCTCATAATCCATCGGATCCCAGCAAACTCATCATAGCAACAGCATAAGGATTACATATGTGCCTCGATCATGTAGGGCAGCTCACGAGGACTAATTAGTGAAGCACAAGAACGGGAGGAGAACATCGCATAGCTACTGGTCATGGACCCATGGTCCAAGGGAGACTACTCACAACTCATCTGGGAGGCGTCCATGGTGGTGGAGAAGCTCCCGATCGTGATCCTCCCCTCTGGCAGGGTGCCGGGAAGAGTTCTCCTGGTGCTCCCGATCTTGGAAGCGGCAGCGGCGGTGGAACAGAGATGAGATCGCGAAAAAGGGTTCCCGTCTCGAGGGTTTCGGGAGACGGTATAAATATATGCCAAAGGGGGGCACCAGACGAGGCTCGGGGGGGGCCAGGCACCCCCCCCCCCGGCGCGGCTAGGGGGGGGCGCGCCACCAGGGCGCCTGGAGCCCTGGTGGCCCCCCTCCGGCTGTGCTTCGGGTAACTGGTAGCTTCTGGAATGCTGATTTTTTATATAATTTTTCCGGGATTTTTCTGGCAGTTCTCGTAATGGGAAAACCTGAAATACAAAAACAGCCGAAAACAGAAACTGGCACTGGGGTGCACTGAGTTAATAGGTTAGTCCAAATATGATAAAAATTGTATGGAAGTGTATAAATATCATAGCAATATCACCCAAAAGAGGCATGGAGCAAGCAGAAATTATAGATACGTTTTGGACGTATCAGGCGCAGGGCGCATGGTGGTGCGGCTCGGGATGCGTGGGAAGCGGAGGAGGGGCGGTCGGGGCCTCACCGAGGCCCTGAAGTTGTGCAAAAGCCTGCTCAAGAAGGGGAGGTCGTGGAGGCGCCGGAGCTGCGGGCGAAGGCGACTCCAGTGGTGTTGGGGCAGCGTGATGTCCTCGGGCACGGTGTCCCGCAGAGCCACGAGCGGCGGCGAACGAGACCGACGGAGCTAGGGGGAAAGTGGGAGGGGGTTAGGGTTTCGGTGAGAGGGCAGGGGCCTAAGTAGGCCAGTAGGTGGGCTGGCCTGGGGTTGGCCTGGTGGCCTGGATGGCTAACTGGGCCACGTTTGGCCCAGTTGGGGGGGGGGGGGTTGTTTCTCCTTTAATGTTTTCCTTTTTTACTTTTCTTATTTATTTTTGTGTTTAAATTTGTTTAGGACACTTTAAACATTTTGCAAAAATGTTGGCCCACCACCAATATTAACAAAAGAATATTTGCCACATGATGAACATTTTAGTTTTCATGTTTGAGCTAATTTTGAATTTCACTTAACATTAGAGTTTGAATTTGACTAAATTTGCAAAGAGATAATGACCAAAGTGATTATGATTTTTTTAGCAAAATGATTATCTTAACCCCAAGGGTTACTGTAGCATCATTACACCGGGGTGTTACAGTGCGCCCCCGACCTCCACACAAAGGATGACACTCTATAAATACCTCATGCTCTAACTTCGTCACATAGCGGTTCACCATACGTGCATGCTACGGGAATCACAAACTTTAACACAAGTATTTCTCAAATTCATAATAACTCCAATAACATGACTCTAGTATCACTATCCTCATATCTCAAAACAATTATCAAGTATCAAACTTCTCATCATATTCAATGCACTTTGTATGAAAGTTTTTACTACATTCATCTTGGATGCCTATCATATTAGGACTAGTTTTATAGCCAAAGCACATTACCATGCTGTTCTAATAGACTCTCAAAAGGATATAAGTGAAGCATGAGAGATCAACAATTTTTACAAAATAAAATCACCACCGTGCTCTAAAAGATATAAGTGAAGCACTAAACCAAACTATTTAGCTCAAAAGATATATGTGAAGCACATAGAGTGTTCTAACAATTCTAGGCCATATTTATCTCTCTCAAAAAGGTGTGTCCAGCAAGGATGATTGTGGCAAACTTACAAGCAAAGACTCAAATTATACATGACGCTCCAAGTAAAACACATATCACGTGGTGAATAAAAATATAGTCCCGAGTATAGTTACCGATATATGAAGACGAAAGAGGGGATGCCTTCCCAGGGCATCCCCAAGCTTAGGCTTTTGGTTGTCCTTGAATTTTACCTTGGGGTTCCTTGGGCATCCCCAATCTTAGGCTCTTTCCACTCTTTGTTCCGTAGTCCATCAAAGCAATACTCAAAACTTGAAAACTTCACAACACAAAACTTAGCCAGAAATCTCGTGAGCTCCGTTAGTATAAGAAAACAAACCACCACTCAAAGTTACTGTAATGAACTCATTATTTTTATATATTTGTGTTAAACCTACTGTATTCCAACTTCTCTATGATTCATATCCTCCAATACTACTCATAGATTCATCAAAATAAGCAAACAACACACGAAAAACCGAATCTGCCAAAAACAGAACAGTCTATAGTAATCTGTAACTTTCGCATACTTTTGTAACTCCAAAAAAATTGAAATAAATTGGTAAACATGAGGAATTTGTCTATTAATCATCTGAAAAAATAATCAACTAAATAGTAGCCTCCAGTAAAATCTGGTGACTATTCTAGTGAGCGCTAACGATTCTGTTTTTTACAGCAAGATCATAAAAACTTCACACAAGTCTTCCCAAAGGTTCTACTTGGCACAAACACTAACTAAAACACAAAACCACATCTAAACAGAAGCTAGATGCAATATTTATTCCTAAACAGAAGCAAAAAACAAAAATAAAATAAAATAGGGTTGCCTCCCAACAAGCGCTATCGTTTAACGCCCCAACTAGGCACGGTACAAGGATAGATCTAGGTATTGCCATAATGATAAGATATATCGCGAGAACTCATCTCATATTCCCTATGTTCAGCAGCAAGTTTTCTTTGTGGCAAGCAAAAGTAATCAAAAGGGCTAAATTTAATGGGACAAAAGTCCCCCACATAAAGCTCAGGAGGTATAGGTTCCTCTTTTGGCCCTTTATAATGTACAACCAATTCATCATCATAGGCATTCTTTTGGCAGAAGGTCATAAGCCTTCGCTCGAGGGAAAAACCTAACCCATTGTTTTGAATAGCAAAAGTATCATTCAACTCAAAAATTATATCAACCAAGACAATGGTAGGAACCTTTTTTCTAAGGTTTTCATTAAAACCAACATGATCAGGAGATCGCAACCGCATTATGTCTTCCTGATTAAATAAGATAGCCTCTATGGGAGGTCGACCAACATCTACCCCGTAATGAGCAAAGATTTCCTTGGCATGTTTCATGATAAATCTGAATTCATGAGCCAAAAAGATAGTAGCGGCACGCTTAACATAAGAATGCTCAACATTGGAAAACTCCAGTAAGATTATCTGAATACAGGGATGCATATGGATAAATTGCCTTTCAATTTCAACTACAAGCATAGATATGGCATCCGCAAGGCTACTAGTTCTATGAAGAACAAAACCACCCAAAGTAGGCACAGCACCGGCACAAGTGAATAAGTCTTGAAGAACTCCTTTTCCAATGATATTACCACTGCCAACCCGGAACTTCTTAATAAAGTGGTAGTTTCACTAGGAGGGTCAACATAGACGTTGCCCTCAACATTACTACCCTTCTTGATAAAATCTTCCCCCATCTCAGACATGAGGGCAAGCGAACGGTAAATACACAACAAAAAGAAGGGCAAATAAAATGGCAAGGGTGAAGTTGGGGAGAGGAAAACGAGAGGCAAATAAATGTAATGCGAAGGATAAGGGTTTGTGATAGGTACTTGGTATATGACTTTTGCGTAAGCTTCCCCGGCAACGGCGCCATAAATTCTTCTTGCTACTTCTCGAGCTTGCGTTGTATTCCCTCGAAGAGGAAAGGGTGATGCAGCACAGTAGAGTAAGTATTTCACTATTAGGAAAAGGGCTATAGATGGGATTGTTACTAATGGCGCACCAGACATGCGGTGCGCCATTAGTATATACTAATGGCACACCATGTGTTGGTGCGCCATTAGTGTCCAAATACTAATGGCGCACCACATCAACGGTGCGCCATTAGTAACAAATTTTTTTTCATTTTATTTTCAAAACTACTAATGGCGCACCAGTGGATAGTGCGCCATTAGTAGTTAAACTACTAATGGCGCACCACATCCACGGTGCGCCACTAGTAAATTTTTTTCAAATTTTTTTTATTTTTTTTTCATTTTATTTTCAAAACTAGTAATGGTGCACCGTGGGAGTGGTGCGCCATTAGTAGTTAAAGTTACGAATGGCACACCACATCCACGGTGCGCCACTAGTAATTTTTTTCAATTTTTTTTATTTGTTTATTTTTTTCAAAACTAGTAATGGCACACCGTGGGAGTGGTGCGCCATTACTAGTTCACTAGTAATGGCGCACCACTCCCACGGTGCGCCATTACTAACTCGGCCATTACTGCACCCCCCCCCCCTGTGGACCGCCTTTTCCAGTTCAAAAAATAAAATAAAAGAAAATGATGGAAATGTCAAAAAATAAAAGAAAATAAGTTTCCCATGTGATATGTGGTCTACTTGTTCTGAAAATTTACAAATATGAATTTTGACTTTATTTGCAAAATATCTCTGGAATTTAGTAAAACAGACATAACTTTTGCATACGAACTCGGTTTAAAAAGTATTTTATATGAAAAATCATCTACTGGAAAAGTTACATCCGAATTTAACTAGGGGAACCCCGTTAAACCTTTTCAAAATGCCCAAAAACCAAAAAGAAAAAAGTTATCGGGCTTTTAAGATCTAGAGGCAAAAAAATTCAAAAAATTTAAAACTTACTAGTGGCGCACCGTTTGCTAGGTGCGCCACTAGTAACAGGAATTTTTTTTAAAAATTTTCGAATTTTTTTTGATGTTTTTTCCAAAATATGATACATAATATGACCGGGATGTTTGAAATATATTTTCAAAATTTCATCATACTCATGAACATTAACAAACTCCTAGACATCAAGAAGGGTTAATAGGATTGATATGATAGATATATCAACAAGTGCCTGTGAAGTGTGAGGATGGGTGACCTTATGGGAAGTTTGACCACAGAGTGCCATTTGACTTGAGATTAAGCAAATTGACCCCATATTAAGCCATAATGACCTGAGATTAAGAAGAAAAAAAGAAAAAAATTAAATAAACTGAAAAAAAAATTGAATTTTTTTTAATAATGCCGCACTTCTATGTAGTGCGCCATTAGTATGCCAAAGCACCTGGGTATATATGGCCCCCTGGGAGGCATACTAATGGCGCACCGTGGCCTATACTAATGGCGCACCTGTGGTGCGCCATTGGTATACCAGATACTAATGGCGCACCAGTGGTGCGCCATTAGTAAAAAATACTATTGTCGTGGCACTAATGGCGCACCAGTAGTGCGCCATTAATGGCCAAAACTGGTGCGCCATTAGTAGGCCTTTTCCTAGTAGTGTTTCCCTCGGTTTTTGAGAACCAAGGTATCAATCTAGTAGGAGACCATGCGCGAGTCCCTCGCACCTGCACAAACAAATAAGAACTTCGCAGCCAACGCGATAAGGGGTTGTCAATCCGTTTACGGTCAATTACGAAGGTGAGATCAGATAGATATGATAGTTCGATTTTGTTGGTATTTTTGGATATAAGAACAGAAAGTAAAAACGGTAAATTAAAGTAGATTGTAGATTGATATATTGAGAATAGACCCGGGGGCCATAGGTTACACTAGTGGCTTCTCTCATGATAGCAGAATTCTACGGTGGGTGAACGAATTACTGTCGAGCAATTGATAGAAAAGCGAATAATTATGAGAATATCTAGGCATGATCATTATATATAGGCATCACGTCTGTGACAAGTAGACCGAAACGATTCTGCATCTACTACTATTACTCCACACATAGACCGCTATCCAGCATGCATCTAGAGTATTAAGTTCATAAGAACAGAGTAACGCCTTAAGTAAGATGACATGATGTAGAGGGATAAACTCAAGCAACATGATATAAACCCCATATTTTTACTATAGATCTAGTGGGAAAGGAAACCGCAAGATTGAACCCAAAGCCAATCACTTCTCCCATTGCAAGAACTATAGATCTAGTGGGCCAAACCAAACCAATAATTTGAAGAGACTTGCAAGGATATTATAATCATACATAAAAGAATTCAGAAAACAACCAAATGTTTCTCATAGATAATCTTGATCATAAACCCACAATTCATCGGATCTCGACAAACACACCGCAAAAAGAGATTATATCGAATAGATCTCCTCGAAGACCGAGGAGAACTTGGTATTGAGATCCAAAGAGAGAGAAGAAGCCATCTAGGTACTAACTATGGACCCGAAGGTCTGTGGTAAACTACTCACAACTCATGGTGAGGCGATGGTGTTGATGTAGAAGCACTCCATGGTAGATCCCCCCTCCGGTGGAGTTCCAAAACAGGCCCCAAGATGGGATCTCACGGGAACAGAAGGTTGCGGTAGTGGAATTAGGGTTTTCTCTCCTCTCTTGATGTTTTCGGGGTACATGGATATATATAGGAGGAAGGAAGGCATCTGGGGACCAACGTGGGCCCACGAGGCAGGGGGGCGCGCCCTGTATTGGGGGGTGGCACCGCCGTGGACGCCACGTGTGCCCTATTCCGTGGTTCTCAAGTCTCCCGTGAAGATATCGCTCCAAAAATATCTCTCCCGAAGGTTTCATTCCGTTTGGACTCCGTTTGATATTCCTTTTCTGTAAAACCCTAAAATAGGCAAAAAACAGTAATCTGGATTGGGCCTTTGGGTTAATAGGTTAGTCCCAAAAATAATATAGAAGTGTATAACAAAGCCCATTAAACATCCAAAACATCATCAATAATAGCATGGAACAATAAAAAAATATAGATACGTTGGAGACGTATCATGATGCTTAGTCTACAGAAAGTTTGAAGTTCATTAAGTTGGTAAAGTAACTAGAAGTAATTTTTGTTAGGAAGAACTAATATGGTTATGGATACATGTAATTATTTGGGGTTATTTTTATTGCATGAGAAATATGATAAATTTGCTAGGAAAGATTCTGTTTAAATTGAGGTTTAATCCTAACTAGAGAAGTTTTATGAGTTGTTGATGTTTATGCTTAGTGTGGATATAATTGACCCAATTATTTCCGATGATATATGATGCATATGTTCGTGTTGCATTTGCATGGCATACTATGACACCGGTTATTTTCAATTTTAAGTTGAACCTGCTAATAACTCAACTTGATTATATCGTTGACCGGGTCATGGTGCCACTGAATCGAGTTTTTTCCAATGTAACCACATTTGCCTTTATGGGAAGGCCTTTATTCGGTATGTTGTCATGCCTCTAGTCGATGCCTCCAACGAGGGAAGGTTATGGGTGTGCGGTACCCTGGCTCGGTAAGAAGACATAACCTTGTGTGCCCGTTGTTGAGATAATGGTACCGTGTCCCCGAGTGGGACAGTTTATGTTTTGGCCACGACAGTGGTCGTTGGTGTCTTTGGTAGACACGGGGCCACCCAGGACTAGCCCGGTGGGGAGTGAGTCGGAGTGGCCGAGAGAGTGTCATGGCAAAGGAGTGGTTTCGTCGGAATGCCCTTGGTCCACCCGAATGGGAGTGCGAGGCCATGGGTTCCGTGGTGTGTGTACAATGCGCTACCTCTGCAGAGTGTCTTAATCTATCGGTAGCCGAGTCCACGGTTACGGACACGCTCGAAAGTAGGTCACACCATGTGTCAACGTTTAATAAATTTTGCACACTAAGTCATGAACCTTGCACTAGATGAGGGTGGGAAGGCCATCTTGATGTTTGAGACCAAGGGTTGGTCATGTTGGTGATTGCCGAAAAGATCACGAAGTAATCTGAGTTAAGACCACAAGGCTGGTACGTTCGTTATCCAAGAGATCACCGTTGGTAAGCTAGTACGAGGGATTTTTCCTCACAAGAGCATTATCACAACATGTTATATATATTGTTGCATTATTAATAATTGGATAATTATCATGATATTGTTTGTCATTATGTTTATGCTTGTTGTGAAGTTGCAAGTACATCCAATGTACTGACCTGGCGTGTCATGCCAGATTTCACGAAAGTCTCATTGGAAAGGAGTGCTGTCCGAGTCTAGATCATGTTCACATCTGTGTCCCTGTGCTATGGAGTTCTGCTACGATGTTGTTCCGCTGCCATGTCGTTGTAATGACCGAGGCCCCTTTATGTTCACTAAATAATGTACATATTGTTCAGCCGCACCGTGTGTGCCTCTAGGCCTCACTACCTGTTGTAATATAAACTTTGATCCGATAGCATCAATAAAGCGGTTGTTTTCTGTACCAAGATGTTGTGTGTTGCCAGAAGACATGGTCTCTGGGCTGGCAATGCATGGTAAACAGGTTGCTCTTAGCCGGGGTGCCACACCGACCATGGGTTGAATTTGGGGGCAATAGGCTCGACGACGTAGACATCTCGGAGTGCGCGCTTGCGCTCCCTCTTAGGGATATGAGTGGCATATATCATGTTCACTGTTTTGATCTCCGGTGGAAATTTCTTCTGTCCCCCTGTGTTCGGCTGGCGAGGTTCATCCTCGTGTTCGCTCTCTGGTCCCTTTCCCTTGTGTTCAGCATTGAGCTTGCCGGCCTGCTTGAAAACCCAACAATTACGGTTAGTATGGTTTACATGTTTTTCTGGGGTGGCATGGATTTGGCAGGGCCTATCTAATATTTTGTCCAGGCTAGATGGACCATCTTTGTTGCCTTTAAATGGCTTCTTCCGTTGACCGGGTCTGGAGCCGCTGAATTCGGCGTTTACCGCTGTATCATCTGGGCTTCCAACATTATTTTGATGTTTGTTTTTGTTACGTCATGGCTTTCCATTGCCGTCCCTGACTTCAGATGTTCCAGGGTCGCTGGTGCTGCTACGAGCTAACCAGCTGTCCTCCCCGGCGCAACAGCGGGTCATGAATGCATTTAGGGCTGCCACTATCCTCGGCTTTTCCTGTCCGAGGTGTCTTGCTAGCCATAGACACAGTGCTTGAAGGCCGCTAAGGCTTCGTCATCCGAACAGTCGATGATTTGGTTCTTCTTCGTGAGAAACCGATTCCAAAGCTTGCGGGCTGACTCCCTGGGTTGTTGGATGATGTGACTTAGATCATCAGCATCCGGGGGCCGGACATAGGTCCCTTGAAAATTGGCTCGAAAAGCATCCTCAAGTTCTTCCCAACTCGCAATGGAGTTCTCTGGGAGGCTATTTATCCAGTGCCGAGCTGGTCCTTTCAACTTGAGGGGTAAATATTTAATGACGTGGAGATCATCTCCGCGAGCCATGTGGATGTGAAGGATGAAGTCTTCTATCCAGACGCTAGGATTTGTCATTCCATCATACGCCTCGATGTTTACGGGTTTAAACCATTCTGAAAAATTGTGATCCAGCACTTCATTGGTGAAGCACAGGGGGTGCGCGGCGCCCCTGTATTTTGCTATGTCAAGGCATATGTACGATGGTTGGGATGTCGGCGGTGCTGTTCTTTGGCGATATAGGCGCAGCGGCCTCATCGTCGAATTCAGCCAGCAGTTTACGCTTAGGATAGCCATTGGTTTGGCGATTGCCATACTTTGGCTCAGCGTCCAGCACTTCGTCCCATCTATCGTTGAGCATATTCTATTCGGCTCGAACCCGTCTATGCTGCTTTTTCAGGCTCCTCGTGGTGGTAATAAGGCTTCGATGGAAGAGCTTTTGTTCCAAGTTTTCTTTTGGGACGATGTATTTGTCGTCGCCCAGGCTAACATCCTCTTCGGAGACAGGTTCATAATTACTGTCATAGGCATCGCTGTCGTCGGACTACGATTTCGGACTATGTTCACTGCTACTTCTTGAGCTTGGGTTGTATTCCCTCAAAGAGGCAAGTGTGATGCAGCACACTAGCGTAAGTATTTCCCTCAGTTTTTGAGAACCAAGGTATCAATCCAGTAGGAGACCACGCTCGAGTCCCTCGCACCTGCACAAACAAATAAGAACTTCGCAGCCAACGCGATAAGGGATTATCAATCCCTTTACGGTAACTTACAAAAGTGAGATCTGATAGAGATGATAGTTTGATATTTTTGGTATTTTTGGATATAAGAATAGAAAGTAAAAGCGGAAAAGTAAAGTAGATTGTAGATTGATATGATGAGAATAGACCCGGGGGCCATAGTTTTCTCTAGTGGCTTCTCTCATGATAGCGGTATTCTACTACGGGTAAACAAATTACTGTCGACCAATTGATAGAAAAGCGAATAACTATATAGGCATGCTCACTATATATAGGCATCACATCCGAGACAAGTAGACCGAAATGATTCTGCATCTACTACTATTACTCCACACATCGACCGCTATCCAGCATGCATCTAGTGTATTAAGTTCACAAGAACAGAGTAACGCCTTAAGCAAGATGACACGATGTAGAGGGATAAACTCAAACATAGTGATATAAACCCCATCTTTTTATCCTCGATGGCAACAATACAATATGTGCCTTGCTGCCCCTACTGTCACTGGGAAAGGACACTGCAAGATTCAACCCAAAGCCAAGCACTTCTCCCATTGCAAGAACTATAGATCTAGTAGGCCAAACCAAACCAATAATTCGAAGAGACTTGCAAGGATATTATAATCATACATAAAGAGTTCAGAAAAGAACCAAATATTTCTCAAAGATAATCTTGATCATAAACCCACAATTCATCGGATCTGGACAAACACACCGCAAAAAGAGATTACATCGAATAGATCTCCTCGAAGACCGAGGAGAACTTGGTACTGAGATCCAAAGAGAGAGAAGAAGCCATCTAGATACTAGCTATGGACCCAAAGGTCTATGGTAAACTACTCACAACTCATGGTGAGGCGATGATGATGATGTAGACGCACTCCGTGGAAGATCCCCCCTCCGACGGAGCTCCGGAACAGGCCCCAAGATGGGATCTCACGGGAACAGAAGGTTGTGGCGGTGGAACTAGGGTTTTCTCTGTTGTTCTGATGGTTTCGGGGTACGTAGATATATATAGGAAGAAGAAGGGCACCAGGGACCATACGTGGGGCCCACGAGGCAGGGGGGCGCCCCCCACCCTCGTGGACGCCACCTCAGCCCTATTCCGTGGTTCTCAAGTCTCCCGTGCGTATTTTGCTCCAAAAATATCTCTCCCAAAGGTTTCATTCTGTTTGGACTCCGTTTGGACTCCGTTTGATATTCCTTTTCTGTTAAACCCTGAAAAAGGCAAAAAACAACAATCTGGACTGGGCCTTTGGGTTAGTAGGTTAGTCCTAAAAATAAGATAAAAGTGTATAACAAAGCCCATTAAACATCCAAAACATCATAAATAATAGCATGAAACAATAAAAAATTATAGATACTTTGGAGACGTATCATTCATCGTCCTCTCGCTCGTCCTGTTCCATTGTTGGGTCTGCGGGATCTTCGGCTTGTTCCGTACTATCACTGTCGTTTAGTGACAATGTTGCTATCTTCTTCTTTACGGGATTTAGTTTGGCGCTTTGGACGTCGGCGTTTGGGAGGTTCTTCGACATGCTTGTCCTTTGCGGGATCGTTTTCACCGTCGCCCTCCTTCTCCTTAGGTGTATCCACCATAAACACATCGTATGAGGACGTAGCTGTCCATCACCCTATTACGGGCTGGTTTTGGCCGGGATCTGCTTCGGCTTCGAGGTTCATCCATGCGAAGTCATCAGAAGCGTAGTCAAGTAGATCGGCTAGATCTTCGACCATGGCTACCAAGTGGTGGTGGATGGTGTAACATCCCAAATTTTCAATTTGGAATGTTATACATTAGATCATCATGCATATCATATTTTCTGGCTTTCGGTGATCCAAGAAAATCCTAAGCAACTCAAGGACCCTCGAAGAGAGTTGGGGATTTCAATATTTTCATAATTGAGGTTTCTCAAAATTTGAAAATAGGATCATTTGATTTTATTTATTTTATCTTCAAGTATTTCTATCATAATATGAGAGAGGGAATAAAATGACTATCCCAAAAAATTAAAGAAATACGGAAGATTTAATAAAAAATCAAATAAGTTTTATTTGAACTAGGAGACAATTGCATGTTTTAAAAAATTGCATTTTAGTGCCAAGAAAATGTTCATCCTGTTCTAAATATTCCATTTAGATGGTGAAAATTTGTTTTGGCAATTTTAAATTTTTATTTCTTTTCTAGAATTTTATTTCTTCGTAGTGCCGGCATAATTTAAAAAAAAAGAGGGGGGACCCGACCCGACTGGGCCGAAGCCCAGCTGTAGGATCGAAAGTATGTCTAGAGGGGGGGTGATTAGACTACTTGACAATATAAAAAATCTGCCTTTTGATCATCCAAAGTTTTTGGCAGTTTCACAATTAAGATCAATTCAAGTATCACCCTACACATGCAATTCTAGAGTATAAGCAGCGGAAAGTAAATTGCACATGTAAAAGAGAGGTGGAGAAGATCAAACACAGTTTGGTGACACGAAGATTTTTGTCGTGGTTCCGATAGGTGGTGCTATCGTACATCCACGTTGATGGAGACTTCAACCCACGGAGGGTAACGGCTGCGCGAGTCCACGGAGGGCTCCACCCACGAAGGGTCCACGAAGAAGCAACCTTGTCTATTC
This sequence comes from Secale cereale, assembly GCA_902687465.1. NCBI lineage: Eukaryota > Viridiplantae > Streptophyta > Magnoliopsida > Poales > Poaceae > Secale > Secale cereale. Next base: position 138,703,988 of record LR738715.1, read on the forward strand.
CATCATGGCCTACGCCCACGGAGGACTAGCCTTACTCGGGGTAGATCTTCACGAAGTAGGCGATCTCCTTGCCCTTACAAACTTCTTGGTTCAACTCCACATCTCGAAGACGGAGGCTCCCAAGCGACACCTAACCAATCTAGGAGGCACCACCCTCCAAAAGGTAATAGACGGTGTTGATGATGATGAACTCCTTGCTCTTGTGCTTCAAATGATAATCTCCCCAACACTCAACTCTCCTCACTGATATGGCTGTGGTGGAAGAAAGGTTTGAGTGGAAAGCAACTTGGGAAGGCTAGAAATCAAGTTTCATATGGTAGGAATGGAATGGCTTGATCTCAACACAAGGGTAGGTGGTTCACTTCTCAGAAAGTGTATGGTAGGAGTGGCAGACTTTCTGATGGCTCTCTCCACGAATGAAGAGGGGGTGGAGGGGTATATATAGCCTCCACACAAAATCCAACCGTTACACACACATTTGACCAATCTCGGTGAGACCGAAGTTAAAACTCGGTCAGACCGAAAGTTCAAATATAGTGAACGTTGGGATTTTCGGTGGGACCGAAAATACCATCTCGGTGTGTCCGAAGTGAGTCAAAGGTTGGAGCTTGCCATCTCGGTGAGACCGAAAGTAACAACTCGGATATTCCGAAGTGATGTCAATTGGTTACAGAAGGTTGGCAGTCCATTTTCGGTGAGACCAAAACTCAAAATCGGATGGACCGAGAAATTAGGGTTTGGAAGAATAACTGAGGTGGTTCATCTCGGTGGGACTGAGTTTGCAGAATCGGTTTGTCCGAGATTACTTATGAGTGTGTTAAGTAGTGAAGAGTGCTGATAGTTGAGGGAGCTAGATCACCAAGCACTTGAGCAACCAGATCATTAACACAACCTCATCCCCTTTTAATAGTATTGGCTTTTCCTATGGACTCAATGTGATCTTTGATCACTAAACCAAAAATAGAGTCTTGAGCTTTTGCCAATGCTTGTCTTAGCATTTTGAGGGGTCCACTTCTTCAGACATTTCCATACCCATATCATCAAACTTTTCTGAAATGATTCTCAAGTAAATATTAGTTCAATGATATATATGTTGTTATTAATTACCAAAACCACCCGGGGATTAGTTGTACTTTCAATCTCCCCCTTTTTGGTAATTGATGACAACATATAGATCAAAGCTTCGACAAAAGATATAATCAATGAATAATATCGTCGCTTTGAGAAGTATGTGATAAACAAGAGCTCCCCCTAAATTTGTGCATTATTTAAAATTTGCGTTTGAATGCAAATGCACAATCGATTAGGATTATGGGTCACTCTTCCATGTCACATACATCTTGGTGGAGCGCACAAAATGATAAGAATGAATAACATGCACTCAATCACCAAGACAAGAGTAAATAGCCATACAATAAGGAATAGCATATGATAAGCAATAAGCACACATTAAAGCATAGTATGACTAAGCACTCATTAAGATAGCATCAAACGTAGTAGCAAGCACACTTAAAGTTTCAGGAACCAAAAGAAATCAATGTATCTCAAAGAAAACCGGCAAAAGAACGAAAGACGAAAGAGCACTCTCTCTCTCGAAGCCCTATGATCTATAACAATTTCTCCCCCTTTGGCAACAAGTTACCAAAAAGTTCGAAAAGGTATAGAGCTAAACGTCACTGCGGGCTCTGCTGGCGGCTCCTGTCTGGGTAGATGTCGGTGTAGAGATAGCTGCATCGGCGAAGACTTCTGCTGATGTCTGCGCTGGAGGAGTGGATGCTGGAGCTGGAGCAACTGCTGGAGCTGTAGCTGGTGCTGAAGTGGTAGCCCTGGAGTCAGTCACTGTGATAGCTGCAGATCTGGATCCTCTGGGAACCTGAGCAGTCTGGCGATGAGAATCCTGGACTAGATCATCCTGCATAAGCTCTGCTCTCTCCTGCCTTGTCTCCTCCATGTCTGCCTCAAGCTTGTTGACAGACACCTGAATCTCAGTCAGCTTCACGTCCAGAGCGTGGATCTTGTCCTCGACAATCCTCTCTAGGCTCTCCTGAGATTGCTCAATGCTGGCCAGGCGTTGTTCAATCCTCTGGGTAGCTTCAAGAATTTGTTCTCCAAAGCTCTTTGGCTTAGCTGCTGCTGCTGCTGCCTCTTTGTCAGCTTTAGCCTTCTTCGCAGCTTCGATTTTGGCTTGTCCTTCAACTGAGGTAGGATCCTCTTCATCCATCACAACTACGTTGTCCTCATGCTCTGGCTGCAGTGGCAAGTGCTTCCTATCCAACATGAATTTGCCCGTGCCAAACTTGGCGTTGATGAGCATCTGAATCTGCGGAGCAAACCCACACGACCTCTTCTGGTCAGCTGCAGTCCTCTTAATGGTCTCTACCATCAAGTCCATCACCTTGAAAGGTGCCTTCTCATCGAGAATGTGCAGCATGTTGATAGAATAGCCTCGAATCATGCGGTGGTCTCCAGACTTAGGCATCAATGTATGCCTCAGAATAGTGTTAGTGGTGGTCAGACCTGCCTGGAGATAGTACACTGAGCCAAGCTTCCATCCTTCCAAATCAGCAGCCGGGATCTCCTTGTACATGTTCTTCATGGAATCATGACTCTTCTTAGGAATCCCATAGACATCAATGGCGTCCTCTCTCTGCACTGGAGCGTTCAGAAGTTCTGCCCATTCTTCAACAGTCGAAGAAAACCTTTGACCTTCAGTCATCCAGGTGATCTTGCCATCAGGATAGAAGTGGGCTGTGGCATAGAACTGCATGATCATCTCGTCATTCCAAGCTGTCAGCTCTTGACCCACAAAATCAGCAACTCCACATGCAGTAAAGCTCTCATGCACATGGGGAAAGAAGTCCCGGTGCTCTTCACTGTCAATATACTTCCAGTCAACATACCTGGTGTCAGCAACAATGGGCTTCTTATCCATCAGCACGGTCTCATAGAAATCCTGCTGCTCTCTGGTGTGGAATCTGGGGTCCACAGCAGTCCTTCTCCTTACAGCATATGGATCAGACTGTCTCCATAGCCTGAGACCTTTGTCCTTCCTTGCCTTCATGTCCTCAGCTTGAGGATGAGCATCATTGTGGAGTGGCAACTTGGGACGGAGCTGAAGCAACACATGCTCTTCATCTAATTCAGACGGTGGCATCTCACCTTTGTTCTTCTCAGAAGCTGGAATGCTTCTGGTTGTTCTCTTGGGCTTGGCTGGAGCTGTCTTGGCTTGAGCAGGCTTCTTGGGTTTAGAGGAGGCTTGAGCCCGAATAGCATCACCCATGAACTTAGCTTTCTGAGGAGGAGGCTGGGGTGCTTCTTCTTCTTCTTCTTCTGCAGCATCAACTTGAGGTTCAGCATAAACTACCCTCTTCCTTTTGGAAGTCTTCTTCACCTTGCTTGGAGCAGGCTCTTCCAAGTTGAGCTTCTTTGCAACTGCTGACTGCTTTACTTTGCTTGTGCCTTTCCTTGACTGCTGCCCTTGGTGCTCTTTGGCAACCACATTTCTCTTTGGCTTGGAGGTAACTTCCTCAGCAACAAAGTCAGAGTCTTCATCATCAGAAGTTCTCTTCTTCCTGGTTCTGGTGGCTGCAGGAGGCAAACCACTAGGGGTGCTCCTCTCACCATCATCACTGGAGCTGCTAGCAGGACTTGTATCTGCCTCTGGAATTTCAGCAAACGGTGATTCAGACCTGTTCTGGCTGTCACTGACATCTGACATGGCTGAAAAACCTGTGAAAAGATAAGGTATAGGCAGAGTAGAAGAGTTATCACAACTGCAGAGGTTTTTGCAAAAAAAATGAGTTCAAAACTTAGTTTTGAGTTTTCACAGAATGTATTTCGGTCAAACCGATTTCAAGTTTCGGTGCAACCGAAGTGTTCAACAGAAACCTACACACCACTTTCGGTCAGACCGAAATGGGTTTCGGTCCTACCGATAACTTAGGGTTTCACTGAAACTACGTTTCGGTCATTCCGATTGGCACAACTCGGTTAAACCGAATGATGCAGTGCAATGGCCAGAGGCCAATTCGGTCATTCCGAGTTTCAAAATCGGCTTCACCGAGATGCATTCCGTGGAAACCTAAACCTAAGAATTTTGCTCGAAACTAGAAGATCTGAACTAATGTATAGGGAATATCTCAAACGTGGATTGAATCTTGGCAAGCCTATCGTGCAAGAATCGGATGGGGAGCACGAAAGGGATCGGGATACACCCTAACTTGGTAGAATCCCTCTACGGCGGCAACGGTGGAGATGATTACCGTTGACGGCGGCGGAGACCTGCGGCGAGGGCGCACAGGCGACGACGGCGACGATCCGTAGACCAGGGCGACGGCAGCAGGGGTCTTGGGGGCGAACGGTTTGAAGAATTAAATCGCGCGCAGCCCTCAGGTATATATAACCCCATGCTGTCGGTGGGACCGAGTTGAAAAACTCGGTGTCACCGAGATGTATAACTGCTGTGCAGTTACGCATATCGGTCAGACCGAGAGTTTGAACTCGGTTTCACCGAGATGAAACCTAGATCAGTCTAAGCGTTTCGGTTGGACCGAGATTGAGAAGCCGGTCAGACCGAAATGAACTTAGAAGGTTTTGGAAGTCAGCCTTAGACGAATCGGTGGCTCCGAGTGCTCCTCACTCGGACTGTCCGAAAAAGACTTGTTCAAAGTTGTGATATGAGCATGAATAGAATTTGAGACAAGAAAGCATAGATAGCTAGGGAAAGGTGCTTAGGCATTCTTGTCCATCCATTTGGCCAGAAAAAGAAAACAAAACAATCAAAACAACAAATGGATGTCCTTGAATGGATAAAATCATGCATTCAACATGCTCACACAATAAGATAGCAACTCAACTATGTGTCAAACATGCACAACCAACACTCTAGCTACTAGCACACAATTTGTCGATGACTAGGTCATCTATATATGAGTATATTGACTTAGGAGCCAAATGAGAACATTTGATCATAGGTCATACTCATCATTTAAGCACAAGTGGGGTTACCACTTTTACATAAAGCATTTATGTGTTCACATCATTTGGAGATGCTTTAGCTCAATTTTTAGAGCAAAGCTCCCCCTAGATGTGAGAACCCCTTTCAAAGGGTCAAACTAACCTTGGGTTGTCGTAGAAGACTTCATGTAGATGTTGAAGATGTGGATGCTCAATGTTGATGCAGATCATCAAGAGTTGGGAGCAATCCTTTGGATTAGGGCACTTTCAATACCTACATGGGTTAGTCCCACAAGGAACAAACAGGAATATCCATAGATATAGAGTGAAGTACACAAAAGATGATGTCCATGAAAGCAATGATTACCTTGTCCCTTGACTTACCAACAAGAGGGTTTGTGACTCCATGAACTAGTGCATGATGTGGAAGTTGATTGCACAAGTTCTTGCCAAGATGAATATGAGTGAAGTTTGTTGGCGGAGTCACCCTCAAGAACCTACTAGTTCTTCTTCTTTGGGATCCACATCATCTTGATGGGAATCCTTGGTGTTGTAGTTGAGCTTGACGAAGTAGAACTTGATGTGTCCTTGGGAACCCACTTGACCATGGCTTGAGGTGCTTCAATGAATGCATCAATCTCCTCTTGAAGCTTGTCCTTGGCCTTTAGCTTGTGGTCTTGTGATGGAAGGTCATCTTGAGCTTGTTCCACATTGGAAGAAGTAGGATCATACTTCTCCTTTTGTGAAACAAACTGTGGAGTAGGGTATTGACCTTCTTCCCACTCAACACCTTCGATGTTGAACTTTAGCTCAAAACCAATCCCTTGATTCTTCCGGTGTCTTCCTTGTTTGCGAACAATCTCCTCAAAGTTCTTGCTTCCGGCAAGACTCTTGTAGACACCTTTCTCTATGATTTCCTTCAATAAGCTATTTTCTTGCTCAAGTGTAACTTGGCTTGAAACATTGTTAGTGGAATCAAGAGAACTACTAGAAGTAACAACATTTGATTTAACATTGTTATTGTTACTACTAGAGGAAGAATTTTTCTTATGTTTGCCATGCTTAGTCTTAATAGGTGGCAAGAAATTAGACAAGAGAAGTCGTTTGGCAAGATATGAAGAACTCTTCTTTCGAAGATCGTCATTGATCGCTTTTAGAAACTCATGTTCTTGCTCTAGAGTGAGCTTCTCGAAGCGTAGCTTCTCATGAGATCTTAGGAGCTCTCTATGATCTTCTTGAGTTGTTTCATGAGCTAACTTAAGAGTGTTTAGTTCTTTAGTTAGACGCTCAATCTCCTTCATAGCATTGTCATTCGACTCTTCTCGACTAGCATTTTCATCATTACTAAGCTCACTAGATTTATCATGCAAGAGCTCATCTTCACCAAGCAAGTCATCCTCATCACTATCAAAGTCAATGAATTCAGGGTGTGTTACCTTGGGGCCTTTAGCCATGAAGCATCTTCCAATTCCCTCATTTGGTGAATCAAATAAGTCGTAGGAGTTGGAGTTGGAGGATACGAGTGCAAGTCCGGCAACACCTTCATCTTGACTATAGTCGGAGTCGGAGTGATAGCTTCCATCGGATTGATTGTCAGAGTCGGAGCCGGAGACCCATTCACCTACATGAGCTTGATGTCTTCTTCTTGTGTAGCTCCTTGATGACTTGTCTTTCCTCTCCGAATCCTTGCTTCTCCGAGAGGGTCTTCGATCATCTCTGCTCCTTCTCTCTCTCCGAGGTGACTCATCTCTTGCTCTTCTTCTTGGAGATTCTTCTCTTCTCTTGTGGGGAGCCGTACACTCATTTGAGAAGTGCCCGGGTCTTCCACAATTGTAGCAGTTTCGATCACGACTAGAAGATCTCTTTTCATCATATGATCTAGACTTTGAGCTTCTTTCTTTGCCTCTATTCTTGTAGAACTTGTTGAAGTTCCTGACCATTAGGCTTATCTCTTCATTGGAAATTAGCTTGTCACTTGAGGTAGTAGGAGCATCACTTGTAGCTTTGTAAGCACCACTTGACTTGTTGTGAAGCTCTTCCTTATCCTTAAGTGTCATCTCATGAGCAACAATTCTTCCAATGACTTCAGTTGGCTTGAGGGTCTTGTAGTTTGGCATCATTTGGATCAAAGTGCACACGGTGTCATATTTTCCATCCAAAGCTCTGAGAATCTTCTTAATGATGAATCGGTCGGTCATTTCTTCGCTTCCTAAGCCGGCAATCTCATTTGTGATGAGAGCAAGCCTAGAGTACATTTCAGCGACTCCTTCACCATCCTTCATCTTGAACTTGTCAAGTTGACCTTGAAGAATATCTAGCTTTGATTCCTTCACAGATTCAGTACCTTCGTGCATTTCAACCAAAGTATCCCAAATCTCTTTAGCATTCTCAAGACGGCTGATTTTATTGAACTCTTCGGGACACAAAGCATTGAAGAGAATGTCACAAGCTTGAGCATTGTTTTGCAACATCCGCAACTCTTCCGGTGTAGCTTCGCGATCCGGAACTTTTCCTTCCTCGAAGAATTCACCTTGCATACCAACACAAATAATGCCCCATGCGGCTGGGTTATGACCAAGAATATGCATTTTCATTTTATGCTTCCAACTAGCAAAATTTGTACCATCAAAGTAAGGACCTCTACGATAATTACCCTCACTAGACGCCATACTCTCCTAGGTTGTGAAACCAAGCTTATGGAGTCCAATGCAATGGAAACCAAAACAATGGAGACCAAAGCTCTGATACCACTTGTAGGATCGAAAGTATGTCTAGAGGGGGGGGGGTGATTAGACTACTTGACAATATAAAAAATCTGCCTTTTGATCATGCAAAGTTTTTGGCAGTTTCACAATTAAGATCAATTCAAGTATCACCCTACACATGCAATTCTAGAGTATAAGCAGCGGAAAGTAAATTGCACATGTAAAAGAGAGGTGGAGAAGATCAAACGCAGTTTGGTGACACGAAGATTTTTGTCGTGGTTCCGATAGGTGGTGCTATCGTACATCCACGTTGATGGAGACTTCAACCCACGGAGGGTAACGGCTGCGCGAGTCCACGGAGGGCTCCACCCACGAAGGGTCCACGAAGAAGCAACCTTGTCTATTCCATCATGGCCTACGCCCACGGAGGACTAGCCTTACTCGGGGTAGATCTTCACGAAGTAGGCGATCTCCTTGCCCTTACAAACTTCTTGGTTCAACTCCACATCTCAAAAACGGAGGCTCCCAAGCGACACCTAACCAATCTAGGAGGCACCACCCTCCAAAAGGTAATAGATGGTGTTGATGATGATGAACTCCTTGCTCTTGTGCTTCAAATGATAATCTCCCCAACACTCAACTCTCCTCACTGATATGGCTGTGGTGGAAGAAAGGTTTGAGTGGAAAGCAACTTGGGAAGGCTAGAAATCAAGTTTCATATGGTAGGAATGGAATGGCTTGATCTCAACACAAGGGTAGGTGGTTCACTTCTCAGAAAGTGTATGGTAGGAGTGGTAGACTTTCTGATGGATCTCTCCACGAATGAAGAGGGGGTGGAGGGGTATATATAGCCTCCACACAAAATCCAACCGTTACACACACATTTGACCAATCTCGGTGAGACCGAAGTTAAAACTCGGTCAGACCGAAAGTTCAAATATAGTGAACGTTGGGATTTTCGGTGGGACCGAAAATACCATCTCGGTGTGTCCGAAGTGAGTCAAAGGTTGGAGCTTGCCATCTCGGTGAGACCGAAAGTAACAACTCGGATATTCCGAAGTGATGTCAATTGGTTACAGAAGGTTGGCAGTCCATTTTCGGTGAGACCGAAACTCAAAATCGGATGGACCGAGAAATTAGGGTTTGGAAGAATAACTCAGGTGGTTCATCTTGGTGGGACTGAGTTTGCAGAATCGGTTTGTCCGAGATTACTTATGAGTGTGTTAAGTAGTGAAGAGTGCTGATAGTTGAGGGACCTAGATCACCAAGCACTTGAGCAACCAGATCATTAACACAACCTCTTCCCCTTTTAATAGTATTGGCTTTTCCTATGGACTCAATGTGATCTTTGATCACTAAACCAAAAATAGAGTCTTGAGCTTTTGCCAATGCTTGTCTTAGCATTTTGAGGGGTCCACTTCTTCAGACATTTCCATACCCATATCATCGAACTTTTCTGAAATGATTCTCAAGTAAATATTAGTTCAATGATATATATGTTGTTATTAATTACCAAAACCACCCGGGGATTAGTTGTACTTTCACCAGCCGAGCCAGGCCCAACGCGCCGCCGCCTTCCCCGCCAGCGCCGTCGCCGTGGCCGAGCCGGACTGCCGCCGCCGCCGACTTTTTGCCCCTTCCCCAAGCCTCCTAGCCCCCCATATATATATAGCCCTCTCCCTCTTTTTTGCTGCACACCGCCCGCCCCACCGTAGCCCGCCGCTGCGAGCCACCCGCCGCCGCCTCGCCGCCGCACGCCGCCCCGCCGCACGCCGCTTCGCCGCCGTACGCCGCCCCGCCGCCGCCGTTGCCGCCGCCACCGCAACGCCGCCGCCGCTGCTTCTGCCCACCGCCGCCACCACCGCCCCACCGCAGCCCGCCGCCCGCCGGTCGTCGACGAGGTAGCCGCCCGGGTTTTCTTTTAGAAGACCGTCGGTTTTTTTAAGAACTCTAGTCGGTTTTTCTTTAGATCGGTTTTATTAGATCGGTTTTCTATTTTTTTTCCGGTTTAGTTAATTAGTAAACGTTCACCGTTCGTTCGTTCTAAACGAACGAGTTCGTTGTTGAGTTTCAGCTGACGAACGTCTGTTCATTAAGCTGTTATAGTTTTTTTCGTAGTTTATTTTCTGATCGCGATCTCTCATCCGATCTTCGTTTTAGTTTATCTTTTCGCTCGTTTATCGGAATCAGGTGATTCAAGCGCCTGGAGTTTCATCTCGAAATTCTCTTTCTATTCACTCAAGCGTTGCCTCTACTAAATTTGAACTTAGGTCCAGATTGGTCCGGTAGTTGTTTCTCTTTCGCCGTTTGTCTTCCGTTGCTTTTCTTTTGCCGTTTCTTTTGCAAACCGGAGTTCTTAAGTTGAACTTTCTGGTTAGAGCTCTCATTTGAGTCTTACCCGTGCATTAGTTAAGTACTTATTGTGTGTTTGTTTGTTTGCGATAGAGTACCCGGAGTGCGCCGCTTGCTAGTTTGAATCTCTAGGTTTTGCGGATCATCAGCAAGGCAAGTAACACATTGATCATACTTCCCAATTACCCAGTTTTCATTGCATTAGTCAAACCCTCACACATTGCATGAGTAGGATCTTTTAACTTGGCGGACTGGGAAGTAGATGAGGTAGTGCCTATTACTTGCATTACATTCAATCCATGGGAGTACTTCTACGTTTGCTGTTAGGACATGCTATGCTCGTAGACGTGGATTGGGTGAGTGTATCCATGACAGATGTGAGTTGTTAATTAATGGTTCAACTTCAGGTGGCAATTTTAACACACATCTTTGTGGATTGAGGCACCTGGGTATTCCAGCGATTGCCTGTTTTTCTTTTGGACCGCCACCCAGGCTCAAAGGGATCATGAGATTATTCATACTATAAACTTCCGTGTGCAGCCACATGCCATTATGGGCTCTGGCATAGTCGAGTAAGTTGTGGGAAACCTTTCCATGATGGGCTAGCAGATGTAGAGGGATTGTAGGTGTACCGGCCTATCTATCTGGTTAAGGGGACCTCTTCGGAAAGGCTGTGTCTCGGTCATCCGTTTCTCAAACACCATGCAGTGCGAGAAACTAAATGGAGGCGATCGAGTCTTGTGGGGACAAGTGCACAAACCTCTGCAGAGTGTACAAACTGATCATGATTAGCCGTGTCCCCGGTTACAGACGTCTTGAGTATCTAGTATCTGGAAATCCTGTGAATCTCATCATGTTACTCTAATTAATATTGTTGGGTTTAATGATGATTTATTTATTGGGGTTGAGAGGATGTCTATCTTCTCAACGATGTTTCAACTACCATGATAGTTAATTAAAATCTATACCTTTGTGGTAGGGAAAAATTGGCTTTACGCAAAAACTGTAACCATAGAGCTTTCCACCAGCCAGATTGCATGTAGTATAGCTTTACTTTTGTTGCTCTCTTCGTGTTATTTTGCCAGCATATTCCATGTGCTGACCCGTTTTTGGGGTGCAACGTTCATGTTGCAGACTTTTCAGACGACGAGTAAGGTTCCTTATAGGTCGTGGTTCTATACTCAGTGATGCCGTTGGAGTTGATGGACTCACTTATATTCCAAGCCTTCCGCTGTTATCGTGTTAGATGGCCTTAAGCCATTTTTATTGTAATAAGTTTATCATTGGAACTATCGATGTAATAAGTGTGTGATTGCTACTCTGTTATAAATCCTTCAAGTACTGTGCGTGTCAGCATTACTGATCCAGGGATGACACTAATGCACAGAGATCAGACAGTTTGAGGTCTGGTCGCTACAAGATGGTATCAGAGAACACGCTCACTATAGGACACGACCACTAAGCTAAAACCCTAGAGCACTATTCACTCTTCTCTTTTCTGACTCCTCATCTTTTCTACTCTTTTAGGATGGTGGATACAAAGAACAAGTTCACTCAACCTGATGAAGATACACAATTTGAATGACACCTGAAGGAAGTCACCCGATATCTAAACATTGGACTACCAAGTTTCACCGGAACCTACAACGCCAGTCTACCTGAGGAGGAGCATTGGTTGATTCAAGCTCAAGTTCTAGGAAGGACGTTCAAGCCCGTCACCACACTCATAGCATTTTATTTTAATGCGCCTACATGGAGCCTAGGCAGGAGCATGGCAACCCACATCGCTATGGGAAGGATTGGAGAAGTCTACAAGCAGGAGCTAAAGGACACCATCTACCAGATTTGTGGACGCCGAGATGAAAATTGGGATATGATCAGCACCCGGAAGGATAGATCCATTGCAGCCTTCATCCAAGAGTTGAACCATCACATTCGTCGCCAGGAGAACCAGATGTGTGCAGGGATGATAGATTTGAAGAAAGCCCTCAACAGAAATTTGGAGCTAGAAGAAGAACTCAAGTCTACACGCAACGGATATGAGGAGGAGATGGTAATACTTGTGGAGAAGAATGATGACTTGACACGGAAGTTAGGGATACTAATGGGAGAAGAAGAAGAGGAAGAAGAACCCAAGGAGATTCCACCGAAAGACTACATCATCATTGACAACACGGATTCGGAACCCGATGATAGCAAAGACGAAGAATATGAAGATGAAGCTGGAGCGGATATCAAGGAATCCTCTGTCGATCAAAATTTCTAGAAGACCTTCCCATGACTAGAAGTTTTTCCACTTAGAAGACTTAGAACACTTTTGTAACGATTAGATCCGTGTAAGCCCTTGTTTGAAATTGATTTTGGTGTGATGAATTGTGTGTTTGCCTCATGTGCATATGGGTAGTGACTTTCCCTTAGACCTCAATTCTGTTTTAATCTCTTCCCTCTACACCCACCAGATGCAACTTCTTGTCCAGAATACTCAGAACAACCAGAACAACAACAATAACCCTCCCCCACCACCACCCGTGGATAACCTAACCCGTTTCTTAAGGTTACAACCGCCGCTATTTGCTAGCAGCATTGAACCAATAGTCGCTGACTACTGGCTGCACAAAATTGGAAGGGATATGACCACTCCTAACCGCTCAGATGCTGAGAAGGTGCATTTTGCCGCACACCAATTGTCTTGACCAGCCGCAGCATGGTGGGAGAATTACACATCCACTTTTCACATAGCCAATGTGACTTGGGATCAGTTTCAGCAAGCTTTTCGTACCGCCCATGGTTCAACTGGAGCTATGAGTATGAAGAAGCAAGAGTTTCGCAATTTGCGCCAAGGCAACCGTACTGTGGCTCAGTACGTGGATGAGTTTAGTACCCTATCTCGTTATGCCCTAGATGATGTGGCCACAGATGGCGCTATGCAGGAGAGATTCATGGAAGGGCTGAATGATGAGATGAGTGTACAGTTGATGGTGGCCACTTTCAATAACTACCAGGAGCTGGTTGACCACACCCTAATGATTGAAAGGAAGCACCAACAGATTGAAAGTCGCAAGAGGAAGTATGGACAAGGAAAGTATAATTTTGGAGCTCAGCAGAAGCCTCGTTTTACCCATAAAACGGTAGGACAATTCCAACATACCCATGGAGGAGGTAGCTCGCACAATCATAATGGCCTCAAGAATGGAAATGGAAATGGAGCAAGTAGTAACCAGAGCCGCCCTACCCCGTCCACACCCACCAAGAAGGATTTCAGCCATGTCACCTGTTACAAGTGCGGGAAGAATGGACATTATGCTAATGAATGCCCAGAAGCTAAGAATGGGAACGGCAATGAAAGCGCCGCAAAGAAGCCCAACCCGTTCAACAAAGGACAATTGAACCACGTGACTGTGGAGGAGGTAGAAGAGCAACCAAATGTTGTTGTCGGTAAGTTTTTGGTTAAGACATTTACCGCAATAGTTCTTTTCGATACTGGTGCATCGCATTCATATGTTTCAAGGGGATTCGTAAATAGACATAGGATGTCCACCCGAGTTCTTATGACCCCCACGTTAGTAAGTTGATCTGGAGCAGAGTATATGGCACACCAAGGATGTTTTCAGACGCCATAGACCATAGGACGCCACACTTTCCCCTCTGACCTAATAGTCCTGGAATCACAAGGATTGGATGTGATATTAGGTATGGATTGGCTATCGAAGTATGGAGGTAACATTGACTGTGCTAGTAAGTCAATTTTGCTCACCACCCCAGAGGGAAAAAGGATTAAGTATGTATCTAGGCATTCTCCTATAAGGACCCAAGTACATTCTCTCACGGGAGTTGTTTAGGAGGAAGTGCCAGTAGTGCAGGATTATCTGAATGTGTTCCCAGAGAAGTTACCTGGCATGGCACCGGATTGAGATATAGAGTTTTTGATTGAACTTTTGCCAGGCACCAGGCCAATTTCTAAGAGACCATATTGGATGCCCGCAAAGGATTTGGAGGAGATTAAGAAACAGATTAAGGAGTTACTGGATAAAGGATTCATACGCCCAAGTTCTTCGCCTTGGGGTTCGCTAGTACTTCTAGTGGAGAAGAAGGATGGATCGTTAAGAATGGTTGTTGATTACCGAGGGCTGAATGAAGTAACGATCAAGAACAAGTACCCACTGCCGATGATCAATTATCTGTTCGATAGATTGCAAGGAGCTAAGATATTTTCCAAGATCGATCTGCGATCAGGGTACCACCAATTGAAGATTCGAGAGCTGGATATACCTAAGACGGCCTTTACCACTAGGTACGGGTTGTACGAGTATACCGTTATGTCTTTTGGTCTGACTAACGTACCGGCATACTTTATGAACCTGATGAACAAAGTGTTTATGGAGTATTTGGATAAGTTCGTCGTGGTGTTCATAGATGATATATTGATCTTCCCGAAGGATTAAGAGGAGCATGCAGTGCATTTGCGTTTGGTATTGGAGAAGCTCAGAGAACATCACTTATATGCCAAGTTTAGCAAATGTGAGTTTTGGTCGAAGGAAGTCGGATTTCTCGGACACGTTATATCTGGAGAAGGAATAGCAGTAGATCCCGCCAAGGTGGACACTGTGACCCATTGGGAAGCACCAACAACAGTTGGAGAGATCCGGAGTTTTCTTGGACTTGCAGGATACTACCGGAAATTTATTGAAAATTTCTCGAGGATTGCAAAACCAACGACGGAGTTGTTAAAGAAGGACACCAAGTTCAGTTGGACAGAAGAATGTGAGACCAGTTTCCAGGAATTAAAGAAAAGGTTGGTCTCATCCCCTGTGTTGATTCTGCCAGATCAACATAAGGATTATGAGGTGTACTGTGACGCTTCACGTCGAGGACTTGGAGCAGTTCTTATGCAGGAAGGAAGAGTTGTTTCGTATGCTTCACGACAGCTAAAACCTCATGAGTTGAACTATGCCACCCACGATTCGGAGTTAGCAGCCGTAGTGCATGCATTGAAGACGTGGAGACATTTTCTCATTGGAAACCATTGTGAACTATATACGGATCACAAGAGTTTGACGTATATATTCACTCAGAAGGAGCTGAATCTCAGGCAAAGGAGATGGCTAGAACTCATTAAGGATTACGACATGAGATTGCATTATCATCCCGGAAAGGCTAACATAGTAGCTGATGCACTAAGCCGTAAGAGCCATGTCAATACCCTATTGAAGGAGGAATTTCCAAAGGAATTAGCCGAGGACTTACGAGAACTACGTATGGAGATAGTTCCGAGAGGCTATGTAGCAACACTGGAGATCCAGTCTACCCTGATGGATAAAATCAGAGATGCTCAAAAAACTGACGAGGCGGTTGCCTCTATAAAGGAGAGGATGAGCGAAGGAAGAGCTAAATGTTTTCGTGACGATGAACACGACACCTTATGGTTTGTGGACCGCATTTATGTGCCTAATGACCCGGAGATCAGGAAGTTGATTCTACAGGAGGCCCATGATTCACCATACTCGATTCACCCAGGAAATACTAAGATGTATTTGGATTTGAAGGACATTTTCTGGTGGACCAGTATGAAGAAAGATATTGTGGAGTATGTAGCAGTTTGTGATGTATGTCAGAGAGTGAAGGCAGAACATCAGAAGCCGGCAGGATTGTTACAACCATTGCCAATACCCGAATGGAAGTGTGATAAGATAGGTATGGATTTTATTACGAGATTACCAAGAACTCATTCTGGCTATGACTCGATTTGGGTCGTAGTCGATCGTTTAACAAAGGTAGCTCATTTCATCCCCGTAAAGACTACTTATACCAGTGCAAAGTTGGCAAAGATATACATGACCCAAATTGTATGTCTACATGGAGTTCCGAGAAGCATCGTATCAGATAGAGGAACCCAGTTTACCTCAAAGTTCTGGAATCAGTTACATGAAACTTTGGGTACCAGGCTAGAGTTTAGCATAGCTTTTCACCCGCAGACAGATGGACAGACTGAAAGAGTCAATCAGATTTTGGAGGATATGCCGAGAGCCTGTGCACTAGATTATGGATCTAGTTGGGATGACAATTTGCCGTATGCCGAATTTTCTTACAACAGGAGTTATCAATCCAGTTTGAAGATTTCCCCTTCCGAAGCATTGTACGGAAGGAGATCTAGGACTCCGTTGTCGTGGGACGAAGTTGGTGACCGCAAGTTGTTCGGACCAGGTTTCATTAAGGAATCGGAGCAGAAAGTAAAGTTGATTCACGATAGGCTCAAGATAGCCCAGTCCAGGCAGAAGAGCTACGCAGATTCAAAACGCAAGGAGATCGTTTACGAGGTCGGAGACAGAGTTTATCTTCGAGTATCTCCACTTCGAGGAGTTAAGCATTTTGGAGTTAAGGGAAAACTAGCGCCCCGTTGTAGGACCCTATAAGATTATGGAACGTATGGGAGAAGTAGCCTACAAGTTGGAACTTCCCGAAGGATTGTCAGGAGTTCACGACGTATTCCACGTTTCCCAGTTGAAGAAATGCCACGCAGAGATGACCGAGATACCGCTGAGGGATACCGTGCCATTGGAAGCTATTCAGTTGGACAACGACTTGACCTATGAAGAGAAACCAGTCAAGATTCTTGAGTATGCCAGTCGAGTCACCCGCAGCAAGGTTATCAAGTTTTGTAAAGTTCAGTGGAGTCACCACACCGAGGATGAATCCACCTGGGAAAGAGAGGAAGACCTACAGAAGGACCACCCTCACCTATTTTCTAGCCAACCCGAATCTCGAGGGCGCGATTCATCTTAAGGGGGGTAGGTTTGTAACATCCCAAATTTTCAATTTGGAAAGTTATACATTAGATCATCATGCATATCATATTTTCTTGCTTTTGGTGATCCAAGAAAATCCTAAGCAACTCATGGACCCTCAGAGAGAGTTGGGGATTTCAATATTTTCCTAATTGAGGTTTCTCAAATTTTGAAAATAGGATCATTTGATTTTATTTATTTTATCTTCAAGTATTTCTATCATAATATGAGAGAGGGAGTAAAATGACTATCCCAAAAAAATTAAAGAAATACGGAAGATTTAATAAAAAAATCAAATAAGTTTTATTTGAACTAGGAGAAAGTTGCATGTTTTCAAAAATTGCATTTTAGTGCCAAGAAAATGTTCATCCTGTTCTAAATATTCCATTTAGACAGTGAAAATTTGTTTTGGCAGTTTTAGATTTTTATTTGTTTTCTAGAATTTTCTTTCTTCGTAGCGCCGACGTAATTTAAAAAAAAAAGAGGGGGGACCTGACCCGACTGCGCCGAAGCCCAGCCGAGCCAGGCCTAACGCGCCGCCGCCTTCCCCGCCAGCGCCGTCGCCGTGGCCGAGCCGGACTGCCGCCGCCGCCGACTTTTTGCCCCTTCCCCAACCCTCCT
>LR738715.1:138727922-138831608 GCA_902687465.1 Secale cereale
TATATATACATACAATTTGGTGTATACAATTTCTCCTACAATTTGCAGATCATTACATGGAGGCTTTACAACTTGTAATGGTATTCTCCTCTGGGATCTATGACCCGGTCGAGCAAAAATCCCGCTATTTCCTCTTATATTGCTCGTACGCGAGCCATTGGTAGGAGCTCATCCTGCATCTCCGACATCTTTAAAGAAGGAGATCAATATGAATATATTCGTTGTGTGTATATATATATTAGATCATGATAAAAAGAATTGTGAATAGTGTTCTGGCAAGTGTACCCAAATTTGTGTATCACTTCTGGACCTTTCGGACATCATCATGCGAATGTTCGCGCAAACATAGTATGCTCATAAATTAGTCCCCGACGTCTGTCTTAATGCCTTTACGAGAATAGAATTCAATCAAATAATAATTAATCAAGCATGATAATGGTATTGAAACTAGAATTAAAGAGATGGTAGCTAGCTAGTACTAGTTAATTAATTACCTTGGGTTGCACCCATTTCAGCTGGTGTTTCCATTTGTCGTCAACCTCTATGATGAACTTTTGCCAAGCCCTTCCCGCCAGCAAAGAAAATGTATAAATGAGTTATTAATTAGTTGGTATCAGGAAATGAACTAAAGAGGCCGACATAGTACGATAATGATTGAAATTACCTGTCGACCACCCCCTTCACAATTGCGTAGTCATTAATGTCTTTAAGTAGTGAGGCCAGTACTTGAACTCTTCCCTCGTCAAGTTTAACGATTAGCAGGATCCAGTGGAAACTGCATGCTCACACGTTTGTATAATTAAGCGGGAATGTGCATAACTCATCAACTACACTTATTAACATCTAGTAAGCAAAAATAGAATTTGCAGTACAAGATATAGTAACCACTGAACCGAAGTTGTAAGGAAGTAGTATTTCTGGTGCAGAATTTAGTTTCTTCAAGAACTCTAGCAAGCTCTTCTCTGTGTCTTTTCTCATCCATTCTTGTGACCCATGTCTCTTGATTAATGGTAGTTGGGTCAATAAACCCAATGCCATAGCGACCAGCTCTCTTCATTTCATAGATCTTCATTCTGCATAATACCACAGAAAATAATATAGTGAGGATAATTACAAGTAATGAACGAGCACCACATCTAGCTAGAGTCTTAAAATACAAAAAGAAATCACTTAGAGACAATAGCAGCTGACGATCGATTTGTCGAGTGCGTCTTGATTAAATAACTGAAACATTTCTTGAAACTCAACCCACATATCTTTTTCATGGAAGTAATGCTCTGCCTTGACTTTCACCATGAGGGAGTCTCGATTGGTCTTTAATTCTCTCAGGTACCATTTATGAAATTCAAACATTCTCGTTGATAGAAGTGGGACCTGCTCAGGCTTGAACAGAGGTTGGTCACGGACATATTTCCATTTTAGTTCCTCCTCTGTAAACCTAGGGACTTCATCGATCTCTAGGAGTTGTTCAACAGTGATACCAGCCTCTTTAGCCTACCTTCTATGATCGTCGGTTATTACCAGCTGATCGGCGGTACTCACGTGTGTTGGAACAATGAGTGGGGGGATCGATTGCACTGCCTGTTCTCCCAGATGTGGAATAGTTTTCCCGCTTTTTTACCAGCAGCTTCGCTCGAGCTCGAGCTCGACTCCTTCTTTTTGTGTGCATGAAAGGACTTCTTGATAAAGCGCTCATAGTGTTAGTCCCTATGCTTCACAGTCGGTTGAGCATTATCAATAAAGTGTTTTACGACTTCGTCAACTACTTTCTCGTTTGGCGGGAGGGGCGGTTTAGGTGCAAAATGGGCCGCCACTTCGGATTCCGTGATCTCTTTGGTTTCCTCGTCAGTCCTCTCATATGGTAACTTTGGAACAGTCTTGAGGCTTGGACCATATTTTTATTTCTTGCCAGTTGTTGTACTGCTAGCTGCCGTAGCTGCGGCGCCTCTCTTCCGCTGTTGCTGAGGCGGTGGAGACGGCTGACGCGGAGCCTGACTTGGAGGAGGAGTGAGCTGACGAGGTGCCAGACTTAGAGGAGGAGGAGTAGGCTGACGCTGTGCCGGACTTGGAGGAGGAGTGGGCTGATGCGATGGTGGACTTGGAGGAGCAGGAGTCTGCTGACGCAGTGGCGGGCTTGGAAGAGCGGGAGTCTGTTGACGTGGTGGCGGACCTGGAGGAGGAGCCGCCTGACGCGGTGTCGGTGGCCTTGGAAAACGATGCAATTGTTTCTCCATAGAATGATACGACATATGGCCTCTATCAGTGTGCACTCCTCGTCATCTCCGGGAATGTCAAGATCTAGCTCGTCATATCCTCACATCACTTCATCAACCCGACACAAGCATAGCTAGATGGAATCGGATTGCAATGGAAGGTTGTTTCAGGGGCATTTGGTAAAGCATAGCCATATGCTACTTCTCAAGCTTGCGTTGTATTTCCTCGAAGAGGAAAGGGAGATGCAGCACAATAGAATAAGTATTTCCCTCAGTTTTTGAGAACCAAGGTATCAATCCAATAGGAGACACGCGCGAGTCCCTCGCACCTGCACAAACAAATAAGAACTTCGCTCCCAACGCGATAAGGGGTTGTCAATCCCTTTACGGCCACTTACGAATGTGAGATCTGATAGAGATGATAGTTTATATTTTTGGTATTTTTGTTTATAAGACTAGAAAGTAAAAGCGGAAAAACTAAAGTAGATGTAGATTGATATGTTGAGAATAGACCCGGTGGCCATAGTGTTCTCTAGTGGCTTCTCTCATGATAGCGATATTCTACGGCGGGTAAACAAATTACTGTCGAGCAATCGATAGAAAAGCAAATAATTATGAGACTATCTAGGCATGATCATTGTATATAGGAATCACGTCCAAGACAAGTAGACCGATTCCTTCCTACATCTACTACTATTACTCCACACATCGACCGCTATCCAGCATGCATCTAGTGTATTGAGTTCATAAGAACAGAGTAACACCATAAGCAAGATGACATGATGTAGAGGGATAAACTCAAGCAATATGATGTATACCCCATCTTTTTATCCTCGATGGCAACAATACAATACGTGCCTTGCTGCCCCTATTGTCACTTCTCCCATTGCAAGAACTATAGATCTAGTAGGCCAAACCAAACCAATAATTCGAAGAGACTTCCAAGGCTATTATGAGCACACATAAAGAGTTCAGAAAAGAACCAAATATTTCTCATAGATAATCTTGATCATAAACCCACAATTCATCGGATCTGGACAAACACACCGCAAAAAGAGATTACATCAAATAGATCTCCTCGAAGACTGAGGAGAACTTTGTATTGAGATCCAGAGAGAGAGAAGAAGCTATCTAGATACTAGCTATGGAACCGAAGGTCTGTGGTAAACTACTCACAACTGATGGTGAGGGCGATGATGATGATGTAGAAGCACTCCGTGATGGATCCCCCCTCCGGCGGAGTTCCGGAATAGGCTCCAAGATGGGATCTCACGAGAACAGAAGGTTACGGCGGTGGTATTAGGGTTTCCTCTCTGCTGCTGATGGTTTCGGGGTACGTAGACTTATATAGGAGGAAGGAGGACACCGGGTGTCAGGACCCCGATCCTAAGTCACACCGATCTAGCTGTAACACGTCATATCACTTTGCGGCCTCACGCACGGTAACCCCACGGGTGCCACCTTACCTTGCCCGGGACCGTTTGCGCATTTTGGCACACGTATATGACAGTGTCGCTAGCATCCATATGACAGAGAACCCGGGCCGACATGGCTAGTTATAAACCAAAAGTGGCAATAAATTACAAAGACAGGCATCCATGACCCAGCAACGAACGTGTCGGTCATCAACGTATGAACCCAAGTCGTAGCAAGCTACATGGACTTAAAGGAACAACGCGTGACATTTCCCCTAAGGGACAGACACAGGAACGAAGAAGGACACATGCCGGCCAGCCTACGTGTTCCGAGCAGTAGCAAGCTACCAAGGCTCATTGGAAACACTAGGAGGCATTTCCTTGTAAGATAGGCTACCAAAGGAAAACAACTAGGTGTCGGATCCCACACATACCAAGCATTTCAATCATACACACAATATGCTCAATATGTGCAAATACAACATTGCATCACAACAGAACTCTATGACTCAAAGTACTTTATTTAAGAGGCTCCAAGAGCCATACATAACATATCCATACAGATAGGGGTCACATGACCCAACACTCAAGTCATACAGTCATATAAGCACAAGCGGAAGCTACATGTCTGAGTACAGACAATTTAGAAAATAAAACATGCTTGGTGTAGCGTGACTATCTACAAGGCCCTTCACAAGCTCCAGATCTCCGTCTGGGTGTCAAGCTACTCGTCGACGTCAACGTCTATGTAGAACCCATCAGCAGGGGCAGGGTTCTCCTCTGCAATAGTTATTAAGCAAACATGAGTACAAAGGTACTCAGCAAGTCTTACCACAGAACCTATCATACATGCAACATTATCAACAGGGGGCAGTGGAGTTTATAGCAGAAAGCCAGCTTTGACTCTTGGCTAACCTATACTACAACTCTCAACTGATTGCAAGATGTTATTACGAACACGAGTCCTCTACTCACCACAACAATACACTACCAAGGATCCTCTTCTGTCATCCTACGGAAGGACCATCCACGGCACTCACACTTATCTTGAGGCTTTTAGTAGTATCCATCAACTTGTCTATGAACTGTAAGAGTAACCAAGTAGTCCGTACCGCAAACAACGGCTATTCGAATAGATTGATAACCCTGCAGGGGGGTACCTCTTCACACACGCTCCCACCACTTATCGCCGTTTACTCGACGTGTACTCAGCAACCTTTAAGCGGAAGCCCAGCGAGGGTGTCGGCCACGACCTGACTAACTACTCAAGTCTCTCGTCCAGGTTTATCGCCTATTTGGGTTCCATCCGTGGGGAGATCCGGCCGGGGTGTCGCTCACGGCCCCAAACGATGTGTACAGGGTTCCCGAGTCACCAAACGGGCAACCGGTACACCGTGCCACGTACCTGTCGCATCACAACCCACCCCGAGGGTCAGCGCTGTGCACGACCTCCAGTAAACTATAAACACCAGAAACTAGTTGCAACTCCTGGACAGAGATCGAGGGTAATTAATAAGCCGAGAGGGTCCATTGGTTTCGGGCCCAATGCATGGTAGTAACTGGAACTTGAACCACACATACAGATCTCGGGTCCTATGTACGGTTCCAATGAAACAACCCACCATGTACTCCTACATGGCCTTTCATCGATACCTTTACCAAGCGTATTCCACACTTCCTTCTCTTTATCGGTATGATCATTTCACTCTGATCCATCACCCAGATGAACCAGACCTGACACAACTCTAAGCATAGCAGGCAACATAAACAAATAGCATGGTGGATCACACATCACATGGCTCAATCAACTCCTACACATGCTAGTGGGTTTCAACTATTTACTGTGGCAATGACAGGTCATGCAAGGAAATAGGGTTCAACTACCGTAGCAAGTAGCAGTTCACACGCTGTTGCCTTAATGCAGTAAAAGAGAGCAGGAGCGAGAAGATTGAGTTTGTATCGGAATGATCAATGATTGCTTGCCTGACAAAGTGGTTGTCGGGTTCTGCTCTTCAGCTGGATACGCAGCAGTATCCTCGGGAGCAGGACCTAACACGGAGAATACCGGCGATACAATCAATAGACAAACAAATGCAACAATATGATGCATGCTCATGACATGGCATGATGCATGTGTTTTGGGCTAATGCAACTATAACCAGAAGGGTTTGAGCTTATTTGAATCAAAGATTCAAATTGGCACTTTAGCTATTAATTAATTAAGTGCATTATCATGTTTTGATGTATAGAGCAAGGTTAACTTGCTCAAACATGCATGAAACCAGTGCCACTGGAAAGATTGGATTTTTATGATCAATTTTCATATATAAATCTTTTCCATCTGAGCTACTGTTGAATTTATATGATTTTTTTGAAGTTTAGGCATTTTCTGGAATTTCCTGAATTATTTTAAATCAAACAAAATACCAGAAAATCCTTTACTGCGTCAGCATGACATCATGCTGACGTCAGTCAGTCAACAGGGCGGCCCAGGTCAAACCTGACCTGTGGGACCCACTGGTCAGTGTCACAGTTAACTAATTAACTAATTAGAATTAATTTAATACCTAAACTAGGTTTAACCAGCAGGCAGGGCCCACATGTAAGTGACCCAGGGGGTCAAACCCGTGGTCAAACAGGCCCAACTCGCCGGCGGTTAGCCGCCGGCGAGGCCAAACACGGCGGTGAGGTGCGGGTTTCGTGCTCCGACTGCCAAAACGACGGCGGAGCACACCTACGGGTAGCTGGAAGCAACCCGCATCGAATGGGGGTGGTGGCTGGCCTCGGGGTCGCCGGAGATGACGCCGGCGACGAGTCCAGTGGCTGCCGGAGTTCGGCGAAGTCGAAAACGACGGTGCGGTGCTCGTAGAGGAGCGTGGAGTGGTCCTACAACACCTACGCGTGACAGTGAAGCTGATAGGCACGGTGGCCGGACCATTGGATGGCCGGAGCCTCGTCGGCGATGAGCTCCGCGGCGGTGCGTGCAGGTGAGCTTCGTGCGGTGCGTTCCAGGGTAGTAGAGAGCCAACGGAGTGGGGGAGGACGAAGCTGGGCTCACAGAGATTGCAGCAGACGCCGGAGCGAGCTTGGGGGTTGTCGGAGCTGAGCAGGACGGCGAGGGGGATCTCCGCGGCCGGAGTTGGGGAAGAAGGGGTCGGGGGCGTCTCCAGGGCGGGCGAGCGCTCGGGGCTCGGCCTGCTCGAAGTAGTCGAGGACGGCGGAGACGACGGACACGGCGACAGGGCTCAGGGACAACGGTGGACGCGGCTACTACGATGGTGCGAGCACGGCGGCGTCGGCCATGGTGCGGGGAGGGTGAAGGAGAGGAGCTGGGGAGAACGGGGAGTGTCTGCGAGGTCGGGGGCGAGGTGTACGACCTATCCAAGCCTCCAGGGCGGCGAGGGGAGGAAGAAGGGCGGCGGGCAGCTGCGTGGCGCGCGCTGCGGCCGCCGTCGAGCACCTGCCTGCCTGCCTCGCCGAGCCAAGCAGCTCGCTGGAGCGGCAGCTGGGCTGGGCCGGCAGGTGGGCCGGGTGGGCGCCAGGTAATCCTTTTCTCTCTCTTTTTCCTATTTCCTTTTTCTGTTTCATTTCTTTTGCAACTTTGTTTAATTAATAAAAATGCCAGAACATTTTTATAACTCATAAAACTTGTCATGCCCACTGTATATAATATGAACAACATGGAACATTATAGTTTATGATTATTTGAGCATTTAAAATATTTTATAGCATTTAAATGCCCAAATGCAAATACCATATGATTGAATCCAGAGCCCTTGGGTGTCCTAGAAAATTGTGCACCATATTTGGCAGAGGTTTAAGACCAAGGCAGAAATGATGAACATTTTTGAAGGGCATTTTGGGTACATTGGAAAAGATTTAATCAAACCCTAGTTGTTAGTAGAGGGGTGCTGGGGTTTCTGTCATTCCCATTACAATTTTCTTTGATAAGTAAACATGATGCACACTCTAGCTAGTCCTATTGCCAGAGCTAAACTAGGGATGTGACAACTCACCCCCACTTAAAGGAATCGCGTCCCGAGATTCGGGTTCCTCCGGAAAGAGGGTGGGGTACTCAAGTCGAAGACGATCCTCCCTTTCCCAAGTAGCTTCACTCTCGGAATGATGTGACCATTGAACCTTGAGAAACTTGATATTGTGGCGTCGAGTGGTGCGCTCGGTTTGATCAAGAATACGAACGGGGTATTCTCGATATGTGAGATTGTCCTGGAGATCAAGCGTTTCGTGGTCCACTCCGCGGATAGGATCCGAGAAGCAACGCCTGAGTTGAGAAACGTGGAAAACATCATGAACTCTGGAGAGGTGCGGAGGTAGTTCCAATTGGTAGGCAACTTCTCCTCGTTTGGCAAGAATGCGAAAAGGACCGATGTAACGAGGGGCCAATTTGCCTTTGATACCGAAACGATGGGTTCCCTTAAGAGGAGTAACCCGAAGGTAAGCCTTATCGCCGACTTCAAAAGTCACAGCCTTATGATGACTATCATATTGGCTCTTTTGGCGAGACTGGGCTTTTTTCAATCTCTCACGAACGATGCGAACTTGCTCTTCTGCTTCCTGGATCATATCCGGGCCAAAGAATTGTCTTTCCCCGGTTTCAGACCAGTTAAGAGGTGTTCGACACCTTCGTCCATATAGAACTTCGAAGGGGGATTTACCCAGGCTGGCTTGATAACTATTGTTATAAGAAAATTCGGCAAATGGAAGACACTTCTCCCAATCCATACCGAAAGAGATGACAGAGGCTCGAAGCATGTCTTCCAGAATTTGATTGACTCGTTCCACTTGAACACTTGACTGGGGATGGAAGGCAGTACTGAAAGAGAGATGAGTTCCCATAGCATTCTGGAAACTTTCCCAAAATCGTGAAGTAAAAAGACTTCCGCGGTCTGAGTTAATCTCCAATGGAACACCATGAAGTGATACTATCCGAGAGACATACTAGTCTGCTAGCTGGCTAGCGGTAATACTCTCTCGAACAGGCAGGAAATGAGCTACTTTAGAGAGGCGGTCAATAACGACGAAGATAGCATTATTCCCTTTTCTGGTCCTGGGAAACCCGGTAATGAAGTCCATACCAACTTTGTCCCATTTCCATTCAGGAATAGCTAAAGGTTGAAGGGTGCCAGCATGCCGTTGATGCTCTGCTTTGACTCGATGACAAACGTCGCAGTTAGCAATGAATTGAGCGATTTCTCTCTTCATCCTAGTCCACCAGAATCTCTAACGTAGATCCTGATACATTTTGGTACTACCGGGATGAATCGTGAGAGGAGATTCATGAGCCTCCTTAAGGATCAAATGTCTCAAGTATCGTACTTTAGGAACCACTAAACGGTTGCTAAAGAGTACGACTCCTTGATCATCAATTGAGAAACATCCCGCGACTCCTTTCTTGATGTTCCTCTTAATACGGGAAATTCCGTGATCAACCTTCTGTGCTTTGATGACCTGATCCGTAAGGGTAGGTTCCGCCACCAAGGTGGAAAGGAATCCTCGAGGAACAATGTGAAGGTTAAGTTTACGAAATTCCTCGTGGAGAAGTGGTTACCCTTGTTGTAGCATTAAGTTGTTACAATAAGACTTACGACTTAGTGCATCAGCCATGACATTGGCCTTTCCAGGGGTGTAAGTGATTCCTAAATCGTAATCTGTGAGCAACTCAACCCAACGTCTTTGCCTGAGATTTAGATCCGGTTGGGTGAAGATGTACTTCAAACTTTGATGATCAGTGAAGATTTCACTGCGATTACCAAGAAGGTAATGTCGCCATGTTTTGAGTGCATGGACTACAGCTGCATGCTCTACATCATGAGTAGGATAGTTATCCTCATGTGGACGCAACTGTCGAGATGCGTATGCAATCACTTGACGATCTTGCATGAGTATGCAACCTAGTCCTTGTCGCGACGCGTCGCAGTAGATTATAAAATCGTTGGAAAACTCTGGTGGTACCAGTACAGGTGCAGATGTGAGGCGTCTTTTCAGTTCCTGAAAACTGGACTCGCATTGTGGGGTCCACTCAAACTTTTTATCTTTCTTGAGGAGCTCAGTTAGAGGTTTAGCAACCTTGGAGAAATTCTCGACGAAGCGTCGGCAATAGCTCGCTAAGCCAAGAAAACTCCTAACTTGCTTGACCGATTCAGGGGGAGTCCAATCAAGGACTGCTTGAACTCGCTCGGGATTGACAGCAATACCCTTGCCAGAGATCACATGACCTAGATAGGTTACTTCCGGCAACCAAAATTCACATTTGGAGAATTTGGCATAAAGGCGGTGCTCTCGAAGTTTCGTCAATACCAGTCTTAAATGCTCGGCATGATCTTCCTTGTTCTTGGAATAGATGAGTATATCATCGAGGTATACCACGACGAATTTATCCAAGTACTCCATGAATATAGAATTCATTAACCGGGAAAAGGTAGCTGGGGCATTGGTTTATCCGAAGGACATGACGGTGTACTCATATTGGCCATAACGTGTAACAAAAGCTGTTTTAGGAATGTCCCCGTTCTTGATTTTGATTTGATGGTAGCCCAACCTCAAATCTATCTTAGAGAAGACTGAGGATCCAGCGAGCTGATCATACAGGTCGTTGATCCAGGGGAGCGGATACTTATTCTTTATGGTGACTATATTGACAGGTCGGTAATCTACAACCATCCGCTCCGTTCCATCCTTCTTCTTGACGAAGAGGATGGGGCAAGCCTAAGGGGAAGAACTAGGACGGATGGAACCTTTTTGCAAGGACTCATCGAGTTGTTTCTTTAGCTCAGCTAATTCTAGTGATGCCATCTTATAAGGTCTCCTAGAGATTGGGACAGTTCCAGGGATAAGATCTATCACGAACTCGACATCTTTGTCAGGTGGAATTCCTGGCAGTTCTTCTGGAAAAACATCCGGAAAGTCACGGACTACCGGGATATCTTTGAGTTCTGGTAGAGGGCTGGCATTAAGAGAGTAGAGCTGACGCTCAGCCATTCGGGTCAAAGACATTGACTATCTTGCCGGATGGGTGTGTAAGTTGAACGGTCCTAGTATAGCAATCAATCTTGGCGTAATGAGTTGTCATCCAATCCATACCCAAAATGATGTTTATGTCCGAGGACTTGAGAGCGATTAGAGATGCAAGGAAAACAAGTCTATCGACAAGGATTTTATTTCCATTGCTTACCCTAGAGGTTTGCCACTTTGAACCAGGAGTTTGAATAACCATGGAAGTAGGCATGTCACAAAAAGTCATGTTGTGCATTCGAGCATAGCTCTCAGATATGAACGAATGTGATGCTCCAGTATCGAAAAGAACAGATGCCGGATGGTAGTTAACGAGAAGCGTACCAAGGACGACGTTAGGATCCTCATAAGCTTCCTCAGCAGAGACATAGTTGACATGACCACGTGCAGTGGGGATTGGCTTGACATAGTTCACCTTGCCGGTTGGCTTACCACGGCCAACGGGTTTTCCTGGTTGGTTCTGGGGACACTCACGCATGTAGTGCCCTGGTTCTCCACACTTGAAGCATGTCACAGTGGTAGTGCGTGGGGCAAAGTTGGAAGGTGGTCCTCCATAGGTCTTAGCAGGTGCATACTGTTGAGTTGGGCGAGGCGCCTCATAGGATGGCCTCGCTATGTACTTGGGTGGCAGAGCAGTGTTAGGAACCCACACACGGCGCTTGTGAGAGCCAGAGCCGGATGAGGAACCAAAGTCTCGAGTATGCTTGCGTGTGGCCTCGAAGTCGGTTTGGCGCGTCTCAGCACTGATAGCCTTGTTTACCAACTTCTGGAAGGAAGTGCACTCTTGCAAACGTAGATCTCGGCGGAGTTCAGGGCTGAGTCCCTTACGGAACCTCGCCTGCTTCTTGGCATCGGTGGATACTTCCTCAGGTGCATAGCGTGCCATGTTGCCAAACTCGCGACTATAGCCATCCACTGTTAACCGGCCCTGGGTGAAATTGCAGAATTCCTCCCGCTTGCGATCCATGAGACCTTCCGGGATGTGATGTTCACGGAATGCCTCACTGAACTCAACCCAAGTAGTGATTTGGCCAGCAGGACGCATAGCTTCAAAGTTTTCCCACCAAAGACTGGCAGGGCCCTCAAGATGGTAGGCGGCGTAGGTAACCTTGTCAGCTTCGGCCACACGGGCAGAGTGTAGCTTGTGGGTGATACTACGTAGCCAGTCATCCGCATCCAGAGGTTCAGTGGAGTGATGGAACTTCGGTGGACACATCTTGATAAAGTCATTGATTGACACCACGTCATTCCTCTAGCGGAACCCAGTGTTCTGCTCTATGTGTTCCAGCAGACGGTTGGTCTCTCTCTTGTTCCGTTCTGCCTCGAGCATAACTTCCGCCAAGGAGGGTGGCTAGGGCAGATTCCCATCTCTAGCCCCACTAGCCTCACCCTGCTCCTGAGCAGCAGGAGTGTTGCGAGTGTTGACCATCCTAGGAAAACAAAACAACGGTTTAGACAAGGATGGCAAAAATTGACATAGAAGTGCAGAATGTAATGGATGACACGGAATGCAGAGATGTTCATCCATACGACATGGTAATATAGAAACTGCTATATATACACCAGTGGTCATACACACCATACATAGTTTAGTACAAGCCAAGGCTAAAGTACAACTGCGGTGAAAGAAGATACATCCCATCAGAGGCATTCCAAGCTCCTATACATTATTTAACTACACCTCCGGAACTCAGTACACACTAAGTCATATTCCACAAGACGCGCAGGACTGTGGAAATACAACTACTACAATACTACTACTACCACGGTCTAGCTCAGACATTCCCGTAGTAATCTTCGTAAAGATTACCACCGTAGCCTGGAAGTGGAACACATGGATCTTGAAACTCGTGAGCACTCGAAGGCTGTGGACCATAAGGACATGGATGTGGCCTCGGTCCAGATGCTGGTGGTAACCGATGCCCACATGGAGGTGTAATACCCCCAACGTCACGCCAATCCATGCAATCAGGCAGACGAGTCCGCACGGGGTACAAATCCCGCATGTCCAGATATCCGGCGTGCACAGCAGGTGCAAGCCGTGTCAAAGTAGTCCAGTGGGCAGCTTGAGTGTTATACAGCTCCATTCGGAGGGCACGGACCTAACGGTCCCTATCCTCCAACATCTGAACAGTGGTCTGAAGCAGTGGCTCTTCATGAGCAGCATCAGTATACAGACCAGTGTAGTAGCCTTCCTCTCCGGGAAGTGAGGCCGGCATGTAACAGAACTCAGTGTTCAGCAACAGAGCATGCCTAGCCCGGAGAATGGTCATCATCGAATAGGCGGCATCCTGCACTGCCATCTCGATGGTAATCCCGAGACCATAAGACCAATGGATAGGGTCGTTAGCTCCAGGATATGAGGAGTATATCCGGACTGTGCAGAAATACTGACTCTGATTGAAATCCCGGTACTGTTCCTCCACGGTGTACTCAGGATACCAGCGATAACCGGTCTCAGTCAGCACACGGACTAGCATGGCCGTGTGACCGGGCACATTAATGCACCGAGTCAAATGAACCACTTGGTGAGGGGTGCGGCCAGACATCTGAAACACGAGGTAATGCAAAGGCATTAGTGTTTCTGGAAGAAATCGGGCAGCATAACAACTGTAAATGCTCAAACAAAGATTTGAGACATCATACAAATGATAGCATAGCCACTCAACAATCCATATCAAGGTTCCGGTCCAACAATTATCATACTAAAAGGATAGAAACTGAACTGAGGCTTGAAACCAGCATTCCTAAGAGTCTACGGATTAGTAACACGTGAACCTAGTAAGGATAAGAGGCCTAGTCCTAAATCCCCGTAGAAAGAATAGACTGACTCAGATCAGAAGGACATAAGGTAAAGGAGTAAAAAGAGCCTTACGTTCCCTTCCACAATCAATTCCCCTACATATAACTAAGAATTTTCCTAGACTCAACATCGACCAGTTTGGCTTGAGAAACCTACAGGCAGTCCAGCTGTGATGCAAACGCTGTCAGGACCCCGATCCTAAGTCACACCGATCTAGCTGTAACACGTCATATCACTTTGCGGCCTCACGCACGGTAACCCCACGGGTGCCACCTTACCTGGCCCAGGACCGTTTGCGCATTTTGGCACACGTATATGACAGTGTCGCTAGCATCCATATGATAGAGAACCCGGGTCGACATGGCTAGTTATAAACCAAAAGTGGCACTAAATTACAGAGACAGGCATCCATGACCCAGCAACGAACGTGTCGGTCATCAACGTATGAACCCAAGTCGTAGCAAGCTACATGGACTTAAAGGAACAACGCGTGACATTTCCCCTAAGGGATAGACACAGGAACGAAGAAGGACACTTGCCGGCCAGCCTACGTGTTCCGAGTAGTAGCAAGATACCAAGGCTCATTGGAAACACTAGGAGGCATTTCCCTGTAAGATAGGCTACCAAAGGAAAACAACTAGGTGTCGGATCCCACACATACCAAGCATTTCAATCATACACACAATATGCTCAATATGTGCAAATACAACATTGCATCACAATAGAACTCTATGACCCAAAGTACTTTATTTAAGAGGCTCCAAGAGCCATACATAACATATCCATACAGATAGGGGTCACATGACCCAACACTCAAGTCATACAGTCATACAAGCACAAGCGGAAGCTACATGTCTGAGTACAGACAATTTAGAAAATAAAACAGGCCTGGTGTAGCCTGACTATCTACAAGGCCCTTCACAAGCTCCAGATCTCCGTCTGGGTGTCAAGCTACTCGTCGACGTCAACGTCTATCTAGAACCCATCAGCAGGGGCAGGGTTCTCCTCTGCAACAGTTATTAAGCAAACATGAGTACAAAGGTACTCAGCAAGTCTTACCACAGAACCTATCATACATGCAACATTATCAACAGGGGGCAGTGGAGTTTATAGCAGAAAGCCAGCTTTGACTCTTGGCTAACCTATACTACAACTGTCAACGGATTGCAAGATGTTATTACGAACACGAGTCCTCTACTCACCACAACAATACACTACCAAGGACCATCTTCCGTCATCCTACGGAAGGGCCATCCACGGCACTCACACTTATCTTGAGGCTTTTAGTAGTATCCATCAACTTGTCTATGAACTGTAAGAGTAACCAAGTAGTCCGTACCGCGAACAACGGCTATTTGAATAGATTGATAACCCTGCAGGGGTGTACCTATTCACACACGCTCCCACCACTTATCGCCGTTTACTCGACGTGTACTCGGCAACCTTCGAGCGGAAGCCCAGCGAGGGTGTCGGCCACGACATGACTAACTACTCAAGTCTCTCGTCCAGGTTAATCGCCTATTTGGGTTCCATCCGTGGGGAGATCCGGCCGGGGTGTCGCTCACGGCCCCAAACGATGTGTACAGGGTTCCCGAGTCACCAAATGGGCAACCGGTACACCGTGCCACGTACCTGTCGCATCACAACCCACCCCGAGGGTCAGCGCTGTGCATGACCTCCAGTAAACTATAAACACCAGAAACTAGTTGCAACTCCTGGACAGAGATCGAGGGTAATTAATAAGCCGAGAGGGTCCATTGGTTTCGGGCCCAATGCATGGTAGTAACTGGAACTTGAACCACACATACAGATCTCGGGTCCTATGTACGGTTCCTATGAAACAACCCACCATGTACTCCTACATGGCCTTTCATCGATACCTTTACCAAGCGTATTCCACACTTCCTTCTCTTTATCGGTATGATCATTTCACTCTGATCCATCACCCAGATGAACCAGACCTGACACAACTCCAAGCATAGCAGGCAACATAAACAAATAGCATGGTGGATCACACATCACATGGCTCAATCAACTCCTACACATGCTAGTGGGTTTCAACTATTTACTGTGGCAATGACAGGTCATGCAAGGAAATAGGGTTCAACTACCGCAGCAAGTAGCAGTTCACATGCTGTTGCCTTAATGCAGTAAAAGAGAGCAAGAGCGAGAAGATTGGGTTTGTATCGGAATGATCAATGATTTCTTGCCTGACAAAGTGGTTGTCGGGTTCTGCTCTTCAGCTGGATACGCAGCAGTATCCTCGGGAGCAGGACCTAACACGGAGAATACCGGCGATACAATCAATAGACAAACAAATGCAGCAATATGATGCATGCTCATGACATGGCAAGATGCATGTGTTTTGGGCTAATGCAACTATAACCAGAAGGGTTTGAGCTTATTTGAATCAAAGATTCACATTGGCACTTTAGCTATTATTTAATTAAGTGCATTATCAAGTTTTGATGTATACAGCAAGGTTAACTTGCTCAAACATGCATGAAACCAGTGCCATTGGAAAGATTGAATTTTTCTGATCAATTTTCATATATAAATCTTTTCCATCTGAGCTACTGTTGAATTCATATGATTTTTTTGAAGTTTAGGCATTTTCTGGAATTTCCTGAATTATTTTAAATCAAACAAAATACCAGAAAATCCTTTACTGCGTCAGCATGACATCAGGCTGACGTCAGTCAGTCAACAGGGCGGCCCAGGTCAAACCTGACCAGTGGGACCCACTGGTCAGTGTCATAGTTAACTAATTAACTAATTAGAATTAATTTAACACCTAAACTAGGTTTGAGCAGCAGGCAGGGCCCACATGTCAGTGACCCAGGGGGGTCAAACTCGTGGTCAAACAGGCCCAACTCGCCGGCGTTTAGCCGCCGGCGAGGCCAAACACGGCGGTGAGGTGCGGGTTTCGTGCTCCGGCTGCCAAATCGACGGCGGAGCACACCTACGTGTAGCTGGAAGCAACCCGCATCGAATGTGGGTGGTGGCTGGCCTCGGGGTCGCCGGAGATGACGCCGGCGACGAGTCCAGCGGCTGCCGGAGTTCGGCGAAGTCGAAAACGACGGTGCAGTGCTCGTAGAGGAGCGTGGAGTGGTCCTACAGCACCTACCGGTGACAGTGAAGCTGATAGGCACGGTGGCCGGACCATTGGATGGCCGGAGCCTCGTCGGCGACGAGCTCCGCGGCGGTGCGTGCAGGTGAGCTTCGTGCGGTGCGTTCCAGGGTAGTAGAGAGCCAACGGAAAGGGGGAGGACGAAGCCGGGCTCACAGAGGTTGCAGCAGACGCCGGAGCGAGCTTGGGGGTGGTCGGAGCTGAGCAGGACGGCGAGGGGGATCTCCGTGGCCGGAGTTGGGGAAGAAGGGGTTGGGGGCGTCTCCAGGGCGGGCGAGCGCTCGGGGCTCGGCCTGCTCGAAGTAGTCAAGGACGGCGGAGACGACGGACACGGCGACAGGGCTCAGGGATGACGGTGGACGCGGCTACTACGACGGTGCGAGCACGGCGGCGTCGGCCATGGTGTGGGGAGGGCGAAGGAGAGGAGCTGGGGAGAATGGGGAGTGTCTGCGAGGTCGGGGGCGAGGTGGACGACCGATCCAAGCCTCCGGGGCGGCGAGGGGAGGAAGCAGGGCGGCGGGCAGCTGCGTGGCGCGCGCTGCGGCCGCCGTCCTGCACCTGCGTGCCTACCTGGCCGAGCCAAGCAGCTCGCTGGAGCGGCAGGTGGGCTGGGCCGGCAGGTGGGCCGGGTGGGCGCCAGGTAATCCTTTTCTCTCTCTTTTTCCCATTTCCTTTTTCTGTTTCATTTCTTTTGCAACTTTGTTTAATTAATAAAAATGCCAGAACATTTTTATAACTCATAAAACTTGTCATGCCCACTGTATATAATATGAACAACATGGAACATTATAGTTTATGATTATTTGAGCATTTAAAATATTTGATAGCATTTAAATGCCCAAATGCAAATACCATATGATTGAATCCAGAGCCCTTGGGTGTCCTAGAAAATTGTGCACCATTTTTGGCAGAGGTTTAAGACCAAGGCAGAAATGATGAACATTTTTGAAGGGCATTTTGGGTACATTGGAAAAGATTTTATCAAACCCTAGTTGTTAGAAGAGGGGTGCTGGGGTTTCTGTCATTCCCATTTCAATTTTTTTTGATAAGTAAACATGATGCACACTCTAGCTAGTCCTATTGCAAGAGCTAAACTAGGGATGTGGCACCGGGGGACACACGAGGGACCCACGAGGCAGGGTGGCACGCCTTGGGAAGGGGGGCGCGCCCCCACCCTCGTGGGCACCTCGTGGCTCCCCCGACATGGTTCTCAAGTCTCCCGTGCATGATTTTCTCCAAAAATATCTCTCCCGAAGGTTTCATTCCGTTTGGACTCTATTTGATATTTTTTTTCTACAAAACCCTGAAACAGGCAAAAAACAACAATTTGGACTGGGACTTTGGGTTAGTAGGTTAGTCCCAAAAATGATATAAAAGTGTATGACAAAGCCCATTAAACATCCAAGACATCATAAATAATAGCATGGAACAATAAAAAATTACAAATACATTGGAGACGTATCAAGCATCCCCAAGCTTAATTCCTGCTCGTCCTCGAGTAGGTAAATGATAAAAACAGAATTTTTGATGTGGAATGCTAACCAACATAATCTTTGAATGTCATTCTCTTAATTGTGGCATGAATGTTCAGATCTGAAAGATTCAAGATAAAAGTCTATATTGACATAAGAAATAATAACACTTCAAGCATACTAACAAAGCAATCATGTCTTCTCGAAATACTATGGCTAAAAAAAGTTATCCCTACAAAATCATATAGTCTGGCTATGCTCCCTCTTCATCCTCTTCACTTACGCAGCTTCTCTTTGCATCGACAATGGTCCGACCAAGATCATCGGCGGGCTCATCTGATGCCTCTTCTTCAGTTTCTTCCTGCATTGCCAGCCCGACTTCTTCCCCCATTCTTGTACCACCGTATTCAGGGAACCCATGGCCAGGATAGCTATCGTCATCCTCTTCTTCTTCATTCTCTTCCATTAGAACCCCTCTTTCTCCATGCTTGGTCCAACAGTTATAGCCGGACATGAAACCGGACTCAAACAGGTGGACGTGAATGGTCCTTGAGTTAGAGTAATTTTGATCATTCTTACACTCAACACATGGACAACACATAAAACCATCTTCCCGCTTGTTTGCCTCAGCCGCAAGCAAAAAAGTATGCACACCCTTAATGAACTAGGGAGAGTATCGGCCATCGTACATCCATTGCCGGCTCATCTTTATTACACAACACCGAAAAGACTAAATTAATACAAGTTCATACATAAAGTTCATACACACTTATTATCATTAAACAACATACAAAGTCTCTAGCTAAAGCATTTAAATGCAACAACAAATGTGATCAAGATTGCAACTAAGGTAACAATTCATCCAACAACTCAATGATACCAAGCCTCACTATCAATGGCATATTTCCTAATCTTTCTAATCTTCAAGCGCATTGCATCCATATTGATATTGTGAACATCGACTACATTGGCAACATGCAACTCCAATTCCATCTTCTCCTCCCCCTCAATTCTTTTCAATTTTTTCTTCAAGTAATTGTTGCTTTTTCAAGTAAATTTAAGCTCTCGACAAGAGGGTCGGTTGGAATTTCCTGTTCACATACCTCCTAGATAAAAATATCTATGTCAACTTGATGGGCATAATTTGTCATAAACACGAAGTGCAACAAATAGTTATGTAAGAGAATATACCACATCCGAATCATAAACCGTACGAGGGCAGACGGTAACGGATATCAAAACCATGATACTATGTACAACAGAACGTACGTGTAATAAAATCATACAAGTAACTATCTACATCACACAAACATGATATTTGTTAATAAAAAGGATAAGAAACAAGAGGCTCACCAAGGTGGTATCGACGCCGGGACGGTGCGGGCGATCGACGATGGTTAGGACGGGGATGGCAGGCACTAAGTAAAATACACCTACGTATGCAAACTAAGAAGTTAATTTGAGCACAAATTGCATATAAATGAAATAAACTACCACATATAAATACTCCCAAACTAAAACCCACAACTCACTATACTTATAGAGCATTGCAATAGCAAATCTAGCAATGAGAGATGAAAGGACAAAGTTGCTAACCTTGGTGAACACTTGGATGGATGGGATGCCTCCAAATCTTGACAATTTTTGGCAAAAATGGAGGATGAGCTCGTGGTAGAGGGGAAGAACAGAGAGGAGAGGAAAGAGGAAGAACAGAGAGCTCGGGCTCGACGAAGGGTTTATATAGGAGCATATTTAGTCCCGGTTAGTTATACCAATCGCGACTAAACGTGCATCTATAGTACCAGTTCCTGACACAAACCGGTACTAAATGTGCTCGTGGGGCCACAGCCTGACATAGGCCTGCCACCACCCCTTTAGTCTCGGTTTGTGTCACGGACCGGTACTAGAGGTTCAACACGAACCGGGACTAATGATTCCAGCTGCTCTAGCCGTTGGAACCGGTACTAATGGGTCCTTTAGTATCGGTCCCATTACAAACCGGGACTAATGAGGTGAACGTAAAGTAGGTTTTCTACTAGTGTTAGTACACTGTGCCCAGACTATGGAACCCAAGGCTTCGTGCTCCCATTTGGGTGCACAAACTGTGTTCCGACAAAACCGATCTGATGAATGACACTCTCCCGGCCACTCCGACCAACTCCCCTTTGGGCTAAGTGATGGGTGGCCCCGGATGCCACTCTGGACATCAAATGGCCACCGTCGTGGCAGAACAAAAATGGTCCCAAATGGGGACAAAGGCGACTACAACAACTACGGGCACACAAGGTTATCGCCGCCTACCGAGCCATGATAGCGCGCACGCATAATCTTCCCTAGTTGGAGGCACCGGTGAGATGCCTTCCCATACAAGCAATTGTGGCTACACTACTCAGCTTGAATCGATGGCACTATGACTAAGCCAACATGTGTCCAAGTTCGATTAAAGTCCGGTTAAACTTGAATGATGATGAGCTGAACCATGATAACATGATGACATAACAATGCACATGAGCATGATACGAACATAAGCATGGATGGGAATCTTAACCATTTAACATAAACCATAGTAAATCATTTACTCTACTAGATGCAGATGAGCATTTCAAAGCAATGATCATGAATAGCACATGTATAATAGTAACACTACATATGAACATAGCATGATCACAAGCATTGATAATATTTACCAGAAAAGAATATGATAATAATACTAGCAAGTAATCATTTAACCAACAGATGCAAAATGATCATATCATAAAGATAAGCATGGATTCACAAGCATATATAAAGCATTCACAAAATATTAACAAGCACAATTTAATTAAATATTTAAGTAGAAAACCATGGCTACTTGAAGGCCATCATGAAAGTGCCTATTGTGGCTTGCGTGGGGTTGGCGGAATCTCCGCAAAGAAGTGCGGAAAGCTCGCGGAACGATTCACTGGAACGATTCTCTCTCGGAGGGGGCTAAATAAGTGCAAGGGCAAAATGGTCATTTTCTATATGTGACAATGATAACCCACAAGTGTAGGGGATCGCAATAGTTTTCGAGGGTAAAGTATTAAACCCAAATTTGTTGATTCGACACAAGGGGAGTCAAAGAATACTCTTAAGTATTAGTAGCTGAGTTGTCAATTCAACCACACCTGGAAACTTAGTATCCGCAGCAAGATAGTTTAGTAGCAAAGTAATATGATAATGGTGGTAGCAGCAATAAAAGTAACGATAGTGTTTTTGTAGTTTTTGTGATAATACCAACGGAAAGGTAAATAAGCGACTAGCAATATAGGTAAGGCTCGTAGGCATTGGATCGGTGATGGGAAATTACGTCGGATGCAATTCATCATGTAGAAGTTATAACCTAGGGTGACGCAGAACTAGTTCTAGTTCATCAATGTAATGTAGGCATGTATTCCGAATATAGTTATACGTGCTTATAGAAAAGAACTTGTGTGACATCTTTTGTCCTACCCTCTCGTGGCAGCGGGGTCCTATTGGAAAATAAGGGATATTAAGGCCTCCTTTTAATATAGTACCGGACCAAAGCATTAACACATAGTGAATACATGAACTCCTCAAACTATGGTCATCACCGTGAGTGGTCCCGATTATTGTCACTTCGGGGTTGCCGGATCATAACACATAGTAGGTGACAATAGACTTGCAAGATAGGATCAAGAACACACATATATTCATGAAGACATAATAGGTTCAGATCTGAAATCATGGCACTCGGGCCCTAGTGACAAGCATTGAGCATAGCAAAGTCATAGCAACATCAATCTAAGAACATAGTGGATACTAGGGATCAAACCCTAACAAAACTAACTTGATTACATGATAGATCCCATCCAACCCATCACCGTCCAGCAAGCCTACGATGGAATTACTCACACACGGCGGTGAGCATCATAGAATTGGTGATGGAGGAAGGGTGATGATGACGATGGCGACGATATCCACTCTTCGGAGCCCCGAACGGACTCCAGATCAGCCCTCCCGATAGAGATTAGGGCTTGGCGGCGGCTCCATCTCGTGAAACGTGATAATTACTTCTCTCTGATTTTTTTCTCCCCAAATCAGAAGATATAGGACCTGGGGGTACGTCGGTGGAGCATCAGGGGGCCCTCGAGGCAGGGGGCGAGTCCTGGGAAGGGGGGCGCGCCCCCCACCCTCGAGGATAGGCCGTGGGCCCCCTGGTGAGTATCTTCTTACAGATATTTTTTATATTTTCTGAAATAATTCTCCGTTGATTTTCAGGCGAATCCGAGAACTTTTTATTTTGCACAAAAACAACACCATGGCAGTTCTGCTGAAAACACCGTCACTCCGGGTTAGTTCCATTCAAATCATACAAGTTAGAGTCCAAAACAAGGGCAAAAGTGTTTGGAAAAGTAGATACGTTGGAGACGTATCAACTCCCCCAAGCTTAAACCTTTGCTTGTCCTCAAGCAATTCAGTTGATAAACTGAAAGTGATAAAGACAAACTTTGACAAACTGTGTTTGCTCTTGTTGTTGTAAATATGTAAGCTAGCATTCAGGTTTTCAACAAGATCATGAGCTAACCACATTCACAATAACTTTCAGGTCTCATGACTACTCACTTCAACAACATAATCAACTGGCGAGGAATAATAATAAACCTCGGATGACAACACTTCTCAAAACAATCATGATATGATATAACAGGATGGTATCTCGCTAGTCCTTTCTGAGATCGCAGACTAAAAATTGTAATTCATGGTAAAAGAGATCCAGTTATGATCATACTGAATGCAAATTAATAGTAATACATGCAACAACAGAGGTGCTCTCCTACTGGTGCTTTTTGATAAGAGGATGATGACTCTACATAAAAGTAAATAGATATGCCCTTCGCAGAGGGAAGCAAGGATTTGTAGAGGTGCCAGAGCTCGTTTTTTAAATAGAGATTGAATAACATTTTGAGCGGTATACTTTCATTGTCAACATAACAACCAAGAATCTCGATATCTCCCATGCTACACGCATTATAGGCGGTTCCCAAACAGAATGGTAAAGTTTATACTCCCCCAACCACCAACATGCACACTCCACGGCCGGCCGAATCGACGGGTTACCGTCCAAACAAGCAACTGCCCTGGGGGAGTTTTGATTAATTATTATGATTTTGAGAATGGGACTGGGCATCCCGGTTACCAGCCATTTTCTCATGAATGATGAACGGAGTCCACTCATCATGAGAATAACCCACCTAGCATGGAAGATATAGACAACCCTAGTTGATACATGAGCTGTTCGAGCATACAAAACAGAACTTCATTTGAAGGTTTAAAGTTTGGCACATACAAATTTACTTGGAACGGTAGGTAAATACCGCATATAGGAAGGTATGGTGGACTCATATGGAATAACTTTGGGGTTTATGGAAGTGGATGCACAAGCAGTATTCCCGCTTAGTACAGGTGAAGGCTAGAAAGAGACTGGGAAGCGACCAGCTAGAGATCAACAACGGTCATGAACAAGCATTAAAATTCATCAACAATGAATGCAAGCATGAGTAGGATATAAATCACCATGAACATAAATATCATGAAGGCTATGTTGATTTGTTATAACTACATGCGTAAACCTGTGCCAAGTCAAGTCACTTAAATCGTTCAAAGGAGGATACCACCCATTGATACGTCTCCAACGTATCTATAATTTTTTATTGTTCCATGCTATTATTTATGAAGTCTTGGATGTTTAATGGGCTTTATCATTCACTTTTATATCATTTTTGGGACTAACCTACTAACCCAAAGGCCCAGTCCAGATTGCTGTTTTTTGCCTATTTCAGGGTTTTGCAGAAAAGGAATATCAAATGGAGTCCAAACAGAATGAAACCTTCACGAGAGATATTTTTGGAGAAAATCATGCCCGAGGAACTTGAGAACCACGTCAGGGGATCGAGGAGTGGCCCTCGAGGGTGGGGGCACGCCCCCCTTACCAGGGCGTGCTCCCTGCCTCGAGGCCCACTCAAGCGTCACCCGGTGCCCTCCTTCTTCCTATATAAGTCCACGTACACCAGAAACTCCGTATACAGAGAGAAAACCCTAATTCCACTGCCGTAGCTTCTGTTCCCATGGAGATCCCATCTTGGAGCCTGTTCCGGAGCTCCACTGGAGGGGGATCCACCACGGAGGCCTTCATCATCATCATCATCGCCCTCACCATGAGTTGTGATTAGTTTACCACAGACCTTCGGGTCCATAGCTAGTATCTAGATGGCTTCTTCTCTCTCTCTGGATCTCAATACAAAGTTCTCCTTGGTCCTTGAGGAGATCTATTCAATGTAATCTCTTTTTGCGGTGTGTTTGTCGAGATCCGATGAATTGTGAGTTTATGATCAAGGTTATCTATGAAAGATATTTGGTTCTTCTATGAACTTTTTATGTGTGCTCACAATATCCTTGCAAGTCTCTTCGAATTATTGGTTTGGTTTGGCCTACTAGATCTATAGTTCTTGCAATGGGAGAAGTGCTTGGCTTTGGGTTGAATCTTGCGGTGTCCTTTCCCAGTGACAGTAGGGGCGGCAAGGCACGTATTGTATTGTTGCCATCTAGGATAAAAAGATGGGGTTTACATCATAAAGCTTGAGTTTATCCCTCTACATCATGTCATCTTTCTTAAGGCATTACTCTGTTCTTATGAAATCAATACACTAGATGCATGATGTACAGCGGTCGATGTGTGGAGTAATAGTAGTAGATGCAGGCAGGCGTCGGTCTACTTGTCTCAGACGTGATGCCTATATACAATGATCATGCCTAGATAGTCTCATAATTATTCGCTTTTCTATCAATTGCTCGACAGTAATTTGATTTCCCGCCGTAGAATATCGCTATGATGAGAGAAGCCACTAGAGAAAACTATGGCCCCCGGGACTATTATCAACATATCAATCTACATCTACTTTACTTTTACTGCTTTTATTTGCTGTTTTATTAAACTAAAAATACCAAAAATATCAACTATCATCTCTATCAGATCTCACTCTCGTAAGTGACCGTAAAGGGATTGACAACCCCTTATCGCGTTGGCTGCAAAGTTCTTATTTGTTTGTGCTGGTGCGAGGGACTGGCGCGTGGTCTCCTACTGGATTGATACCTTGGTTCTCAAAAACTGAGGGAAATACTTACACTACTGTGCTGCATCTCCCTTTCCTCTTCGAGGGAATACAACGCAAGCTCAAGAGGTAGCACCCATCATACCACATCACAACCATTTTAATATCATGTTGGCATGCAAGATAGACCATTATAAACTCTCAACTAATTAAGCATGGCATAAGCAGCTATGATCTCTAATTGTCATTGCAAACATGTTTCATTCATAACAAGCTGAATCAAGAACAATGAGCTATCATATTTACAAAAACAAAAGAGGTCGAGTTCATACTAGCTTTTCTCGTCTCAATTAGTTCATCGTATATCATCCTTATTGCCTTTCACTCGCACGACCAAACGGTGCGAATAATAATAATAGTGCATGTGCATTGGACTAAGCTAGAATCTGCAGACATTTGATACAAGAGAGAAGACAAGGTAATATGGCTCAAGGTTAAATCAACAACAAAGCATATGTAAGCAATTAAGCATTTTAATCATGGTCTTCTACTCTTAACCCCTAAAGAAAAGAAAAGAAACTACTTACACGGGAAAGCTCCCAACAAGCAAAAGAAGAACGGGAAATCTTTTTGGGTTTTCATTTTTAGTTACTACTACAACAAGCGAAGAAAGTAAACTAGCTAGAAGCTACAACTAATATTTATTTGTTTTTCTAGGTTTTTCTAGCACACAAGAAAAAGACTAAGAAAAAGAAATTTAAACTAAGCATGGATGGAACAGTGAAAGAGTGTGAGCACCAACAACTAGAATAAGTGTGAACATGAATGTAAGTCGGTGAGAAACACGTACTCCCCCAAGCTTAGGCTTTTGGCCTAAGTTGGTTTATGGCCATGGTTCAAAGCCACTCCCTCAAGTGTACTGAGATGTGTCCTCTGGGCGCCAGGGGTTGGCGAGCTCGTCCAGCTCCCACCCATAAACAGATTGACGGGAAGGATCAAGTGGTGGTTCTGACTTAGGCTCTGAAGCTTGTGCCTGGCCTTGGTACTTGTAGAACACATCTGAAGTGATGAGGAATACGCTTTTTGATCGTTGAGGAAGTCGGTGAGGCCTGCGTTATTCGCCATCCAATAAAAGTCTTCACAAATACCGGCGGACATCATGAAATTATTACAAGGCCATTTGCACAGTCGAACTTGCGCCATGCAAGGATGATTATACTTGGGCTTCTTATTTTCTTCTTTCTTCTTCTTCTCTGAGCTCTCGCTGCAGGAGCCCCTCAATAATCTTTTTAACATTTTCCTTTTCTGAAATTTTCTGAAATTTTTAGTAACTCACGATAAAAGTTAACCAAACTCAACAAGATTGATATCAACGACTCCTATAAGTGCCTAGAAGCTAAATCATGCATTAGAACTACTTGGGACCAAGAAAATTTGACATGCAAGCTTCAAGAACAAGGTCACCACAGCAGCATAAATTTGCAACAAATAAAGCACTATAACAAAAACTAATTGGACCAATGGAGGCGTCACATACCAAGGAACAATCTCACGAAATAGTTTGGTGAATGGTGCTTTGAGCAAGGAGATCGAAAATGGCAGCAAAACACTACTAGGAAAAGGGCTATAGATGGAATTGATACTAATGGCGCACCAGACAAGCAGTGCGCCATTAGTATATACTAATGGCGCACCAACCTCAGATCGCCATTAGAGTTCAAACTACTAATGGCGCACCTGGCCCATGGTGCGCCATTAGTATCAAAAAGTATTTTTTTGAACTAGTGCGCCTGTCCAAACATACTAATGGCGCATCCAGACAAAGTGCGCCATTACTAGTTGTAACTAGTAATTGCGCACCAGCAATAAAGTGCGCCATTAATGTTCTTTTTTTATTATATTTTTATTCTTTTTTTTTACAAAACTACTAATGTCGCACTGTGGGACAGTGCGCC
Organism: Secale cereale; assembly: GCA_902687465.1. Classification (NCBI taxonomy): domain Eukaryota; kingdom Viridiplantae; phylum Streptophyta; class Magnoliopsida; order Poales; family Poaceae; genus Secale; species Secale cereale. The sequence goes on from LR738715.1 coordinate 138,755,034, forward strand.
ATTAGTATTGTTTTTTTTTCAAAACTAGTAATGGCGCACTAACTGAAGATGTGCCATTAGTAACCTTGATTACTAATGGCGCATTTATAGTTGGTGCGCCATTAGTAAGTGGGCAGCAACAAGATATTTTGGACAGCCTCTCCTACCCACACTCACTTTCTCCCCACTTCATTCTCTCCACCTCCTGCTTGTCTCGGGTCCCTCCTCTTTTTCACCTCATTTCCACAATAGATTCATTCAAATTAAGTGGTTAAATTACCTTGTTTTGATAGGTAAGTAAGGGGGGAAGCTATATTTATGTTGTTCTCCATACAACAATGTGGACATGCACTTTTTATGGCCTAGCTAGATCTATGTATGTTCGTGGTGTTGCATATGTTTGTTGTGCTGCATATGTGTTTGTGTTTGGAGGTGTACCGGTATTTGAAATGCGATAGTTGCCAATATTTTCCCGGAATGTTGATTCATTTCTGTTTCGGTGAGAATTTTGGCATGCATTAAGCATTCTTTTTTGTCCTATTTTTAGGGAAAGTCATGGCAAAAAATTTCTTGGTTCTAAAATATCGTTTTGCTCTACCCCGCAAGCGACCATGGTGCGCACGATGACCGAAGGCTTCGTGAATAGGTTTTTGAGGTCCGCGAAGGCCGAGATGCTTCAAAAGAACGAGACGGAGATAAGATGTCCGTGTCGAAGATGCAAGCTAAAGAGCCTTATTGCGGACCCGGATTCCGGGCACGTGCGGGACCACCTGCTCTTGCGTGGTTTCATGGATGGCTATCGGTGGCAAGGTGATGAAGATGACTACGAAGTCGTCCATGGGGGCTGGGCAAGAAATGAGGAAGGGCAGCAAGACAACCACCATGGCTCGGGCGGGCGAGAAGACGAAGAATCCCCAGGAGATGATCTCGACGGTGATGTTGTACACAGTCATCATGTAGAAGATGCAGGACATGATGATGAGCAAGATGCTGGAGCAGACGACAGGAATGATCATGAAGATGATGATGCCGGCGGAGCAGACGACGCTGGACCATCTATGGGCTGGGTGCAGGACCCTCATATTCAAGAGCTTCTTCTCAAGCAGGCCGATAACGCAAGAGCTGCCGCCCGAGAGAAAGCCAAGATGGATCAACTTGAGTTAGATGCGGTTACTCCATTGTATGAAGGATGCAGGCCCGAGGATACCCGCCTGAAAGTAACGCTCATGGCTCTGGAGATGAAGGTAAAACACAAAATGACCGATGCATGCTTCGACGAGAACATGTCATTCTGGCACGAACATTTCCCAAGGGGAAGAAGTGCCCCACCAGTTTGGAGGAGGCGAAGAAAATCGTGTGTCCTCTGGATTTACCGCACGTGAAATACCATGTTTGCATGAACAATTACATCATTTATCGGGACGAGCACGCGGAGTCTACCATATGTCCGGTGTGCGGCGTCACTCGATACAAGAAGAGGAAGAAAGCTCCTCGAAAAGTGGTGTGGTACTTTCCGATCACTCCTCGTCTGCAGCGGTATTTCGCGGACCCTAAGGTAGCAAAGCTCCTGCGTTGGCACGCGGATAGGGAGGAGAAGAAGCGAGAAGATGACGCAAATGATCCGGAGATAGGTAAAAACGACAAGATGCTGAGTCACCCTAAGGATGCGAGCCAGTGGCAAGCGTTGAACTTCTAAGACCTAGAATTTGGGAACGATCCAAGGAACATCGTGCTGGGCGCGAGCACCGATGGAGTCAATCCGTTTGGCAGCCAGAGAAGCACACATAGCACCTGGCCTGTGTTTGTGTGGATGTAGAACCTTCCCCCCTGGTTGTGCTTGAAGAGGAAGTACATTCACATGAGTATGCTAATTGAAGGACCGAAACAACCAGGTAACGACATCAATCTGTATCTGGGGCTGCTGAAAGAGGGGCTACACACGCTGTGGAAAACGCTAGCCAATACATGGGACGCCGCAAAGAAAGAATATTTCCCTATGAGAGCCGCGCTGCTCACGACGGTGCACGACTATCTCGATTACGGATATGTCGCGGGGCAGGTGGTCCACGGATTTTCTGGATGCGTCAGGTGCATGGATGACACAACGTATTGCCAGCTAGATAGAGATCCCGGGTCTTCGAAAACTGTGTTCATGGGACATCGAAGGTGGCTTCGCGACGATGACCTGTGGAGAAAATGCAAGGATCTGTTCGATGGTGAAACCGAACCCCGAGGACGCCCGCGTACGAGGAGCGGCGAGGAAATAGACGAGCTGTTGAAAAATTGGAAAGATTGCCCACTGCCAGGAAAGAAGCAAAAGGCGCCAGAGCCGGGAAAGAAGCGAAAGGGACCAGATCCGCTGCTGAAGGTATGGAAAACGAGGTCTGTTTTATGGGACTTGCCGTACTGGAAGATCCACCGTGTGCCTCACAACCTTGATGTAATGCATATCACGAAGAACGTGTGCGAGAGTCTGCTTGGTACCCTGCTCAACATGCCAGAGAGGACCAAAGATGGGCCGAAAGCAAGGGCAGACTTGAAATCAATGGGCATCAGGCAGGAGCTTCACGCTATATATGATGATCATGATGATGTTGATGATGATGAGGCGAAGCAGGACACAGAAAGTCGTCGCAAAGGCAAAAAGGCCAAGAAGACCGCAAATGACTACCCTCCCGCGTGCTTCACTCTAAGTCAGGAGGAGATCGAGCAGTTTTTCACCTGCCTCGTAGGAGTACAACTTCCTTACGGTTACGCGGGGAAGATAAGCAGATACCTAGACCGGGCGAAGCTGAAGTTCAGCGGGATGAAGTCTCACGACCGTCACGTGCTGATGACGCAGATACTTCTAGTTGCAACCCGTGGGATCATGGACGCGCACGTCCGTGAAACCCTATTTGGCCTATGCAACTTTTTCGACATCATCTCTCGGAAGTCTGTTGGCGTGAGGCAACTCAGAAGGCTACAGGAAGAGATCATGGTGATACTATGCGAGCTTGAGATGTACTTCCCGCCCGCATTCTTCGACGTTATGGTGCATCTGCTGGTCCATATCGTGGACGATATCATCCAACTAGGGTCGACGTTCCTGCACAGCATGATGCCGTTCGAAAGGATGAATGGTGTCATCAAAGGATACGTTCGCAACATGTCACGTCCAGAGGGAAGCATAGCCAGGGGCTTTCTGACCGAAGAGTGCATATCCTACTGCACGAATTATCTAGGCATCGAGAACCCCGTTGGTCTGCCCGTCAACAGGCACCTCGACAGGCTCGCTGGATGGAGTCACCGTGATGGTCGCCGCGAAATGCATGTCGACTTCGAGGGTCGACTCGCCGACTTTGAAAGAGCAAACCTAGTCGCGCTACAACACATAGACGTGGTCGATCCTTGGGTGGTAGAGCACAAAACCTTTATTGAGAAGACGTACAATGACCGAGGCCAACAGAGGACAGACGGAGATATAATCAAAGAGCACAACTCATGTTTCACGCGTTGGTTCAAGCAGAAGCTTCTGTCGTACCCTTTACATGAGGATTCTTCCGCAAAAGAACAACTCATATTCGCCTTGTCACAGGGCACCGAGCACAACTTGATGACCTATGAGGCGTACGATATCAACGGCTACACATTCTACACCGAGGCCAAGGACATGAAGAGCGATGGTTATCAGAACTCCGGGGTAACGATAGAATCCTACATCGGTAATGACAAGGACAGATACTACGGAAGGATCGAGGAGATCTAGGAGCTGAGCTACGCTGGAGAGAAGGTCCCGATGTTCCCTGTTAGATGGGCCAAGAGCGTCCGAAAAGAAGACCGGTATTTCACCACCATGGTTATACCCAAAGCCAAATCCAAGACCGCGGGCGGAAAGGTCACCGCGAAAAATGAGCCATGGGTACTGGCTTCCCAAGTTGACCAATGCTTCTTCATTACCGACCCGTCAAAGCCCAGTCGTGTTGTCGTGAGGAGAGGCAAAAGGAAGATCATCGGAATGGATGGAGTAGCCAATGAGCAAGACTTCGACAAGTACGGCGACCCGAGGATCGAACATGACGACGATGATGAAGTAGCAGCATACACCACAAGAAGAAGCGGGACCACCCTACCTAAAGGACGTCCGTTCCACAGTAGAACTCCATTTGCGAAAAAGATGGAGGAACAACCTCACTTGTATGAGGACGCCGCCTTCCCCACCGATCCTGAGACCACTGATGGTACCGCCGAGGATGACCCCACTGATGCCACCACTGATGGTGCCGCCGAGGATGCCACCACTGATGATGGCGGCACACGCACATATGGTAGCCAACCGAAGAGGCAACGGAAGGACCGGCGCCCGACCATGCTCCGCACCCTCAAGGAGGAAGTTACTGAAGTGGACTCCGACGGGAATCCAACGGCGCCCGAACGAATAGTCAAGGGGTACTCGCTTCAGCTCGGGTGCATTCTCCGGAGCACCGTCTTGATCAATGCCGAGGACCTGAGGCATCCTGACCGAGGGAATTTGCGCAACCTCCTCTTCACGAAGCTGCACGAACGATACAAGTTCCCCGCTGAATTTGAAAACACAAGCCTCAAAGAGAATAAAGTGAACAATGCTGCCCTCACGAAGATGAGCACGGCCCTGTCTACTTGGAAAAGCACGGTGAAGAGAATGATCGAGAAAGGTGAGAGTTATAAGAAGATCAAGGAGAAAAATCCTTCGATCACCGAAGATGACTACAACAGCTTCAAGATCAAGTGCTTGAGCACCGCAACCTCCGAATCAAGTCAGTGGGGGAAAGAAATGTGGGAGCTGAACTTAGGGGAACACACACTCGGTCCCGGCGGTTACAGAGTGGCGGAGCCTATATGGTACAAGGAGGAGGCGGACCGTGCCGAGCAAGGCCTACCACCCCTCTTCGATAAATACGGTGACAAGCAGACCAGGAACTTTGTCAGGGCCCGGTACAAGAAGGACCCGAAAACAAAGGAGCTTACCACGGATCCGAAGACCAGGGCGCTTGAGCTTGTTCTGGTAAGGAATACACCCCCGTGTAATTAGCTCCATATGGTTGCATTCTAATTAATGAAGCCAAATTTCTAAATGATTCACATTCCTTCCGCAGGCGACTGAAAGCAGTAGCGCGGGGTCGACTAAGAGTAACCCTTGGGACACGACACTAAATAGGGCGTTGAATGTAATGAAGAACAAGGATAAGCTCAGTAAGCCGACGTCAGCTGGTCGTGTGGCCGGCAAAGGCTTGTCGACAAAATGGTCGTCATACTATAGCGCTGGTGGGCGAAAGGAGAAAAAGACCAGCTCGGAAAGCCAGGCGCGCGAGGTTCAAGAACTCAAGGCACAGGTGGAACGGATTTCGGAGATTGTCCAAGAGCAAGTGCAACAACAGCTCGGAGCGACGATCGCCGCCATTGTTCCTACCTTGATCGAGGGGTTGAGTGCGTGGATTGCAGGCGGCCAACAGGGGCCGCCCCCGATTCCTAGCTTCACGGCCAGCAACTTGCAGAACGCGATGGCGGGGCCATTGGTGTCTCCGGTGGAGGCGGCATTGGTGTCTCCGACGCCGGCACGGGAGCTTAATGCACCCGGGTGTATGCCGGCCGGCACCTCTGCAGCAAGCGGCCCCTCCGTCAACTGCACGCCCGCCGTTAGCGGTGCCTCGACATTAGCCGAGCTCGACGCCATCATCACGGTAACTAATTAAGCCTCTCTCGGCCAAGGACTTCATCTCCTTGCCTTTGACTGGGCATCCCTGATGACGCCCTACATGTTTTCGCAGGGCGCCGCCGACGTTCCGTGCACTCTCCTGCACTTCGTGAACAACGAGTTGGTCGATGTCGCCAAGGGCAAAATCGTTCAACCGGGCAACCCCTTGTTCCACGGTACCCAGATGCCACCCAACTTGTTTAGAGTTCAACTGGTTCGGGTGCTGCCAGGCTACGACGAGGTGTTACCTCCGATTCGACCCGTCGGGGCCGACGATGATGACGTGATGACCCTCAGCGCCTACCTGAGCTGGCCCCTGCTTTGGCCGAAGAGCCAGATTCGTTTGGGGGCGGGGGACACCACCCCAAAGACAGCACCGCCAGTCGTGCCAGCGCCAAGTCGGCCCCATGGCAAGACCGCCGCAACGGTGCCGGACATCCCTATGCCACTGGATCCAAACATGCATATGGCACATGATCAGAACGACGACGACGACGATACATTTGGCAACGTCGATCAGTACTTTGCCGATCATGGGTACGGTGGCGACTTCATGGGGCCTCCTTCTCAAGAACCCAACCCAACCAAAGACGTGCGCGATCTAGCTGGTACCGCGGAGAAGCCAAGTTGCAACAAGCGTCGTCTGCCGTTCAGCTCTCAGGAGACGCCTCCAGCTGTCGACTTCATCGAGCCTCAGATAGGCGAGGTGCGAAATATTATCAGCCCCAACACACTCAAGAAGGCGGTCTGTGAGCAGAACTCGGTCCCAATTCAGGAGAAGAAGAAGGCACGCAAAAGAAAAACTAACAAGGGTGCGAGCCAGCCGGCACCGAGTACGATCCGTGCTCAAGACGGGCCACCTTCACCTAAGGATGTAATGAGGAGGGTGCATGTGGCGGGTAGGCCGATGCTACCGAGAAATATGCTCGATGCTGCAACCGGTGCTATGCGGAGTCTGCATGACAGTGTTCTTTCTTTGGAGAAGCGGCGTCTCAGAGAGAAGGATGTGGCATACCCGGTTTTCGCGGCCAAGGTGCCAGAGGGCAAGGGCTTTGTGGATAACTCCATCGGGGGTACGATTGTCCTGCGGTTTGATGACATCCACGCTATGTTGAACCTTCTTCCGCTGCACTACACCTTCGTTCGGCTATTTTCGCTGAGTATGGAGATGCGGATCATTCGCGACAAGACCCCGGACATCGTGATAGTCGACCCCTTCTACATGCGTGCCAAGATCTTGGGCAGCGTTGGGGACCGGCAAGTCGCGAGTTCTTACCTCGAAGGCGTCATTCTGGCAAACCGAGATAAGGATAACTTCCTCGTGCCTTACTTTCCCGAGTAAGTCCTCCGCCTCAACCGCCCCGTAACATATGAATTCTTATATTTCGATCGTTTTTCTTTTAACATTCCGTGTTTTCTGCAGTGACACACATTGCACGCTCATCCTCCTAAGCCCCAAATATTCCATGGCCACGTATTTCGACCCGGACCGTCAGTCGAACGTAGACTACACAAATGTCAAGAAGGTTCTTGATGATGTTCTCCCCGGCTACGCCAAATCTGGAAGCACCTTCACCAGGCCTATTCGTAAGACCGGCAAGCACGTGTTCTCCCACAATACGACGTTCTGCTGCGTCAAGCAGCCGCCTGGCGGTCAGAAGGGTGCCTACTACGCCATCCATCACATGCGGGCGATCGTACGGGACCATCATCAACTTCTGCTACCGAGTAAACTCAAAGATTGGGCTGCGAGCGTGTCGGCAATCCAGGACGTGGACATCAGACAGAATTTTTTCGCATCCAGTTAGGAGTTTGCGGAAATCATCCATCAAGATGTCCTTCATACCTCGGGGCAGTTCTACCTCAGAAATCAACCGTCCAACAGTGACATCGACACAATGCTACAAATGCAGGCTGACAACGCCCGTGATTGCATGACTCCCACGATAGACGGCGGCTTCATCCACGCTCCGGTCCCTTGAGTTGAGTCGAAAGCAGTGATGCTGTGTCTAGTTCTGAAACATCGATTGGCTCATGTTGTAATTAAACTCTAATGAACTTGTAGTATGTCTCTTTGGTTTCGAGAGTCGTTCAACTTAGATGTAATCGATGCTATTAATGTCTTGCTTTTCTCTTTCGATCATTCTGTTGCATACTTATATATTGCTTATGTATTGTCTGTGAATTGGTACTAATGTTTCGTTTGGCTAGTGCATAGCGATGCCGTCGTATGTCGTGTACAAAGGTAAGGTTCCCAGAGTCTACGACGACTGGGAGGAGTGTCGGAGACAGGGTCACCTATTCAGCGGTAACAGTTACAAAGGGTACACCACTAGGGCCGAGGCCGAATCTAGATACGCCCGCTATCTAGCGGGAGAGGGGAGGGAGCGTTGGAGGAACCGGATGAAGACGAGTTTCATCGTGATGATGCTCATCGTGATGACCGCAGCTCTCTTCTATGTGATGGTAGTTTAGATGATCGATATCGACTTGTAATGTGAAGACAAACTAGCTACTCGCGGTCTCGAGACTTGTAATATAATGTTCTATCTTTGTTCGGTCTTTTCAATTCGGAGACTAATATGATGAATTGTATTCGGAGACTAATATGATGAATTGTATTCAGAGACTAATCATCTATTGTATTCGATGAATCTGTTGTTGATGTGTGCTGTCTATATTCTGTCCAATTATACATTTTGTAATCTGTGAAAAAAAATAGAAAAATAATAATAATAAACATAATATTCATACTAATGGCGCATCACATCACAGTGCGCAATTAGTATGCCAAACGATACTAATGGCGCATCATTAGACAGTGCGCCATTACTATGACGAAGTTACTAATGGCGCATCTTGCTGGCGTGCGCCATTAGTATGCCAAAGCACCTGGGTATACATGGCCCCCTGGGAGGCATACTAATGGCGCACTACTGTGCATAATAATGGCGTATCTGTGGTGCGCCATTGGTATACCAGATACTAATGGCACACCAGAGGTGCGCCAATAGTAAAATATACTAATGGCGTGGCACTAATGGCGCACCACTAATGCGCCATTAATGGCCAAATTAGGTGCGCCATTAGTAGGCCTTTTCCTAGTAGTGAAATGAGCTAGAACTCGGGTTTGAGCTGGTTGGGGAATTTTTTGGGAGGAAGAAGAAGAGGATGGATGGAAGGATAAGTGGAGGAGGGCCACGTGGGGCCCTCGAGGCAGGGGGGCGCGCCCTGGGAAGGGGGGCGCACCCTGTTCCCTCGAGGCCACGTGCTGGCTCCCCTCGCTGTGTGTTGAGTGCCATATTTTCTTAAATATTCTAGAAAAAATCATATTTCATTTTCATGGCATTTGGAGAACTTTTATTTTCGGAATATTTTTTATTGCACGGATAAGTCTGGAAACAGGCAGATATTGCTATTTCTTGCTTTATTTAACCTAATTAACAGAAAGTAAAAGGAGGGTACAGAAGGTTTGTGTCATCTAGATTCACCTATCCCATGTTCATCAAAAGGAATTCATTAACAAGGTTGATCAGGTCTTGTTAATAAACTCTTTCCGAGTAACATGAAACCAGAGAATTTTCGAATAACACTAGGTTACCTCAATGGGATATGTATGTTCCCAACAATAAGTATGTCATATGCCTTCTTGATAGTAGGGATAGGAAACACAAAGCCTCCAATAGTAATAGTCGAAGTTTTTCCAATATAATTGATACTATAAACCTGTGGTTGTTTCCTCGGAAAGTGTACCATGTGATCATTGCCATTGACATGAAACGCGACATTGCCTCTGTTGCAATCTATAACAGCCCCTGCAGTATTCAAAAAAGGTCTTCCAAGAATAATAGACATACTATCGTCCTCGGGAATATCAAGGATAACAAAGTTCGTTAGAATAGTAACATTTGCAACTACAACAGGCACATCCTCACAAATACCGACAGGTATAGCAGTTGATTTATCGGCCATTTGCAAAGATATTTTAGTAGGTGTCAAATTACTCAAGTCAAGTCTACGATATAAAGAGAGCGGCATAACACTAACCCCGGCTCCAAGATCACACAAAGCAGTTTTAAAATAGTTTCTCTTAATGGAGCTAGGTATAGTAGGTACTCCTGGATCTCCTAATTTCTTAGGCATTCCACCCTCAAAAGTTTAATTGGCAAGCATGGTGAAAATTTATACTTCAGGTATCTTTCTTTTGTTGGTAATAATATCTTTCATGTACTTGGCATAAGGATTTGTTTTAAGCACATCAGTCAAACACATACGCAAAAAGATAGGTCTAATCATTTCAGCAAAGCGCTTAAAATCCTCATCGTCCTTTTTCTTGGATGGTTTCGAAGGAAAAGGCATGGGTTTCTGAACCCATGGTTCTCTTTCCCTATCGTGCTTCCTAGCAACAAAGTCTCTCTTATCATAATGTTGATTCTTTAATTCTGGGTTATCAAGATCAACAGCAGGTTCAATCTCTACATCATTATCATTGCTAGGTTGAGCACCAACATGAACATCATCATTAATATTATCACTAGGTTCATGTTCATTACCTGATTGTGTCTCAGCATCAGAAACAGATATATCATTGGGATTCTCAGGTGGGTGAGCTACAGGTTCACTAGGAGCATGCAAAGTCTTATCATTTTTCGTTTTCTTCTTCTTAGAAGAACTAGGTGCATCTAAGTTAGCTCTCTGAGAATCTTGCTCAATTCTCTTAGGGTGGCCTTCAGGATACAGATGTTCCTGAGTCATTTTACCACCTCTAGTTGCAACTCTAATAGCATAGTCATTATTCTTACTATTTAATTCATTGAGCAAATCATTCTGAGCCTTAAGTACTTGTTCTACTTGAGTGGTGACCATGGAAGCATGTATACTAATGAGTTTCAGTACACCTTTAGCACTAGACAGATAATCACTCAAGTGTTCAATCATATAAGCATTGTGTTGTAATTGTCTACCAACATAAGCAATGAAGTTTTCTTGTTTCACAATGGAATTGAAAAACTCATCTAAGCATTGGCTAGCAGGCTTATAATGAGGAATATCACCTTCATCAAATCTATAAAGAGAATTTACCTTTACTACCTGTGTCGGGTTCTCAAGACCATGTATTTCTTCAATAGGCAGTAAATTCTTAACATCTTCAACTTTAATACCTTTTTCTTTCATAGATTTCTTTGCCTCTTGCATGTCTTTAGGACTGAGGAATAGAACACCTCTTTTCTTCGGAGTTGGCTTAGGGGCTGGTTCACGAAGTGTCCAATTATTTTCATTGGCTAGCATATTATTCAATAGTAATTCAGCTTGTTTAACTATTCTTTCCCTGAAAACACAACCAACACAACTATCCAGGTGGTCTCTGGAAGAATCGGTTAGTCCATTATAAAAGACATCAAGTATATCATGCATCTCAAGAGGATGATCAGGCAAAGCATTAAGTAACTGGAGAAGCCTCCCCCAAGTTTGTGGGAGACTCTCTTCTTCAGTTTGAGCAAAGTTATATATTTCCCGTAAGGCAGCTTGTTTCTTATGAGCGGGAAAATATTTAGCAGAAAACTAATACATCATATCCTGGGGACTAGGCACACAACCAGGATCAAGAGAATTAAACCAAGTCTTAGCATCACCCGTTAACGAGAACGGAAACAACTTAAGGATATAGTAATAGCGAATCTTTTCATCATTGCTAAACAGGGTGGCTATATCATTCAACTTGGTAAGATGTGCCAAAACAGTTTCAGACTCATAGCCATGGAAAGGATCAGATTCAACAAAAGTAATTAACTCAGGATCAACAGAGAATTCATAATCCTTATCAGTAACACATATAGGTGAAGTAGCAAAAGCAGGGTCATGTTTCATTCTAGCATTCAAGGACTTTTCTTTCAGCTTAGCTAATAACTTCTTAAGATCATATCTATCATTGCAAGCAAGAAAGTCTCTAGCAGTTTCTTCATCCATAACATAATCCTCAGGCACAACAGGCAATTCATATATATTGGGAGTAGTTTCATCATCACTTTCATAAGCATCATCAACAGTTGCACTCTCCCTAACCTTAGCAATTTGTTCATATAAAAATTCACCTGGTGGCACAGTATCAGGCATAGAGGTAGTTTCATCATACATAGCAGAAGTAGCATCATCAAGAACATACGACATATCAGATTCAATAGCAGGAGTAGGTGTCGCAAGTTTACTCATAACAAAAGGAGAATCAAGTCCAGAGCTAGATGGCAGTTCCTTACCTCCCCTCGTAGGTGAGGGTAAGATCTTAGTTTTTGAGTCTGTCAAATTCTTCATAGTGATAAGCAAATATAAATCCCAAGTGACTTAAAGAATACAGCTATGCTCCCCGGCAACGGCGCCAGAAAATAGTATTGATAACCCACAAGTGTAGGGGATCGCAACAGTTTTCGAGGGTAAAGTATTAAACCCAAATTTGTTGATTCGACCCAAGGGGAGCCAAAGAATACTCTTAAGTATTAGCAGCTGAGTTGTCAATTCAACCACACCTGGAAACTTAATATCTGCAGCAAGATAGTTTAGTAGCAAAGTAGTACGATAGTGGTGGTAGCAGCAATAAAAGTAACGATAGTGTTTTTGTAGTTTTTGTGATAATAGCAACGGAAAGGTAAATAAGCGACTAACAATATAGGTAAAGCTCGTAGGCATTGGATCGGTGATGGGAAATTACGTCGGATGCAATTCATCATGTAGAAGTTATAACATAGGGTGACACAGAACTAGCTCCAGTCATAAATGCAATGAAGGCATGAATTCCGAATATAGTCATACATGCTTATAGAAAAGAACTTGCATGACATCTTTTGTCCTACCCTCCCGTGGTAGCGCGGTCCTATTGGAAACTAAGGGATATTAAGGCCTCCTTTTAGTAGTTTACCGGACCAAAGCATTAACACATAGTGAATACATGAACTCCTCAAACTATGGTCATCATCGGGAGTGGTCCCGATTATTATCACTTCGGGCTTACCGGATCATAACACATAGTAGGTGACTATAAACTTGCAAGATAGGATCAAGAACACAAATATATTCATGAAAACATAATAGGTTCAGATCTGAAATCATGGCACTCGGGCCCTAGTGACAAGCATTAAGCATAGCAAAGTCATAGCAACATCAATCTCAGTACATAGTGGATACCAGGGATCAAACCATAACAAAACTAACTCGATTACATGATAGATTCCATCCAACCCATCACTGTCCAGCAAGCCTGCGATGGAATTACTCACACATGGCGGTGAACATCGTGGAATTGGTGATGGAGGAAGGTTGATGATGATGATGGCGACGATCTCCACTCTCCGGAGCCCCGAACGGACTCCAGATCAGCCCTCCCGAGAGAGATTAGGGCTTGGCGGTGGCTCCGTCTTGTGAAACGTGATAATTCCTTCCCTCCGATTTTTTTCTCCCCAAAACGAAAGATAAAGGACCTGGGTTTACGTCGGTGGAGCATCGGGGGGCCCTCGAGGCAGGGGGCGCGCCCTGGGTAGGGGGGCGCGCCCCCAACCTCGAGGACAGGCCGTGGCCCCCCGGTGAGTATCTTCTTGCATATATTTTTTATATTTTCTGAAATAATTCTCCGTTGATTTTCAGGCGATTCCTAGAACTTTTTATTGTGCACAAAAACAACACCATGGCAGTTCTGCTGAAAACATCGTCAGTCCGGCTTAGTTCCATTCAAATCATACAAGTTAGAGTCCAAAACAAGGGCAAAATTGTTTGGAAAAGTAGATACATTGGAGACGTATCAGACACCATAGTGAAAATGGGGCCAACAGAACGGGCTCGACGAGACGAGAATATGGGCTTTGGAATGACCTGAAACGGAGTTATGGTCGTGAAGATACGTACGAAAGAAGGCTAGGGACTAATATGTGATAGAAGTATTCACAAACAGCCCCCCTGGCGGTTAAAACAGAAAGCACCTTCTCTGAAATTATGCCTTCTGCAAAATAAAATGTATTTTCAGTCATAGTAGAAGCAAAGTACACTTTCAGTAGATGAAAACTTATTCTCTAGAAAGTCGTCTCCACTTATCCATGTCAACGGGATTGCTGGGCCACTGACGTGTGGGGCCCACCTTATCCATCTCTCTCCTCCCACTCCTTCTACCTCCCACCGTGAGGAACAGAGGAGGCTGCGGCTGGGCAAGTGGCGGCACTCCCCGGTTACTCAGGCCGTCTTCGGCCGAGGGGAGGGCACCGACGTATGTGGGAAGGGGCGCTGCACCCATCCGGCCTGTCTATTGGCGCAGGGGAGGCTTGGAGCGTGTAGGCGTCATGCGACGACATAAAGCAGAGGCAGCGGCCGGACTTGGAGGGCGCGTGGCCCCACGCACTCTGGTGGTGAACTGAGTGGTGGGGAAGGATCTACGGGGTCAAGGGAGTCTACTGGTGAGGTCAGGAGGGGGAGAGGGGGCTCAGGTTGGCCAAATTTAGGCGGTGACCGGCGGGGATAGCTCGGCCATGGGAGAGGCAGATGAGATTCTCGAGCTTGTTTGGCTAGTCGGGAGGTCTAGAAGAGGGAGGTGAGGCTGCTGATGTCTAGTATGCAACCTTCTTCTTGTAGACTCGTGTTGGGCCTCCAAGCGCAGAGTTTTGTAGGATAGTAGCAATTTTCCCTCAAGTGGATGACCTAAGGTTTATCATTCCGTGGGGGGCGTAGGAAGAAGATGGTCTCTCTCAAACAACCCTGCAACCAAATAACAAAGAGTCTCTTGTGTCCCCAACACACCCAATACAATGGTAAAATGTATAGGTGCACTAGTTTGACGAAGAGATGGTGATACAAGTGCAATATGTATAGTAGATATAGATTTTTGTAATCTAAAAATATGAAACAACAAGGTAACTAATGATAAAAGTGAGCATGAACGGTATTGCAATGCTTGGAAAAAGGCCTAGGGTTCATACTTTCACAAGTGCAAGTTCTCTCAACAATGATAACATAATTGGATCATATAACAATCCCTCGACATGCAACAAAGAATCACTCCAAAGTTCCTATCGTGGAGAACATAAAATGGAATTGCTTGTAGGGTACGAAACCACCTCAAAGTTATTCTTTCTGATCAATATATTTGGCTATTCCTATAAGTGTCACAAACAGCCCTAGAGTTCGTACTACAATAACACCACGCGACATGCATCAATCAACCCTAATGTCACCTAGATACTCCAATGCCACAACAAGTATCCGTGGATTAATTATATGATATGCATCACACAATTATAGATTCATAATATTCAATCCAACACAAAGAACTTCAAGAGCACCCCGAGATTTCTATCAGAGAAAAGAATACGAAAACGCGTACCAACCCCTATGTAGAGATTACCCCAATGTCACCACGGGAATCTGCAAGTTGATAACCAAAACATACATCAAGTGGATAAATAGAACATCCCATTGTCACCACGGATATCCCATCGCAAGACATACATCAAGTGCTCTCACATCCAAAGATTCAATCCGACATAACAAAACATGAATGGAAAAGACTCACTTCATCACAAGGTAGAGAGGGGGAGAAACACCATATGATTCAACTATAGTAACAAAGCTTGTGGTACATCAAGATCGTGCCAAATCAAGAACACGAGAGAGAGATATCAAACACATAGCTACTGGTACATACCCTCAGCCCCGAGGGTGAACTAATCCCTCCTCGTCATGGAGACTGCCGGGATGATGAATATGGTCACCAGTGATGGTTTCCCCCTCTGGCAGGGTGTCGGTACGGGCTGTCGATTGGTTTTTCGTGGCAACAAAAGCTTGCGGCGGCGGAACTCCCGATCTAGGTTTCTTTCTGGGGGTTTTGGTATTTATAGACTTTTCGGCGTCAAGAACAAGTCAGGGGGTCCAAGAGTCGACGACAAGGTAGGGGGGCGCGTCCTCCACCCTTGTCATTGACTCGGGACTCTTCTAGCCCAACTCTTTTGCTTCAGGGGCTTCTTCTGGTCCATAAAAAATCACCGTAAATTTTCAGCTCATTTGGACTCCGTTTGATATTCCTTTTCTGCGAAACTCAAAAACAAGGAAAAAACTAAAACTGACACTGGGCTCTAGGTTAATAGGTTAGTCCCAAAAATAATATAAAATAGCATGTTAATTCATATAAAACATCCAAAAGAGATAATATAATAGCATGGAACAATAGAAAATTATAGATACGTTGGAAACGTATCAAGCATCCCGAAGCTTAATTCCTGCTCGTCCTCAAGTAGGCAAATGATAAAAACATAATTTTTTATGTGGAATTCTACCTAACATATTCATCCATATAATTTTATCTATTATGGCATGAATGTTCAGATCCATAAGATTCGAAACAAAACTTTAATATTGACATAAAAACAATAATACTTCAAGCATATTAGAAAGCAAATCATTAAGCTTAAAAAATAATATGGGTAAAGAAAGTTATCCCTACAAAATCATAGAGTCTTGTTATGACCCCTCTTCTTAACACAAAGTATAAATCATGCCCACCCCGGTGTCACCCAAGAAATTGTATTCATAGTTTTACATTCTTAAACTTTTTCAACACTTCACGTAATATATCAGCGTGAGCCATGGACATAGCACTATGTGTGGAATATAAGGTGGTAGTAGACAAAAGGAGGGAGAAAGTCTCACATCAACTAGGCAAATCAATGGACTATGGATATGTCCATCAATCGATATCAATGTGAGTGAGTAGGGATTCCCATGTAATGGATGCACTAGAGCTATAAGTGTATGAAAGCTCAAAATAAAACTAGTGGGTGTGCATCAACTTGCTTGCTCATGAAGACCTAGGGCATTTGAGGAATCCCATTGCTGGAATATAAAAGCCAAGTTCTATAACAAAAATTCCCACTAGTAAAATATGAAAGTGACAAAATAGGAGACTCTCTATCATGAAGCAAATGGTGCTACTTTGAAGCACAAGTGTGGAAAAGGATAGTAACATTGTCCCTTCTCTCTTTTTCTCTCATTTTTTTGAAGACTCCTCTTTTTTTGGAGACTCTTTTGGCCTTTTTTTCTTTGGCTCTTTTTGGCCTTTTTTTATAACATCACATGGGAAAATGTTCTAATAATGATGATCATCACACTTTTATTTACTTACATCTCGATATTACAACTCGATACTAGAACAAAGATATGACTCTATATGGATGCCTCCGGCGACGTACCGGGATGTGCAATGACCAAGAGTGACATGTATTTTTTTAATGAAAGGTGGCCAAGCCACAAATACTATGTCAACTACATGATCTTGCAAAGCAATATGACAATGATGCTGCGTGTCATAATAAACGGAACGACGGAGTTACATGGCAATACATCTCAGAATGGATATGGGAATTCCATAATAGGTAGGTATGGTGGCTATTTTGAGGAAGGGTATAAGGTGGTTTGATGCACCGGCGAAAGTTGCGCGGTACTAGAGTGGCTAGCAATGATGGAAGGGTGAGAGTGCGTATAATCCATGGACTCAAGATTAGTCATAAATGACTCACGTACTAATTACGAAAAATTTATTAGACCTCGAAGCAAAGTACTACTACGCATGCTCCTAGGGGGGATGTTGGTAGGAGTTAACCATCGCGCACCCCCGACCTTCACGCAAAGATGAACAATCAAGACACAATGCGCTTCAATTTTGTTACATAGTTAGGAGACCATATGTGCATGCTACGGGAATCACAAACCTTAACACACTTATTCTTTAACCTCACAAATTACCACTAGCATGACTCTAATATTACCATCTTAATATCTCAAAACTATTGAAGGGAATCAAGCTTCTCCTAGATTCAATGCTCTATATGAAAGTTTTTATTATACCCTCTTTGGATGCCTATTATATTAGGACTACATTCATAACCGAAGCAAATTACCATGCTGTTTAAAAGACTCTCAATATTATATAAGTGAACCATGAGAGTTCATCAATTTCTATAAAATAAAACGACCGCCATGCTCTGAAAAGGTATAAGTGAAGCCCTCGAGCAGCTGACAAACTACTCCAAAAAGATATAAGTGAAGATCAATGAGTAGTCAAATAAATAACTAGCTATGAGAAGACCGTCTATTATTTAAGAATTTCAGATCTTATGTACTTTATTCAAACAGCAAGCAACTAAAAAATATAATGACATTGCAAGGATAGCACATATCATGTGAAGAAGTAAAAACTTAGGCTAAACCGAAACTAACCGATAATTGTTGATGAAGAAACGTGGGATGCCTACCGGGGCATCCCCAAGCTTAGATGCTTGAGACTTCTTGAAACATTAACATGGGATGCCTTGGTAATCCACAAGCTTGAACTTTTGTGTCTCCTTAATTCTTCTCATGTCGCGGTTTCCCTAAATCTCAAAACCTTCATCCACACAAAACTCAACAAGAACTCATGAGATAAGTTAGTATAAATCAAATCAAAACCTTATCATTCCGCATTGTAGGAAATCACTAAGATTATAATTTAACATTACATACTAAATTCCTCTGCATATTTAATACTCCTATCCTCAAATAGAATCATTAAACATGCAACCACATACAGACAATGCAAACATAACAGCAATATGTCTGAACAGGACAGTCTGTAAAGAGTGGAATTTTCCTCATACTTCCCTAGCTCTAAAAATTCTGAAAAATTACCATGTTACATATAACTTATTCATGATCATTGTGTACAAATATCAAGATTTTTTCACGTTTTCACTATCCAGAAGAATTCAGACAATGATAGAAAACATTCTATTTTTAAACAACAACATATATACTTGCAAAATAAACATGGTAAAGGCTATACTTGTCTTTTTTATTGAAATAAAATATACCAAAACTTATTCTAAATAACATCAAGCAAATCTAAACGGAATAAAATGGCATCCAAGCAAAACACATATCATGTGACGAATGAAAATATAGCTCCGGGTAAGGTTACCGATAATTTTGACGACGAAAGAGGGGATGCCTTCCGGCGCATCCCCAAACATAGTTGCTTGGATCTTCCTTGAATATTACCTTGGGGTGCCTTGGGCATCTCCGAGCTTAGTGTCTTGCCACTCCTTATTCTCCTCAAATCGATATCTCACCCAAAACTTGAAAACTTCGATCACACAAAACTTAACGGAACCTCATGAGATGTGCTAGTATGATAAAGAGGAAATCATTCACTTGGGTACTGTCAAAGACAAGATTCACAATTGTTATCACACCATGCCTACTGTACCTTATCATTTCCAGAATTTATATCACTTAAAATATGCTATGAAACACTAAAACAAGAAAACTATGCATTAAAAATAGAATCTGTCAAAAACAGAACAGTCTGTAATGATCTGGACAACCACCATACTTCTGCAACTCTAACAATTCTGAAAAATTAGGAAAACGTAGGCAATTTGCATATAAATGATGTGTAAAATTTTCATCTAATTATCATGTTCCAGTGATTTATTGAATTTTCTGGACTAGACGCAAAAGTTTCTGTTTCTACACATAATCAGATCAACTATCATCCACACTATCCCAAAGTCTTTACTTGGCACTTTTTTGAAACAAAAGCTATAAAACATGATTACTACAGTAGCTTAATCATATGAACACATAAAAATAGTAGGTAAAACTATTGGGTTGTCTCCCAACAAGCGCTTTTCTTTAAGGAATTTTTTTGTTTTTGCCACTATAGTTTTTGCCAATTTTCCTTATTCCACTCTAGATTTTTACATTTCACTTTTGCCAGTCTTAGTTTTTGACGATTATCAAAATTGCCATTTCCGTGGCAAAAGCAAATTTTTTTTTGATAATTATCACAATTGCCACTCTGAAAATTTTGCTTTTGCCACGGAAATGGCAATTTTGATAATCGTCAAAAACTAATAGTGGCAAAAGTGGAATGTTAAAGTCTAGAGTGGCATAAGGAAAATTGGCAAAATCTAGAGTGGCAAAAACAAAATTTTCCCTTTCTTTAACGCCTTTTAGCTAGGCATGAAGATTTCAATGATGGTCACAAAAAGTAAAGAATTGAAACGCAAAAAGAGCATCATGAATCATATGGCAAGAACATTTAAGTCTAACCCACTTCCTATGTATAGGGATTTTGTCAGCAAACAATTTATGGGAAAAAGTATCAACTAGCATAGGAAGGCAAAACAAGCACAACTTCAAGATTTTCAACGCGTAGAGAGGAAACTTGATATTATTACAATACCTACAAGCATATGTTCCTCTCTCATAATAATTTTTAGTAGCATCATGAATGAATTCAACAATATAGCTATCACATAACCATAGAAGTTATAGTACTCTCCACATAAGCAAAATTCTTCTCATTTATCATAATAGGAGTATCATATGAAACTTGAATACTATGGATTGTTTCCACATTAAAAGAGTAATGTTCAGAAAAAGTATATCAATAATTATGAGAAGTTCTATCAATATAATCATCAGTACTTTTTATAGCATAAGTGTTATGACAATAATCATCATAAGTAGCAACCTTTTTCTCATCATAATCAATTCTTCCAAGATAGTGGAATCATTACTAAATAAAGTCACGACCTTTCCAAATTCACTTCCATAAAAATTGCAAACATTAAAAATAGGAGGCATGCTATCATCATAATAAATTTGCACATCAAAACTTGGAGGACTAAAAATATCATCTTCATCAAACATATGTAGCATCCCCAAGCTTGTAGCTTTGCATATAATTAGCATCATGGATATTCAAAGAATTCATACTAAAAACATTGCAATCATGTTGATCATTCAAATATGTAGTGCCAAACATTTTATTGACTTCTTCATCTACCAATTCAGCACAATTTTTCTTTCCATCATTTTCACAAAAGATATTATAGAGATGAATAATATGAGGCAACCTCAATTCCATTTTTTATAGTTTTATTTTATAAACCAAACTAGTTATAAAACAAGAAATAAAAGATTCAATTGCAAGATCAAAAGATATACCTTCAAGCACTCACCTCCCTGGCAACGACGCCAAAAAAGAGCTCGATGTCTACTACGCAACCTTATTCTTGTAGACTCGTGTTGGGCCTCCAAGCGCAGAGTTTTGTAGGACAGTAGCAATTTTCCCTCAAGTGGATGACCTAAGGTTTATCAATCCATGGGATGTGTAGGATCAAGATTGTCTCTCTCAAATGACCCTGCAACCAAATAACAAAGAGTCTCTTGTGTCCCCAACACACCCAATACAATGGTAAATTGTATAGGTGCACTAGTTTGGCAAAGAGATGGTGATACAAGTGCAATATGGATGGTAGATATATGTTTTTGTAATCTTAAAATATAAAAACAGCAAGGTAACTAATGATAAAAGTGAGCACAAACGGTATTGCAATGCTTGGAAACAAGTCCTCGGGTTCATACTTTCACTAGCGCAAGTTCTCTCAAAAATGACAACATAATTGGATCATATAACAATCCCTCAACATGCAACAAAGAATCACTCCAAAGTTCCTATCGCGGAGAACATAAGATGAAATTGCTTGTAGGGTACGAAACCACCTCAAAGTTATTCTTTCTGATCAATCTATTGGGCTATTCCTATAAGTGTCACAAACATCCCTAGATTTTGTACTAGAATAACACCATGCGACACGCATCAATCAACCCTAATGTCACCTAGATACTCCAATGTCACCACAAGTATCCATGGTGTCAGGGAAACGACACCTATGGGATCCTGGGGATCCCTTTTTGCGGCAGTCACAGGGCGTAGAGTTGTGCACAGAGAGGGCCTAGGCGATTAACACGTGGAGTTTTTTACCCAGGTTCGGGCCGTAAGAGGATGCATAAAACCATAGTCCTGCTTGTTTGTGTATATTTCGTGTTCTTGAGCTCTTGAACTGGCCTCTATGCGTGGCTGTCCAAAAAGTCTGAATCCTCTCTCAGTATACATTGGGCCTCCTTTTATACGTCCAAGGCGTTGCCACAACGACACACAGGAGGTGTAAAGCTACTAGACTGTACAAGGTTATCTCCTGACATCTTAGGAAAAACACATTTAATGTGCCGCCTATGTGTCCCCTAGCGTTATTGGGGACGACAAGAAAGCTTGTCCCACCAGTTGCCGCCTCACCTCGCTCCGACACGTGTCCAGGCTGACGAGGTGCGGCGCAACGCTGGCTTCTAGCTGCTGTGGTGGCAGGGTCTTCACGAATATCTGCATGCCACCACATAGGTGCTTGTAGTTGGCGTAGGAGCTGCATGCTGCCACGTATGTGCTTGTCTAGTTGGCGAGTCAGTCATCGCGTAGGAGTGGCCGCGGGGCAGCGAAACCTTAGCGGGTGAGGGCCTGGCTGTGGACCCGCGGACGCCCTCCGGCAAAAGGGTCTTGCCGGGGTCTTGTGCCGTCCCCGGCAAGGCTCTTGCCGGGGGTATTCGGTCGCTCCCGGCAAGGCTCTTGCCGGGGGTCTTCGCCTTCTGTTACCTTGGCCCTACAAGGGTCTGCAAGCCACTGCACAGATGCCCCTTGAATCTTGGCCTTGACATTGTCGATGGTGTCTAGGCTCTCAGACCCAAGGACAGTGGGATTGCTGGTGTTTGGTCGAGCGGCCCCCAACAAGGCTCTTGCCGGGGTCGCGTAGGCCGCCCCGGCAAGGGTGTTGCCAGGGGAGGAGCCTGAAGGAAATATGCCCTAGAGGAAATAATGAAGTTGTTATTTTTATTTCCTTATATCGTGATAAATGTTTATTATTCATGCTAGAATTATATTAACCGGAAACTTAGTACATGTGTGAATACATAGACAAAACAGAGTGTCCCTAGTATGCCTCTACTAGACTAGCACATTGATCAAAGATGGTTATGTTTCCTAGCCATAGACATGAGATGTTATTTGATTAACAGGATCACATCATTAGGAGAATGATGTGATGGACAAGACCCATCCGTTAGCTTAGCAACTTGATCGTTTAGTTTTACTGATATTGCTTTCTTCATAACTTATACCTGTTCCATGACTATGAGATTGTGCAACTCCCGAATACCGGAGGAACACCTTGTGTGCTATCAAATGTCACAATGTAACCGGGTGATTATAAAGATGCTCTATAGCTGTCTCCGAAGGTGTTCGTGGTGTTGGAATAGATCAAGAATAGGATTTGTCACTCCGAGTGTCGGAGAGGTATCTCTGGGCCCTGTCGGTAATACACATCGTACTAAGCCTTGCAAGCAAATGACTAATGAGTTAGTCATGAGATGATGTATTACGGAACTAGTAAAGAGACTTGCCGGTAATGAGATTAACTAGATATAGTTATACCGACGATCGAATCTTGGGCAAGTAACATACCAATGACAAAGGGAACGACATATGTTGTTATGTGGTTTGACCGATAAAGATCTTCGTAGAATATGTAGGAACCAATATGAGCATCTAGGTTCCGCTATTGGTTATTGACCAGAGATGAGTCTCAGTCATGTCTACATAGTTCTCGAACCCCTAGGGTCTGCACGCTTAACGTTCGATGATGATCAGTATTATGAGTTTATGAGTTTTGATGTACCGAAGGTAGTTCGGAGTCCCGGATGAGATCACGGACATGACAGGAGTCCCGGAATTTCTGAGACATAAAGATTGATATATTGGACGACTATATTCGGACATCGGAAGTGTTCCGGGTGTTATCGGATAAAACCGGAGTGCCGGAGGGGTTACCGGAGCCCCCCGGGGGAGTACGTGCCATAGTGGGCCATGAGGGAAAATTGAGAGGCAGCCCACTAGGGCCAGCCGCACCCCCCTAAGAATCCTAGTTGAACTAGGAGTGGGGGGAGGCGTCCCTCTCCTTCCTTTCCTACTCCTAGTAGGAATAGGAAAGGGGGATTCATACTCCTACTAGCAG
Organism: Secale cereale; assembly: GCA_902687465.1. Classification (NCBI taxonomy): domain Eukaryota; kingdom Viridiplantae; phylum Streptophyta; class Magnoliopsida; order Poales; family Poaceae; genus Secale; species Secale cereale. Next base: position 138,778,638 of record LR738715.1, read on the forward strand.
TAAGAAACCTACTCCTGGCGCGCCCTATACGGCTGGCCGCACCTCCCCCCTTGCTCCTTTATATATGGGGGCAGGGGGGCACCCAAGAACACACAAGCAACATTGTTTTAGCCGTGTGTGGTGCCCCCTCCATAGAAACACACCTCGGTCATATCGTTGCAGTGCTTAGGCGAAGCCCTGCGCTGGTAGTTTCATCATCTCTGTCACCACGCAGTTGTGATGACGAAACTCTCCCGTGAAGCTCAACTGGATCAAGAGCTCGTGGGAAGTCATTTAGCTGAATGTGTGCTGAATGCGGAGGTGTAGTACATTCGGTGCTTGGATCGGTTGGATCGCGAAGACGTTCGATACATCAACCGCATCACTAAACGCTTCCGCTTTCGGTCTAGAAGGGTACGTAGACACACTCTCCCCTCTCGTTGCTATGCATCTAGTAGATAGATCTTGCATGGTCGTAGGATTTTTTTTGAAATACTACGTTCCCCAACAGTGGCATCATGAGCCAGTCTATGCGTAGATGATATGCACGAGTAGAACACAATGAGTTGTGGGCGATAATATTCATACTTCTTACCAGCATGTCATACTTTGATTTGGCGGTATTGTGAGATGAAGCGGCCCGGACCGACATTACGCATACGCTTTCGTGAGACTGGTTTCACCGTTATGAGCACTCGTTGCTTAAAGGTAACTCGCATGTGTTTGTCTCTCTCACTTTAGTTGAATCAAGTGTGGCTACGCCCGGTTCTTGTGAAGGTTAAAACGTCACATACTTGACGAAAAATCATTGTGGTTTCTGTATGCATAGGTAAGAACGGTTCTTGCTAAGCCCGTAGCAGCCACGTAAAACTTGCAACAAAAAAGTAGAGGACGTCTAACTTGTTTTTGCAGGGCATGTTGTGATGTGATAGGGTCAAGATGTGATGAGTTATACATTCTTGTATGAGATGATCATGTTTTGTAAAGTTACTGGCAACCGACAGGAGCCTTATGGTTGTCTCTTTATTGTATGAATTGCAAAGGCCATGTAATTGCTTTACTTTATCACTATGAGTTAGCGATAGTAGTTGTAGCAATAGTTGGTGAGACGACCACGACGCTACGATGAATATCATGGTGTCTAGCCGGTGACGATGGAGATCATGACGTTGCTTTGGAGATGGAGATCAAAAGCACAAGATGACGATGACCATACCATGTCACATATTTTTGATTGCATGTGATGTTTATCTTATTATGCTTCTTATTTTTCTTAGAACGATGCTAGCATTATAAGATGATCCCTTGCAAAATTTCAAGGTACAAGTGTTCTCCCTGAATATGCACCGTTGTGAAAGATCGTCGTGCCGAGACACCACGTGACGATCGGGTGTGATAAGCTCTACGTTCAAATACATTGGGTGTAAGACAGTTTTGCACATGCAGAATACTCGGGTTAAACTTGACGAGCCTAGCATGTACAGACATGGCCTCGGAAAACTGGAGACCGAAAGGTCGAGCGTGAATCATATAGTAGATTTGATCAACATAAGATGTTCACCATTGAAAACTACTCCATCTCACGTGATGATCGGACATGGTTTGGTTGATTTGGATCACGTGATCATTTAGATGACTAGAGGGATGTCTATCTAAGTGGGAGTTCTTTAGTAATATGATTAATTCAACTTTAGTTTATCATGAACTTAGTCCTGATAGTTTTTTCATATATACGTCGTTGTAGATCAATGGCCCGTGCTACCATTCCCTTGAATTTGAATGTGTTCCTAGAGAAAGCTAAGTTGAAAAATGATGGTAGCAATTACACGAACTGGCTCCATAACTTGAGGATTATCCTCATTGCTGCACAGAAGAAGTATGTCCTTGAAGCACCGCTAGGTGACAAGCCCCCTCCCGCCAATGTTGTCGCATTGAACGTCTGGCAGACGCGGTCTAATGACTACACTATAGTTCAGTGTGCCATGCTTTACGGCTTAGAACCGGGACTTCAACGATGTTTTGAATATCATGGAGCATATGAGATGTTCCAGGAGTTGAAGTTAATATTTCAAGCAAATGCCTAGATTGGGAAATATGAAATTTGCAATAAGTTCTACGGCTGCAAGATGGAGGAGAATAGTTCCATCAGTGAACACTTACTCAGAATGTCCGGGTACCATAATCATATGACTCAACCTGGATGCAAAGTTGATGACGATAGTGTTATTGATAGAGTTCTTCAATCACTGCCACCAAGCTATAAAGCCTTCGTGATGAACTATAACATGCAAGGGATGGAGAAGACAATTCCCGAGCTCTTCGCTATGCTCAAAGCTGCAGAGGTAGAAATAAAAAAGGAGCATCGAGTGTTGATGGTTAACAAGGCCACTAGTTTCAAGAAAAAGGGCAAGGGAAAGAAGGGGAACTTCACGAAGAATAGCAAGACAGTTGCTACTCCCACTAAGAAACCCAAGTCTGGAGCCAAGCCTGAAACTGAGTGCTTCTACTCCAAAGGGACTGGACACTGGAAGCGGAACTGCCCCAAGTATTTGGTAGATAAGAAGGATGGTAAAGTGAACAAAGGTATATGTGATATACATGTTATTGATGTGTACCATACTAATGCTCGTAGTAGCACCTAGGTATTTGATACTTGTTCGGTTGGTAATATTTGTAACTCGAAACAGGGGCTACGGATTACACGAAGATTGGCTAAGGACGAGGTGACGATGCGTGTGGGAAATGGTTCCAAAGTCGATGTGATCGCCGTCGGCACGCTACCTCTACGTCTACCTTTGGGATTAGTTTTAGACCTGAATATTTGTTATTTGGGGCCAGCGTTAAGCATGAACATTATATTTTGATCTTGTTTATTGCGAGACGGTTATTCATTTAAATCTGAGAATAATGGTTGTTCTATTTATATGAGTAATATCTTTTATGGTCATGCACCCTTGAAGAGTGGTCTATTCTTGTTGGAACTCGATCGTAGTGATACACATATTCATAATATTGAAGCCAAAAGATGCAAGGTTGATAATGATAGTGCAACTTATTTGTGGCACTGCCGTTTAGGTCATATTGGTGTAAAGCACATGAAGAAATTCCATAGTGATGGACTTTTGGAATCACTTGATTATGAAGTACTTGGTGCTTGCGAACCATGCCTCATGGGCAAGATGACTAAAACTCCATTCTCCGGAACAATGGAGCGAGCAACTGATTTGTTGGAAATCATACATACTGACGTATGTGGGCCAATGAGTGTTGAGGCTCGCGGCGGGTATAGTTATTTTCTGACCTTCACTGGTGATTTGAGAAGATATGGGTATATCTACTTGATGAAACACAAGTCTGAAACATTTGAAAACTTCAAAGAATTTTAGAGTGAAGTAGAGAATCATCGTAACAAGAAAATAAAGTTTCTACAGTTTGATCGTGGAGGCGAATATTTGAGTTACGATTTGGGTCTTCATTTGAAACAATGTGGAATAGTTTCACAACTCACGCTACCCGGAACACCACAGCGTAATGATGTGTCCGAACGTCGTAACCGTACTTTATTAGACATGGTTCAATCTATGATGTCTCTTACCGATTTACCACTATCATTTTGGGGTTATGCTTTAGAGACAACTGGATTCACGTTAAATAGGGCACCATCTAAATCCGTTGAGACGACGCCTTATGAACTGTGGTTTGGCAAGAAACCAAAGTTGTCGTTTCTTCAAGGTTGGGGCTGCGATGCTTCTATGAAAAAGCTACAACCTGATAAGCTCGAACCAAAGTCAGAGAAATGTGTCTTCATAGGATACCCAAAGGAGACTATTGGGTACACCTTCTATCACAGATCCGAAGGCAAGATATTCATTGCTAAGAGTGGATCCTTTCTAGAGAAGGAGTTTCTCTCGAAAGAAGTGAGTGGGAGGAAAGTAGAACTTTATGAGGTAATTGTACCTTCTCCCGAATTGGAAAGTAGTACATCACATAAACTAGTTCCAGTGATTCCTACACCAATGAGTGAGGAAGCCAATGATGATGATCATGAAACTTCGGATCAAGTTACTACTAAACCTCGTAGGTCAACCAGAGTACGTTCCGCACCAGAGTGGTACGGCAACCCAGTTCTGGAATTCATGTTACTAGACCATGATGAAACTACGAACTATGAGGAAGCGATGATGAGCACAGATTCCGCAAAATGGTTGAGGCCATGAAATCTTAGATGGGAAACATGTATGAGAACAAAGTGTGGACTTTGGTTGACTTGCCCGATGATCGGCAAGCCATTGAAAATAAATGGATCTTCAAGAGCAAGACCGACGCCGACGGTAATGTTACTGTCTACAAAGCTCGACTTTTTGCAAAAGGTTTTTGACAAGTTCACGGAGTTGACTACGATGATACTTTCTCACCCGTAGCGATGCTTAAGTCTGCCCGAATCACGTTAGCAATTGCCGCATTTTATGATTATGAAATCTGGCAAATGGATGTCAAAACTGCATTCCTGAATGGATATCTCAAAGAGGAGTTGTATATGATGCAACCAGAAGGTTTTGTCAATCCTAAAGGTGCTAACAAAGTGTGCAAGCTCCAGGGACCCATCTATGGACTGGTGCAAGCATCTCGGAGTTGGAATATACGCTTGGATGAGGTGATCAAAGCATATGGTTTTATACAGACTTTTGGAGAAGCCTGTATTTACAAGAAAGTGAGTGGGAGCTTGATACGTCTCAAACGTATCTACTTTTCCAAACACTTTTGATATTGTTTTGACCTCATTCTTGCATGATTTTAACTAAACTAACCCGGACTGACGCTGTTTTCAGTAGAGCTGCCTATATGGTTTTATTGTGTGCAGGAAAACGGATTTTTAGGTATGTCAGAAAAATCCACGAGAAATCACAGAAAATCCACGCACCCGAAGGAACCCATAGCCAGAAGAGGGACTAGGGGGGCCAGGGGGGCCTCAGGCGCCCTGGTGGCGCGGCCCAGCCCCTGGCCGCGTCGGGGGGTCGCCTGGGTGGGCCCCACCTCCCCTGGTGCCCTACCTCGACTCGTATTTTAGCTCGTGATGGAGAAATCCCAGATCAGAAGTTCTTTTCGCAGTTTTCATCACGGAGCCGCCGCCACCCTCTGTTCTTCTTCGGGAGGGCTAATCTGGAGGCTGAATTGGCCTCCGGAGAGGGGAGATCGTCGCCATCGTCATCATCATCACCACTCCATCATCCCTCCATGACTTCTCCTTCCATGTGTGAGTAATCCCCTGCTGTAGGAGAAGGGGGTGGTAGGGATTGGATGAGTTAGATCATGTAATAGTTTGTTAGATCGTTGGGGGCATGTTGGCTATCATCTACTATGGTGTTTATCATCTTTGCTTCAACTTATTATTCTTAATGCTTGACACTTAGGGCCCGAGTGGCATGATTTCAGATCTGAACCATATGCGTTTGCATGAATATATTTGTGTTCTTGATCCTATCTATGAGTTGTTTGCACCTATTACGGTTCGGAACCGGCGATCGCAAAAGTGACAGCTTGGGACACCAAAGGGGATGGTCCGTAGTTTGAGGATTACATGTATCCATTGAGTTCATTGCTTTGTTCCGGTGCTCTTTGACAGGAGCACCTTAATCTCCATAAGTTCCTTTTGGCCCCGTTCGTAACGGGATGGTAGGACAAAAGATGTTGTGCAAGTTCTTATTGCAAGCACGCACAACTACCTACGGGATACATGCCTAAAGTTTGATATTTGCCTAGATGATCATTACTTTTCCGTGTGCCGTGCCCCAAGTTAGAATCATGATATATCTCATCCATGCAGCGCCCAACCATCCATCTCCCTAGCCTACAGTGTTTTAAATCCTGCTTGTCACTAGTTGCTACTTTTGCCATTTACCTTTACTATTTACTTTTTCTGTTTACTTTTACTATCACTATCATCACTATCATATCACTGTTACCATTTATCTTCTGTTGCAAGTAAGTATATTTCAGGTGCGGTTGAATTGACAACTCAACTGTCAAAGCTTATAAATACTCTTTGGCTCCCCGTGTGTCGAATCAATAAATTGGGTGATTCTTACCCGCGAAGACTATCTCGACCCCTTACTGTTGAGGGTAATCAAGTACCGTTTTCTGGCGCCGTTGCCGGGGAGCATAGCAATATTTACAAGTCTACTTGAAGTATCCTACCTGCTGCACTTCATCCGCTATGGGTAAGAAAGGAGACCCCAAGGTTCCGATCTTACTATCCACTACAAGAAGAGGTACTGTTTTGAGCACTAGTGCTACACTTGATTCACCTTCTGTTATGAGTAAGTTTGCCTCACCACCACCACATGATGCTCCTACTGAATCTGTTACTATGTCCGATACTCTTGATGATGCTTCTACAACTGTTGATGATATTAGTTCACTTGGTTATGCTCTTGAGAAACAGATCGCTGCTGCTGCTAAAAAGTCTGGAATTGAAATTCCTGTTACTCGCTACCCTATTGGTGAAACTTATGATTATCCTGATTTGAGTAAACTCAAGGAGAGACTCCTTGATGATGATTACTATATGCTTGATGAAGATTTATGCAGGGAACTGACAGAGTTTTCTGGCTCTGACCCTGAAGTTATTACGAAACTGTTTGAAAATCACTCTTTGAAGAACAAAACCGTTCCTGATCCTGAATTTGCTACATCTCCTATATGCATTGATGATCCTGATTATGATTTCTGATCTTTCACTTATACCTATGGTTGAAGCTGACCCCTTTTATGGCAGAGAAAATGATGATGCTATTGCACACCTAACTAAACTCGGTGAGTTGGGTGGCCTGTTTACCACAGATGAGAAGATACGATACTTTTATGTGACCAAGCTTCTTCCTTTCTCCTTGAAGGAAGGTGCTAAAGCATGGTATGATTCACTCCCATACGGTTCCATTAAGAGTCCTCAAGACTTAGCTCACTCTTTTGTTGATAAGTACTTTCCTGCTCACATGCAACATGCTGCTTTACAAAGAATTTATAACTTTAAACAGTTGCAGGATGAGTCCCTCCCTAAAGCTTGGGGGAGGTACTGCGGTTTGATACGGGCAAGACCAGGACATGAAGTCCCTAAGAACGAATTAATTGATATATTCTATGCTGGTCTAACTGATGAATCCAGGTCCTATTTGGACAGTTGTGCTGGTTGTGTTTTCAGGAAAAGGACACCGGACGATGCAAAAGATTTGATGGGCAGGATTGCCAAAAATCATGAAGATTGGTCCGTCCCTGAAACACCTCCACCACCAAAGAAGAGGGGCATGTTTGTTCTAAGCCCCGAAGATATGCGAGAAGCAAAGAAGTCTATTAAAGAGAAAGGTATTAAAGCTGAAGACGTGAAGAATCTACCCCCTATTGAGAAGCTGTGTGAGCCTACCACTCACCCTCCTATGGTAGAGGTACACTCTCTTTTAGATTTCAATGCAAGTGACATCCCTCATGGTAAGCCTTCTGATCAATGTTTAGATGATTTTGATAATTTTATTATGAAACAAAATCATTTTAATGAGAGGATACAAAGTCAGTTGCATGATAATTCCCTTGCTATCAAAAGTCTGCTTGATGTTCTAGGTAGAACGGTTAATGATGTTCAATGTCTTGTGAAGCATTTTCATATGGTTAAAACTCAGCTTGACCAAATTTCTAATGTGCAAAAAGATTTGCTTGCTAACAATGCCAAACAAGATAATTTGCAGGCTTTCGGGATTAAGACCTGAGGAGGAACTAGCACTCAAGATCCTCTCTATCCAGAGGGGCATCCGAGGAGAATCGAGCAAGATTCTCAAATGCAGGAAGAAGAAATTGTTGGCTCTCCAAAGAAGAAGAAGAAACATAAGGAGACTGACAATTCTAATGATCCTATTGCAGATGAAGAGCCAGCTGTTGATCCCAACAGTGTATCCATCTCCGATGTTGAGACTGAAGACGGTGCTGAACCTGAAGGTAAGGATAATGAGAAGAATGATCCGCCTGAAGTTCAAGAAGAAGCGGCACCTGACAAACGTAAGAGGTACACTAAAGAAGACTTCATCGCAAGAAAACATGGGAAGGAAAGAGAACCATGGGTGCAGAAACCCATGCCCTTTCCAGGTAAGTCCATCAAATCCAAAGAAGAAGAGCATTACAATAAGTTTTGTGAGTGGATTAAACCTCTTTTTCTTCAAATTCCTTTGACTGAAGCTATTAAGTTACCTCCTTATTCAAAATATATGAAATATATTGTCACCAAGAAAAGAAGGTTCCTAATGAAGAAATATCTGCTATGCTTGCTAACTACTCTTTCAGTGGCAAGATTCCTGAGAAGCTCGGTGATCCAGGTATACCCACCATTCCTTGCTCCATAAAGAATAATTATGTCAAAACTGCTTTATGTGATCTTGGAGCAGGAGTGAGTGTTATGCCTCTCTCTCTTTACGAGAGGCTCTGTTTAGAGAAACTAATTCCTACAGATATCTCCCTTCAGATGGCTGACAAGTCAACCGCCGTTCCAATAGGTATTTGTGAGGATGTTCCCGTAGAAGTTGCTAATTGTTTGATTCTTACTGATTTTGTGGTGCTTGACATGCCCGAGGATGGAAGCATGATTATTCTTGGTAGACCTTTTCTTAACACCGCAGGTGCTATTATTGATTGCAATAAAGGGAAGGTTACCTTCCATGTGAATGATAAAGAACACACGGTATATTTTCCAAAGAAGATCGACAGGAGGCATGGCCTCAACTCTATAGAAAATATCGAGACGGTGAAGATTGGAGAATGGGATTGTCCACTACATGTGCCTCACAAATACAAAACTATCATGGTGGGGACAATGTCCGTCAAGGTAAAGGTTCAGTGATTACTTCGTAAGAGGTGAGACTTTTTGCTCTATATATCGCCTGTTTGTTGGTAAGACTTGATCAACCTTACTAGTAAACATGTTTTATATAGATAAAAAGTTGAGCTTGTTATGTTTTCATTTATTTTTAGTTTTGTCCTACTTGTTGTACCAAGTATTTATGTTTTGAAGCTTCACAATACTACTCACTACTTCAAGTTTTCAGAGAGTTTCGCAGCTTTTTGAACTTGGAAAAAATTTCAACAGTGAAGTTTTCAGAGAAATTCTAGAAAAATTAAAATAAAAATTTCCACGTCGGGAGTGACCCAGAGGGACCTGGGGCCAGCCAGGGGGACCCACCAGTGGCCCAGGCAGCCAGCTGGCGCGGCCCAGCCCCTGGCCGCGCCCACAGGGCGCCTGGGGCCCACATGGCCCCCCTACAGGTATGTCTTCTTCCTCCCTCTCTCTTTTTCTCCAAAAACGCGAGTTCTGCACTTGTTCTTGTGTTCTTGCTGTTCTTGGAGGCGATTCTTCGATCTCTCTCTACAGCCCACCATTTGAGCTGAGATTTTGAACAAATACTCCCTGGTATGTGACTCCTCCACCCCTCCAATTAGATTTCTGATTGGTGGCTTCATTTGTGAGTATTTAGTAGTTCTTGGTGCTGTATAGATGAGCTTGCATGCATGTGTAGAAAGTTATTTTCCAAGTTTTGATGCAAGTTTATGCCTTGGGCAAGTGAGTTGAGTAGTTTGCCTTAGCTCACCTTGTTTTAATCCTCGTTTTTGTAAATTGCCAAAAATTTCAGAAATGAGTTTGTTAGGAAGGGCAAAAGGGTAGCTTGAGAAAAGGAGGCCCGCACACTCCGATCGAGTTACTAGAGCCGCAGCTTCACCCTCGGCTGCTAGGGTGAGCTATAATGAAGATCATGTGCCCCTGGAGTTGTTGGAAGACACAAGTCCAGCACGTGCGATGACGTTTCCATGTGATGAATTCCTTGAAGCTGTGGGAATCAAGGATGAGTTTTATAATCTTTGTGCTAATGCAGGTCTGACATGGCTCGTCACGTGTCGTGTTACTCAGTATCAAAAACTCACCTCCAGTTTCATTAACAGTTTAGATATAATCCTGAGTCAGGTGCTATTGAGTTTAAAATTTACAATGATCTTATCACCATGACTTTGGGAAGGTTTTGTGAAATAATAGGTGTGCCAAACGTTGGGAGGACAGCTAGGATGGCCACTCAGCCCTCCGAGCTGAAAACCGTCATCAACTCTCTCTACAGCATGGGTATGAGGGATATTCATCGGTCGAAGATCTCCAGCATCTTATTTCCTCACCTCAGGTATTTTGCATATTATGTTGCTAGAGGGGTGTTAGCTCGTGACAACAAGAGCAACATTTCTGCTCCGGATATTGCTATCTTGGCAGCAGCCCTCTCAGGGAGGTCTGATTACAATCTGGGTGCCTTAATTGCTCGACGCCTTGCTATGAATGGTAAAAGGGGGAATTATATGGTGGCATTTATGCCACACTTATCTTAGAACATCTTGGAGGCACCCAACACCCTGATGATAATCCTTTTACTTATGTAAGCTTTGATCTTGCTGCTATGAAAAGGCATAAGTTTGTTACCATGGCTTCTGAACTTGATAATCTTGTTTATATCTTACGTTTCGGAACTACCGCGGAACGCGAGATCCTTCTACCTGCACCTCTTTTGTTTGATTTTTCTCGCAAGAACGGATGGTCCTTTGATGTTGTCCAGTTCGATGAGTTCATGGCCCAGTATCAGTTTCATAACCCCATAAAGGGGGTTGTGCCCGATGAGGAGGAGCACGGTGAGTTACCACCTTTTCAGGGAGATACCGCCAACGAGTTTGGTGAAGGGTCTTCCTCTGCTTGGCGTACGGACCCTTCCTCGTGGGAGACTCCGAGGAGTTCGGTGTACGTGCCGGCATCCTTCTACGACCCTTGGACTCACCACCATACCCCCGGAGAAGGAGGCTCCTGGGGCAGTAGCTGCTACCAACTTAGGCCAAAAGCCTAAGCTTGGGGGAGTACGTGCCCCTCTCACTTTTCCATTGTATTATCCGTTTTGTTCGCTTTGATCTTTTCGAAGTTTTTGCCTGTTCTTCTTTATTTCTCTCTTTGCAAAAACAACAAAACGATTTTCTCTTTCTTTTGCTTTCGTTCAACCTTTGAAATAATCCAAAAATATTTCCTTTTCTCTCTAGTTTGCTTTGTTTTCAGAGTTCAGCTCGAGTCCGTGATGGCATTTAATTATATTTCCTACGTTCGATCGTGCAAGTGACAAGCAGTAATGACGAAGATCGACTGAAAGGAAGCGACAAGGAAGACCGGTATGAACTCTTCTTGTTTCTACTTTTGTACATATGCCTGTACTTATGATCTAGAGACCAGCTTGTAGCGACATAGTGCTATGTTTACAATGCTCTTCCAGTAGTTCATGCTTTCCTTGTGGCTAGTCTCGAATAACTAGAGTATATAATGTGTTATTGAAATGATCTACATGCATTGCACTGTTCATAGTTCGGTATACTAAGGTGGTATTTCCCTTTAGAGAATTTTTGGATTGACTTGGCACATGTTTGCACATGTTTAAGACTAAAAAGTCTGCTCTGCCTTGATGATCTTTGAGTTTCAGAATATTTATATCACTTTCATGCCCGATTCAATGTTGCTTTGTCGCTCTGCATGATTATGACCGTTATTGCTCTCTAGTTGGTCGCTTCCCAGTCTTTTGCTAACCTCCACCTGTACTAAGCGGACTGACTGCTTGTGCATCCAAAATCTTTAAAACCTGTTATTCCATATGAGTCCACTATACCTTCCTATACATGGTATTTACCTGCCATTCCTAACGAAGACTTTCGTGTGCCATCTCGAAATTAATCAAAAGCATTTCTCTTTTTGTGCCTCTGTTTTAGCTCATGAGGAAGTAGTAGTTAATTCATGATCTTTTTAAGTTGGACAAGTTTCACCCCTGGATTGCATGTCTAATGTGCAAACCCTTAATACGAGAAGGAACTGGCATAGAGTGCGCCCGGCTCATAAAAGATAATACAACAAACAAACCCTCCTTCACGCTTTGTTCATGAGAAATCAGAAAACTTTGGCAGTGATAAACAAAGGAGATTAAGAGGATGTGATCGTCCTCATGCGGAAGCCGTTCCTCGAGACTTGTCCAGCTTAAAAAGTGATTGAGTTATCTGCTAGCATTCGTTGACGAAATATGCACCTCTCAAAAACATTTTTACCTCTGTTTTTAAAACCAAGAGCTCTGGTACATGTTTAGTTTTTGTTTCCGACCACGGGTTTTCAACCTTGCCAACAAAAGCCACGGTTCGAGAGTCTTCACCTTCTTTCTTCAAAGCACTAACTAGGAGAGCATAATTGTCATTCTGAGTGTAATGTGCATTGTCCCAAAGTATTACATTGTCTTCTACATGCTTGTGATATGATTTATTCTGAAATTCTTAGTTCTAGTCTCCTTTAAAACTCTGGAGGAGTTTCTGCATTTATGTTTTGCTTCACTCATGGAGGCTATCGTGATACCACCCTAATATGCTCAAGCTTTGTGCAATGTGATCTTGTCTTGATTTTCAGTAATATATTATTTACTTTTAGGTATTTGTGATTGGTCACATGAAAGAAGGATTGCTCCGTGCATTGTCCTCATAGTACTGTTTCAATACTTGCTAGACTCTTTTCATAGTACATGCTTATATACATCTAATGAAGCAAAAGAGTTTGTCAAAGGTTTCTTTGTAGCGTCCAGTTCGGTGAACTGAATTGCTTGAGGACAAGCAATATGCTAAGCTTGGGGGAGTTGATACGTCTCAAACATATCTACTTTTCCAAACACTTTCGATATTATTTTGACCTCATTCTTGCATGATTTGAACTAAACTAACCCGGACTGACGCTGTTTTCAGCAGAGCTGCCTCTATGGTTTTATTGTGTGCAGGAAAACGGATTTTTAGGTATCTCAGAAAAATTCACGAAAAATCACAGAAAATCCACGCACCCGAAGGAACCCGGAGCCAGAAGAGGGACCAGGGGGGGGGGCAGGGGCCCCAGGCGCCCTGGTGGCGCGGCCCAGCCCCTGGCCGCGCCGGGGGGTCGCCTTGGTGGGCCCCACCTTCCCTGGTGCCCTTCCTCGACTCGTATTTTAGCTCATGAAAGAGAAATCCCAGATTAGAAGTTCTTTTCGCAGTTTTCGTCATGGAGCCGCCGCCACCCTCTGTTCTTCTTCGGGAGGGCTAATCTGGAGGCTGAATTGGCCTCCGGAGAGGGGAGATCATCGCCATCGTCATCATCATCACCACTCCATCATCCCTCCATGACTTCTCCTTCCATGTGTGAGTAATCCCCTGCTGTAGGTAAGGGGGTGGTAGGGATTGGATGAGTTAGATCATGTAATAGTTTGTCAGATCGTTGGCGGCATGTTGCCTATCATCTACTATGGTGTTTATCATCTTTTCTTCAACTTGTTATTCTTAATGCTTGACACTTAGGGCCCGAGTGCCATGATTTCAGATCTGAACCATATGCGTTTGCATGAATATATTTGTGTTTTTGATCCTATCTATGAGTTGTTTGCACCTATTACGGTTCGGAACCGGCAATCCCAAAAGTGATAGCTTGGGACACCAAAGGGGATGATCCGTAGTTTGAGGATTACATGTATCCATTGAGTTCATTGCTTTGTTCTAGTGCTCTTTGACAGGAGCACCTTAATCTCCATAAGTTCCTTTTGGCCCCGTTCGTAGCGGGATGGTAGGACAAAAGATGTTGTGCAAGTTCTTATTGCAAGCACGCACAACTACCTACGGGATACATGCCTAGTGTTTGATATTTGCCTAGATGATCATTACTTTTCCGTGTGCCATGCCCCAAGTTAGAATCATGATATATCTCATCCATGCAGCACCCAACCATCCATCTCCCTAGCCTATAGTGTTTTAAATCCTGCTTGTCACTAGTTGCTACTTTTGCCATTTACCTTTACTATTTACTTTTGCTGTTTACTTTTACTATCATTGTCATCACTATCATATCACTGTTACCATTTATCTTTTGTTGCAAGTAAGTATATTTCAGGTGCGGTCGAATTGACAACTCAACTGTAAAAGCTTATAAATACTCTTTGGCTCCCCGTGTATCGAATCAATAAATTGGGTTATTCTTACCCGCGAAGACTATCTCGATCCCTTACGGTTGAGGGTTATCAGAGCTCTGCAGCATTTCTAATATTATATGTGGATGACATATTGTTGATTGGAAATGATATAGAATTTCTGGATGGCACAAAAGGATACTTGAATAAGAATTTTTCAATGAAAGACCTCGGTGAAGCTGCTTATATATTAGGCATCAAGATCTATAGAGATAGATCAAGATGCTTAATTGGACTTTCGCAAAGCACATACGTTGATAAAGTTTTGAAGAAGTTTAAAATGGATCAGTCAAAGAAAGGGTTCTTTCCTTTGTTACAAGGTGTGAAGTTGAGTAAGACTCAATGCCCGACCACTGCAGAAGATAGAGCTAAAATGAAAGTCATTCCCTATGCCTCAGCCATATGATCTATCATCTATGCAATGCTGCGTACCAGACCTGATGTGTGCCTTGCTATAAGTTTAGCAGGGAGGTACCAAAGTAATCCAGGAGTGGATCACTGGACCGCGGTCAAGAACATCCTAAAGTACCAGGAAAGGACAAAGGATATGTTTCTCATTTATGGAGGTGACAAAGAGCTCGTCGTAAATGGTTACATCGATTCAAGCTTTGACACTAATCCGGATGACTCTAAGTCACAAACCGGATATGTATTTTTATTGAACGATGGAGCTGTCAGTTCGTGCACTTCCAAGTAGAGCGTAGTGGCGGGATCTACGTGTGAAGCGGAATACATAGCTGCTTCGGAAGTAGCAAAGGAAGGAGTCTGGATGAAGGAGTTCATATCTGATCTAGGTGTTATACCTAGTGCATCGGGTCCAATGAAAATCTTTTGTGACAACACTGGAGCAATAGCCTTGGCGAAGGAATCCAGGTTTCACAAGAGAACCAAGCACATCAAGAGACGCTTCAATTCCATCTGCGATCAAGTCAAGGAGGGAGACATAGAAATTTGCAAGATACATATGGATGTGAATGTCGCAGACCCGTCGACTAAGCCTCTTCCACGAGCAAAACATGATCAGCACCAAGACTCCATGTGTGTTAGAATCATTACTGTGTAATCTAGATTATTGACTCCAGTTCAAGTGGGAAACTAAAGGAAATATGACCTAGAGGCAATAATAGAGTTTTTATTTGTATTTCCTTATATCATGATAAATGTTTATTATTCATGCTAGAATTGTATTAACCGGAAACTTAGTACATGTGTCAATACATAGACAAAACAGAGTGTCCCTAGTATGCCTATACTAGACTAGCTCATTGATCAAAGATGGTTATGTTTCCTAGCCATAGACATGAGTTGTCATTTGACAATGGGATCACATCATTAGGAGAATGATGTGATGGACAATACCCATCCGTTAGCTTAGCAACTTGATCGTTTAGTTTTACTGCCATTGCTTTCTTCATAACTTATACATGTTCCTATGACTATGAGATTGTGCAACTCCTGAATACCGACGGAACACCTTGTGTGCTATTAGACGTCACAACGTAACTGGGTGATTATAAAGATGCTCTACAGGTGTCTCCGAAGGTGTTCGTGGCGTTGGCATAGATCAAGAATAGGATTTGTCACTCCGAGTGTCGGAGAGGTATCTCTGGGCCCTCTCGGTAATACACATCATACTAAGCCTTGCAAGCAAATGACTAATGAGTTAGTCACGAGATGATGTATTACGGAACGAGTAAAGAGACTTGCCGGTAACGAGATTAACTAGGTATAGTGATACCAACGATCGAATCTCGGGCAAGTAATATACCGATGACAAAGGGAACGACGTATGTTGTTATGCGGTTTGACCGATAAAGATCTTCGTAGAATATGTAGGAACCAATATGAGCATCCAGGTTCTGCTATTGGTTATTGACCGGAGATGAGTTTCGGTCATGTCTACACAGTTTTCGAACCCGTAGGGTCCGCACACTTAACGTTCAATGACGATCGGTATTATGAGTTTATGAGTTTTGATGTACGGAAGGTAGTTCGGAGTACCGTATGAGATCACGGACATGACGAGGAGTCTCGGAATGTCTGAGACATAAAGACTGATATACTAGACGACTATATTCGGACACCGGAAGTGTTCCGGGTGTTATCAGATAAAACCGGAGTGCCGGAGGGGTTACCGGAACCCCCCCGGGGAGTATGGGCCATAGTGGGCCATGAGGGAAAAGAGAGAGGCAGCTTACAAGGGCTGGCCGCACCCCACTAGGAATCCTAGTTGGACTAGGAGTGGGGGGGGGAGGCGCCCCTCTCCTTCCTTCTCATCTCGTTCTTCCTTTCCTACTCCTAGTAGGAATAGGAAAGGGGGATTCCTACTCCTACTAGGTGTAGGAAACCTACTCCTGGCGCGCCCTATAGGGCTGGGCGCACCTCCCCCCTTGCTCCTTTATATAGTTTGGCATGGGGGCACCCAAGAACACACAAGCAACATGATTTTAGCCGTGTGCGGTGCCCCCCTCCAGAAAAACACACCTCGGTCATATCGTTGAAGTGCTTAGGTGAAGCCCTGCGCTGGTAGTTTCATCATCTCCGTCAGCACGCCGTCGTGCTGGCGAAACTCTCCCGTGAAGCTCAACTGGATCAAGAGCTCTTGGGATGTCATCGAGCTGAACGTGTGCTGAACGCGGAGGTGCCGTACGTTAGGTGCTTGGATCGGTTGGATCGCGAAGACGTTCGACTACATCGACCGCGTCACTAGACGCTTCCTCTTCCATTCGACTACACACTCTCCCCTCTCGTTGCTATGCATCTAGTAGATAGATCTTGCTTGATCATAGGATTTTTTTGAAATACTATGTTCCCCAACAGAGCCCACCTTGCCCCTCTGTCCTTCATGTCTCTGGCTTGAGAATTGCCTTGGTAGCTTCGTGCCTTCCTTCTCCTGCTCCACCAAGCGTGGCCGTAGGTGCGGCTTTAACTACCCATGCACATGTAAAGGGGTGAAAAAGGACCCCTACTTTTGTACACCGACAGGAGCCCCCGGGCCTGGGCCACACATAAGCGCGGAGCGTTGTTGGGCCAGGACCAGAACACTGCACGGGCACGTGTGGTAGGGTTTTATCTGTGGCGATTCCTTCGCCGGTTGCGCTTTCCCACGGCTCGCGTTAATGCGTGACGTGGGGTTCGTGTGTGGGGCGATTGCAGCACACTTGCGTCACGTCCCGGCGAATAGTAAAGAGGCGGTCCATGTCTTCCCCACAAGGAGGAAGATGCACTGGTGCTGCACATTTACGGTCGCCCCACCTGTCTTCTTGACTCTGGTTCGCCCGCCACATGTCCCCCATGCGCTAGGGAGGGTGAGCGGCGGATATGGGGGGCGTGGGCATTAACACCGAGGCGGGAAACCGGCATCGCTGATCGGAGCAGCGGGTCGGTCCCGATTCCCTGCGCCTCTCGAGGCTAGATTGGTCGAGTGGGGCGGCCGCTCTCAGGTTGGGGAGCCGAGCCCCGGCCCGCCCCCTATAAAAGGGGAGAGGGGTAGGGTCTTCCTGCATTCATCTCCTTCTTGCTCGATTCTTCGCTTCCAGTCGCCATGGTTAGAGGGCGCTCCGGCGCTCCAATGGCGGCGACGAGGGTTTCTTCTCGACAACACGTCTGCCTCTTCCGGAACCCATTGCAGCGGAGCCCACTATGATAGGAAGAGGGAGAGGGCGAGGCCGAGGCCACCGTGGAACTCGGGCGAGAGGAGGACGGGGCGGCGCCCCGTCCATGCTCCCGCCAGCTGCTCTTCCCCCGCTAGAGGGCCATGTCGGGGATCAGCCTCGCGAGTTCTTCATTAGGCTGTACAAGCCATTGTGTGGTCATCTCCGCACCCCCTGCTTGTTTGCTCGGGAGATGGAGATTGACCCGCCTCATGCCTTGAGGTTGCATATGATGGGCTGCGGGAACGGCAGCACACGTGTCGACGTCGACTTGCCCGCCCCTCACGTCATGTATCTTCGCCGTGGATGGAAGACTTTCGCCCGCGCCCATAGCTTGTCGTAGGGGCACGTTCTTCATTTGAAATTAATGGAGAACAGCCTGCTCTCCGTCAAGGTTTTTGGGTGTTCGGGAATCCGCTTAGGGTGCTGCGTGGAGAGTTCCACCGACGACGAAACCTCGTCCTCAAGCGATAGTGACGAGGAAGACAACGATGGTGAGGACGGTAGTAGCGGTCGGGAGGACGCTGATTCCAACTCCGACTGACCGGCAGCAGCAGCACCATCATCTGCACCACTCTCCTCCCTCGGCCACGCGTCTCGTCAGGGTCGCCCTCGCCATGCTCTCCATGGGTGCGTTCTGTCGCACTTCCCATGCCTTCACCCGCGACACCCGAGAGGAAAGGGACAAGAACAGAGAGGACAAGGCGTTTATCTTTCTTTCAGCATGTAGGCACTTGCCAAACCTTAATTTCTAAATATGTAATCTCTCGAGCCCATGCATGTGTTATGTAACATCCATACTTGCATCAGCATATTAATGAAAAAGACAAGCCTTGCCGGGGACTCGTGCATGTATATGTGCATGCAGAGGAGAAATGCCTCCTTAGACAAATAAACGAGTTTTGTCGGCAAGCTGCCCTGCCGGCGCCCTCTGTGCCTGCAGGAGCATCACATCTCCCGGGTTGCAGACAGCGAGTCCAGCCCCCACCAACCTTGTTTTAGTAAAGGGTACTGCAACCGCCTTGACCGAAGCAGCGTTCAGGTCAGGGATGGGAGCACGTGAGTTTTGAAGAGATCGACAAGGTTTTCTAATGCACAAGCCACATGTTACAAACATGAACGGGCAAGAGGTAAACTTTATCTGTTTGTTTTGCCGGGAGTCGCTGTGCCGGCAGTCCTTCCAACTTCTTGCCGGAGCTGGGTGCTACTTCTAGAGCTTGCTTGTATTCCCTCAAAGAAGAAAGGGTGATGCAGCATAGTAGGGTAAGTATTTCCCTCAGTTTTTGAGAGCCAAGGTATCAATCCAGTAGGAGACCACGCGCGAGTCCCTCGCACCTGCACAAACAAATAAGAATTTCGTAGCCAACGTGATAAGGGGTTGTCAATCACTTTACGGCCACTTACGAAAGTGAGATATGATAGATAGGATAGTATAATATTTTTGGTATTTTTGGTATAAGAACAGAAAGTAAAGAAAGCAAAGTAAAGTAGATGGAAGATTAATATGTTGAGAGTAGACCTGGGGGCCATAGGTTTCACTAGTGGCTTCTCTCATGAAAGCACAATTCTACGGTGGGTGAACAAATTACTGTCGAGCAATTGATAGAAAAGCGCATAGTTATGAGAAAATCTAGGCATGATCATTATATATAGGCATCACATCCATGACAAGTAGACCGAAATGATTCTGCATCTACTACTATTACTCCACACATCGACCGCTATCCAACATGCATCTAGTGTATTAAGTTCATAAGAACAGAGTAATGCTTTAAGCAAGATGACATGATGTAGAGGGATAAACTCAGGCAATATGATATAAATCCCATCTTTTTATCCTCGATATGGCAACAATACAATACGTGCCTTGCTGCCCCTGCTGTCACTGGGAAAGGACACTGCAAGATTGAACCCAAAGCCAAGCACTTCTCCCATTGCAAGAACTATAGATCTAGTAGGCCATACCAAACCAATAATTCGAAGAGACTTGGAAGGATATGATAATCATACATAAAAGATTTCAAAAAAGAATCAAATATTGTTCATAGATTATCTTGATCATAAACCCACAATTCATCGGATCTCGACAAACACACCGCAAAAAGATTACATCGAATAGATCTCCTTGAAGATCGATGAGAACTTTGTATTGAGATCCAAAAAGAGAGAAGAAGCCATCTAGCTAATAACTATGGACCCAAAGATCTGTGCTAAACTACTCACAACTCATTGGTGAGGCTATGGTGTTGATGTAGAAGCACTCCGTGGTAGATCCCCCCTCCGGCGGAGCTCCGGAACCGGCCCCAAGATGGGATCTCACGGGAACAGAAGGTTGCGGCGGTGGAATTAGGGTTTTCTCTGTTGCCTCGATGTTTTCAGGGTACGTGGACTTATATAGGAGGAAGAAGTACGTCGGTGGAGCAACGTGGGCCCCACGAGGGTGTGGGGCACGCCTGCCTCCCCTGGGCGCGCCCTGCCCCCTCGTGGGCACCTCGTTCCTTCTCTGACTTGGGCATCAAATGTCTCGTGAAGATATGGTTCCAAAATTAATGTCCCGAAGGTTTCATTCCTTTTGGACTCCGTTTGATATTCCTTTTCTACAAAACACTGAAATAGGCAAAAAAACAACAATTTGCACTGGGCCTTGGGTTAGTAGGTTAGTACCAAAAATAATATAAAAGTGTATTATAAAGCCCATTAAACATCCAAAACAGAATATATAATAGCATGGAACAATCAAAAATTATAGATACGTTGGAGACGTATCACCGGGTCCTTGGCGGGACCAAAGATCCTTGCCGTGGCTGGAAAGAAGAGAGCACAGGAGCACGGAACCTTGGCGGTCCATTAACACTTGATGGAAAAAAGTAGTACAATACCTTGGACAAGCATGTATATATGCATATATACAAACATGGAAATCTACGGGAAACTGTACATACTAAAGGGTTTCTTTTCCACCACTACGCACAGGGTCTGCACTTGGCTTTGTACATAGGGTTACATGCCTTGCCGACAAGGCTAGTACAAAAAGGGGGGTTGTCGTTGCTCCCGGTAACCGTGCCTTAGTGGTAAAACTTGCGAAGATGTTCGATATTCCATGATTGCTCACTGGAATGCCATCTTCGGTCTCCAGGCAGACTGCACCGGGCCTGGTGACTCGTATTACCTGATAAGGGCCTTCCCACTTTGGCATCAACTTGTTTGAATTCTTGGCGGATTGGATCCACCGAAGAACAAGGTCGCCTTCCTCAAGGCTTCTGGCATGAACCTTGTGGCTATGGTAGCAGCACAAGGCTTGCTGGTAGCGAGTGGCTCGTACAGCAGCCTGAAGACGATCTCCCTCAAGGAGTGTTGCGTCTTCTTGGCGCAACTTGTAAGTGCATCTAGTGACACCCCTAGTTGGTTTTGGAGTATTGGCGACAAACCTGGTTGAGGGACTAATGTGTTTGTGAGAATTGCAGGATAACACAGGTAGTAGTCCCTCATTGATTCGGTTTACCTACCAGAGATGACCCCTAAAAATGTATGAAGACATTGACGACAATGGTGGTATATGAAGATATTCATATTGAAGACTATGACGAGAGAAGACATTGTGTGAAGACTATGGAGCGCTAAGACTTAGTCATTTCGTTGTTTCCTTTTCTTCTTTGTTGAGTCATAGGAACCACCGTACTGTTAAGTTGGGTCCAAGTGAACAAAGTCAGAGTGACTGAAGTGATGCTCAACCAAATCCTATGTCTTCGAGCGAAGACAATAATAGCAAATCATATTCACAGCTGGATGAGTCAGCTTAACTTGAAGCCCAAGTAAAGTTGTCGCGTGTGTTTGAAATCTGACCGTTGGAACACGTGTAAGTTCCTTAGTGACCCAGGGTCATTTCAGACAAATCAGGTCGGGTTGCCTAGTGGCTATAAATAGCCCACCCCCTGCACCATAAATTGGTGGCTGCTTAGAGTTAGTACACGACTTTTGTCGTTTGAGAGCAACCCACCTCCGAAGCATTTGAGAGAGAGAGATCCTTGCGAGGACAAATCCCAAACACCCAGAGCCAAAGAGTGTTAGGCATCACTGAAGTCTTTCTGTCCGAGTGATCTGGAGACTTGTTACACTTCAGGACTGTGAATCCTCCAGTTGGTTAGGCGTCGCGTTCTGAGCATCCAACAGTCATTGTGGATCGCCGTCTCTGATGGTTTGGAAGTCTACCTTGAAGACTTCCCAGAGTGATTGGGCGAGGACTGGGTGTCCTTAGCTCAAGGGGAATAAGGTGAAGATGCGTTCTTCTGAGTTAAATCTCAGCCTCCCTAACCAGACGAATAGTTGTCACAACAACTGGAACTAGTCGAACAAATCATTGTCTTCCTCAAGCTACTGGTTCTATCCCTTCCTTCTCTTTACCTACTGTCTGTCTTTGTGAAGTCATTGTCTGCTTGCCTTATCTGTTTGACTTCACTGTGTGCCTACTTGTTCTGACTAGCTTCATACAATCTTCCATCCTGATCCATACTGCCTAGCTGCGATTAGTCATTGTGCTTTCACTTCATTGAATACTTGACTATGGCTTGTCTAGTGTAGTCTACCTTCCGCTGCATATAAATTGGATCGGTTCTATCGTTTGTCTTCGAAACATCCATGTTTGGAAGACTTTTGTAAAAATCGCCTATTCACCTCCCCTCTAGTCGATATACAACTCTTTCAGTTGGTATCAGAGCAAGGTACTCCCTTGTTCTGTGTGATTCGGTTTAACCACCTAGAGTTTTAGCTATGTCGACTATAGGGAAAATGAAAGTCTCCGCTGCCTACCCCATCTTCGGTGGCACTGAATACCCCTACTGGAAGAACAAGATGCGCATGCACCTTGAAGCCATTGATGTGGACCTCTGGTATGTCGTCAAGAATGGCATTCCGAAGACTGGTGAAGGTCTCACCCTGCTGATGTCAAGAAGCTCGTTCAACTGGATTCCACTGCCAAGAACATCATCTGTGGTCATCTGACAAAGGACAGTATGGTCGTGTGAGTGCTCTGGAAATGTCGAAGCTAGTCTGGGACTGGCTCTCCAAGGTCAACGAAGGCGTCTCAACCCAGAGAGATCAAAGGATCAGTGTCCATCGCAACCTCTTCAATCACTTCAAGAGACATGACAATGAGAATGTCCAGCTCACATTCGATCGCCTCACTGACATCACAAATGAGCTTCAGGCACATGGCGCCACTGAGATCACCAAGCATAAAATCGTCAAGACACTCCTGAGATCATTTGACAGCTCATTTGACATCCTTGCCCTAATGATTCAAGAGCGCCCTGACTTCAAGACTCTCGATCCGTCTGACATACTTGAGAGGCTCAACACACATGAGTTCCAGCTATCTGAGAAACGTGACATCTATGGTCCCAACTATGGCCGAACTCGCGCTTTGAAGGCAAAGGCTGTTTCCTCATCTGAATAAGAATCTGACTGCAGTTCTGATGATCCTGAAGACATTAGAAAGCAGCTTGCCATGCTTGTGAAGAAGTTTCAGAAATTCACTAAGAAGAAAGGCTTCAGAAAGTCTTCACGATCCAGCTCAAGAAATGATGAAGCTTCTACCCATGACCACAAGAAGAGAACATGTCACAAGTGCAAGAAACCTGGTCACTACATCTCTGAGTGTCCTCAATGGGACAATGAGAAGAAGAAGAAGAATAAGAAGAGCAAGGAATATGATTCCGATGACAAGAAAAAGAAGAAATCCTCAAAGTCTTCTTCCAAGTCTTCATCGAAGTATTCATCACACAAGAAGAATTTGTCTGGCAAGGCTCGTGCGTTTATTGGCAAGGAGATGGATTCATAGGAGGAGTCTGCTTCAGAAGAAGCGGAGGTGGAGTATGAGGAGGAGTCCGATTCTGGTGTTACAAGTCTGGCTCTAGCCACAGCCTACGTTGCCAAGTCCATCTTCAACACTGAAGACAATGGCTACATCACCATCACTCATGATGATGATAAAGACTACTCCGCTCCCACCTACTGCTTCATGGCACGCGGTGCCAAGATAAAATCATGCGATGCTTACTTTCAAACATCCAGTGAAGATGACTCCGATTGTGAATCCAAACCAAGTTACAAAACACTTGCTAAAATTGCCACTGAACAACAGAAAGCTATGGAACATATTCAAAAACTGTTAGACAAAAGCGATGACCTGTTGTACGCGGAAATAACCCGTTCTCAGTCCTTAATTGAAGACATAAAAAATCTTCATGTTAAGTACGAGGAACTTGAAAGTTTTCTTGAATCACTCTCAAAAACTCATGAAAATCTTTCCTGCGATTGTCTTCAAAGGAAGCAAGAACTTGAGAAATTGAAAGCGGCTCATGAAGATCTTCAAAATGAAAATGAGTCACTCCGCGCTCAACAGATCAGCTCCGCTCAGGAAGGATTTGAACCACCATGTCTAAAATGCATTGAGCGTGATAACGCTACATCTGTTGCTGAATGTTCTACTGCTGCTACTGTCACAATATCTTCAACTGCTAAGGATACCACTACTATTACTGATGAAAATGCTAGGTAGAAGACTTTGCTTGAAACAGGGATGTACAAAAGCCTCAAAGGGCATCAGACGTTATGTGATGTCCTCAAAAAGCAGATGCTGAACCGAAACCCTAGGAAAGAGGGTGTAGGGTTCGAGAGGAAAATGAATGTTGATGGTTCATACTGGAAGCCTAAGCAGTACCCCAAAACCACATGGGTTGCTGCAAAGGAACCTTCAGTGGATATGTCTACCTTATCTGGCTTCACTTGTGCTAATCCTATTATCATTGATGAATCCTGTGATGCAAACTATAAATTGTTTAAGAATCAGAATGGTGAAGTGTTTGCCACGTATATTGGTACTAACTACAGGAACGGGCCACCTATGAAGAAGATCTGGGTTCCCAAAGGTTGTCTTGAGAAGCTTCCAGTAAATGTCATCATGACACCACCTCGGAAGAAGACAAACCCCAGACCAAAGGCTTCATACGGTCCTAAGGCTTCATACAGACATAGGACTCACCCGAGTCACCCTAACACCAATGTTTTGCAGGGAAATTGTACTCAGACCCATGAATATGAGCGTGTTTCCTCAAACCGCTATATTCACAAAACAAAGAACTTTTCTGCTTATTCTTATGAGTATTATTATCCTCCTGCTAGGCTATTTGCTAGGGCTCCAAAGTCAAAATTTTCAGATGCTGCACTTAGACTCATTGCTTCTAAGCCACCCCTAAAGATGTGGGTGGTTAAGAAGAATTAACTTTCTCTTGCAGGGAAAGGTCTCCAGCCGAAAATCAAAGGCGTCTGATGCTATTGCTGGGGACCTAAAACATCTTGTAGGGTGCAAGATCAAATGCCGAAATGGTCTTACTATGTATTTTGTTCCTGAATCGCTTGCCAATCATCCTAACAGTCCCAACTTGGATCTAAGCTTTCATAATCCGCTTGCTCGTCAAATGTTTATGTTTCACAATACTCTTCGTGAAGCCTATCCCCCTAACTACACTATAGGGTATGACACCAAAGACTTCAGAATGGATTATGGACAGCGGATGCACTAATCATATGACTGGTGATCGAAGTCTTCTTATGGACTCAACCTTACGTCCATCTGACAAAAGTTACATGACATGTGCTGATACTGGTAAAAGCAAGGTATTGGGTCTAGGTAGAGTTGCAATCTCAAAGGATCAGCACATGGATAAAGTCATGCTTGTTGAATCCCTTGGTTTCAACTTAATGTCTGTCTCAATGATTTGTGACTTAAACATGATTGTGATATTTGGAAAATATTGTTGCCTTCTGCTAATCGAATCTGACAAGTCTCTAGTCTTTGAAGGATATCGGAAAGATGATCTGTATATGGTAGATTTCTCAGCAGGACCAGAGATGGCCGTATGTATTCTAGCAAAAGCTTCAGAGTGCTGGCTCTGGCATCAGAGGCTAGGACATGCCGGCATGAGGAACTTGCACACTCTCGCGAAGAAGAAGAACGTCGTAGGCATCGAGGGCGTCAAGTTCAAGAAAGATCATCTATGTGGTGCCTGCGAAGCTGGGAAGATGACTAGGGCCAAGCATCCCTCGAAGACAATCATGAGGACATCCCAACCCTTTGAGCTCCTTCACATGGACTTATATGGCCCTACTCACTTGTAGCGACCAGACCTCAAACAGTCTGATCTCTGTGCATCAGTGTCATCCCTGGATCAGTAATGCTGACACGCACAGTACTTGACGGATTTATAATAGAGTAGCAATCACACACTTATTACATCGAAGGTCCAATGATGAATTTATTACAATAAATATGGTTGAAGGCCATCTAACACGATAACAGCGGAAGGCTTGGAAGATAAGTGAGTCCATCAACTCTAACGACATCACTGAGTATAGAACCACGACCTAAAAAGACACCTCACTCGTCGTCTGAAAAGTCTGCAACATGAAACGTTGCAGCGCGAAAATGGGTCAGCACATGGAATATGCTGGCAAGGTAACACAAGAGAGCAATGAAAGTAAAGCTATACTATATGCAATATGGCTGGTGGAAAGCTCTATGGTTACAGTTTTTGCGTAAAGCCAAATTTTCCCTATCTCAAAGGAATAAATTTTAATTAATTATCATGGTAGTTGAAACATCGTTGAGAAGATAGACATCCTCTCAACCCCAATTAAAGTTCATCATTAAACCCAATAATATTAAATTAGAGTAACATGATGAGATTCACATGATAATCCAAGTACTAGATACTCAAGACGTCCGTAACCGGGGACACGGCTAATCATGATCAGTTTGAACACTCTGCAGAGGTTTGTGAACTTTTCCCCACAAGACTTGATCGCCTCCGTTTTGTTTCTCGCACTGCATGGTGTTTGAGAAACGAATGACCGAGACACAGTCTTATCCAAGAGGTCCCCTTAACCTAATAGATAGGCCGGTACACCTACAAACCCTCTACATCTGCTAGCCCATCATGGAAAGGTTTCCCACAACTTACTCAACTATGCCAGAGCACATATTGGCATGTGGCTGCACACGTAAGTTTCTAGTATGAAAAATCTCATGATCCCTTTGAACCTGGGTGGCGGTCCAAAAGAAAAGCAGGCAATCACTGGAATACCCAGATGCCTCAGTCCACCCAGATGTGTGTTAAAGTTGCCACCTTAAGTTGAACCATTCATTAACAAACTCACATCTGTCATGGATACACTCACCCAATCCACGTCTACGAGCATAGCATGTCCTAACAGCAAACGTAGAAGTAACTCCCAAAGGTTTGAATGTAATGTAGGTAATATGTACCACCTCAATCTACTTCCCAATCCCAGAAGTTAATTGATCCTACTCATGCAATGTGTGAGGGTTGGACTAATGCAATGAAAACTGGGTAATTGGAAAGTATGATCAAAGTGTTACTTGCCTTGCCGATGATCCGCAAAACCTAGAGACTCAAAGTAGCAAGCGGCGCACTCCGGGTACTCTATCGCAAACAAACAAGCACACAATAAGTACTTAACTAATGCATGGGTGAAACTCAAATAAGAGATCTAACCAGAAAGTTCAACTTAAGAACTTCGGTTTGCAAAAAGAATCAACTCGAAAGAAGCAACGAAACTCAAACTGTGAAAGAAACGAGCTCCGGTTTGATAATTGGCCTAAAGTCAAATTTTACAGTAGCCAAAACCTTGTTCAAGTTGGTTAAACGTAAAGAGGGCATCGAGATGAAGATCTGGGATTTTGAATCACCTGATTCCGACTCTCGAGCGAAAAGAAAAACAAAAAACAAGATCAGGGCAGAAATCGCGATCGGAATAATCGCGGATAAATACCCCAAAAAAGAAAACGGACGAACAGGCTAACGAACGAACGTTCGCTGTCTGTGGCTAAGGGACGAAAACCGTTCGTTAAAACGAACGTATGGACGAACGTCCGCTAAATAACTAAACCGACGAAAACCGAACCGATCTAATCCAATATAAAAAAAATAGATCTACGGTTTTACGAAAACAGATCGGTTCCAGAAAAAAAACAGATGGCTACCTCGAAGACGACGACTCCGGCGAAGTCTAGCGGCGGCGGGCGGCTGGTCCGGCGGGGCGACGGCGGTCGTCGGCGGCAGCGGCTAGCGGCGGTGGCGGCGGCTAGCGCGGGCGGCGAGGCGGCGGCGGCACACGGCGGCGGGGTGCGGCGGCGCGGGCGGCGGAGTGCGGCGGCTGGCGGCGGGCGGCGCGGCAGCAACAGCGGCGGCGCTAGGCGGCGGCTAGGGCAGGGGGCGGCGGGGATGGCTAGGGCAGGGGGCGACGGTTGGGCTTGTCGGGCCGGGGCGGCTGGCTTATAAAGCCCAGAGTCCTGGGCTGGTACGACTCTAAGTCGGTTGCCCCCCTTTTATTTTTTTTCTAAATAGAGTCCTGGTGCAGAAAAACTAACGAAATAAATACTAAACGGACTCCAAAATTCTCGAAATAAATTTTCACCGTCCTCTAATAATATTTAGGACAAAGTGAATATTTTTCCCAAACCTAAATGCAATTTTGAAAAACGCGCATTTTTCCTATGCAAATAAAATCGCAAATAAATCCAGAAAAATACCAAAAGAGATTTTAATATTTTTCCTCTAATATTTCTGTTATTTTGGAGAAGTCATATTATCTCCGCTCATATTTTGTATTTAGAAATATTTTTAGGAGAGAAAAAATAATTAGAAGCACACTGTCCTCGTACCGGTATTCGAGCGAACTCAAATACGAAAACGGTAAAATTCCCAACTCTCTCCGTAGGTCCTTGAGTTGCTTAGAATTTCGAGGAACGCCACAAACAAAAATGCAAAAAGCATGAAATGCAAATATGATCTATGTATAACATTCCAAATTGAAAATTTGGGATGTTACAAACCTACCCCCCTTAGAATGAATCTCGCCCTCGAGATTCGACTTGGCTAGAGAACAGGTGTGGGTGGTCCTTGCGTAGATCATCTTCTCGTTCCCAGGTGGCTTCTTCCTCGGTGTGGTGACTCCACTGAACTTTGCAAAACATGACCACAATACTGCAGGTAACTCTGCTTGATAATTCAAGAATCTTAACAGGCTTCTCCTCGTAGGTCAGATCACTGTCCAACAGAATTGCTTCCAGGGGTACTGTGTCTCTAAGCGGTATATCGGCCATCTCCGCATGGCACTTCTTAAGTTGTGAAACGTGAAACACGTCATGCACTCCTGACAATCCTTCGGGCAACTCCAACTTATAAGCAACCTCTCCCATGTGTTCCAAAACACGGTAAGGTCCCACAAATCTTGGGGCTAACTTCCCTTTAACTCCGAAACATTTAACTCCTCGCAGAGGCGATACTCTCAAGTATGCTCTATCTCCGATATCATAGGCTATCTCCTTGCGCTTCGAGTGTGCATAACTCTTCTGCCTGGACTGAGCTACCTTCAATCTATCTCGAATCAACTTAACCTTCTCCTCAGACTCTTTGATTAAGTCTGGTCCAAACAACTGTCGGTCTCCAACTTCATCCCACATTAACGGGGTTCGGCATCTCCTTCCATAGAAAGGCTCGAACGATGCCATCATCAAACTGGCCTGGTAACTGTTGTTATATGAGAACTCCACGTAGGGCAAATTGTCATCCCAACTAGATCCATAATCTAGTGCACAGGCTCTCAGCATATCCTCCAAAATCTGATTGACTCTCTCCGTCTGTCCATCAGTCTGCAGGTGAAAAGCTATGCTAAACTCTATTCTGGTACCCAAAGTTTCATGTAACTTATTCCAGAACTTTGAGGTAAACTGGGTTCCTCTATCTGATACGATGCTCCTCGAAACTCCATGCAGAGATACAATTCTGGTCATGTATATCTTTGCCAACTTTGCACTAGTATATGTGGTTTTCACAGGGATAAAGTGGGCTACCTTCGTCAATCGGTCCACTACTACCCAGATTGAATCATAACCTGCTTTGGTCCTGGGCAATCCGGTGATAAAATCCATGCCAAGCTTCTCCCACTTCCATTCGGGTATCGGCATAGGTTGTAACAATCCTGCTGGCTTCTGATGTTTTGCCTTTACTCTCTGACATACATCACAAACTGCTACATATTCCGCGATATCTTTCTTCATACCGGTCCACCAGAAAATGTCCTTCAAATCGAAATACATATTAGTATTTCCTGGGTGAATCGAGTATGGTGAATCGTGGGCCTCCTATAGAATCAACTTCCTGATCTCCGGGTCATTAGGCACATAAACGCGGTCCTCAAACCATAAGGTGTCGTGTTCATCCTCACGAAAATCTTTAGCTCTTCCTTCGCTCATCCTCTCCTTTATAGAGACAACCTCCTTGTCAGTTTTCTGAGCTTCTCTGATTTTATCCATCAGGGTAGACTGGATTTCTAGTGTTGCTACATAGCCTCTCGGAACTATCTCCAAACGTAGTTCTCGTAAGTCCTCGGCTAACTCCTTTGGAAATTCCTCCATCATTAGGGTGTTGACATGGCTCTTACGGCTTAGCGCATCGGCTACTACGTTAGTCTTTCCAGGATGATAATGCAATCTCATGTCGTAATCCTTAATGAGTTCCAGCCATCTCCTTTTGCCTGAGATTCAGCTCCTTCTGAGTGAATATATACTTCAAACTCTTGTGATCCGTATATACTTCACAATGGTTTCCAATAAGAAAATGTCTCCACGTCTTCAATGCATGCACTACGGCTCCTAACTCCAAATCGTGGGTGGCATAGTTCAGCACATGAGGTTTTAGTTGTCGTGAAGCATAGACACAACTCTTCCTTCCTGCATAAGAACTGCTCCAAGTCCTGGACGTGAAGCGTCGCAGTACACCTCATAATCCTTATGTTGATCTGGCAGAATCAACACAGGGGATTAAACCTACCTTTTCATTAATTCCAGGAAACTGGCTTCACATTCTTCTGTCCAACTGAACTGGGTGTCCTTCTTTAACAACTCCGTCATTGGCTTTGCAATCCTCGAGAAATTCTCAATAAATCTCCGGTAGTATCCTGCAAGTCCAAGAAAACTCCGGATCTCTCCAACTGTTGTTGGTGCTTCCCAATGGGTCACAGTGTCCACCTTGGCGGGATCTACTGCTATTCCTTCTCCAGATATAACGTGTCCGAGAAATCCGACTTCCTTCAACCAAAATTCGCATTTGCTAAATTTGGCATATAACCTATGTTCTCGGAGCTTCTCCAATACCAAACGCAAATGCTCTGCATGCTCCTCTTCATCCATCGAGAAGATCAATATATCATCTATGAACACTCTGACGAACTTATCCAAATACTCCATAAACACTTTGTTCATCAGGTTCATAAAGTATGCCGGTGCGTTAGTCAGACCAAAAGACATAACGGTATACTCGTACAACCCGTACCTAGTGGTAAAGGCCGTCTTAGGTATATCCTGCTCTATGATCTTCAATTGATGGTACCCTGATCGCAGATCAATCTTGGAAAATATCTTGGCTCCTTGCAACCTATCGAACAGATCATTGATCATCGGCAATGGGTACTTGTTCTTGATCGTTACTTCATTCAGCCCTCGGTAATCAACAACCATTCTTAACGATCCATCCTTCTTCTCCACTAGAAGTACTGGCGAACCCCAAGGCGAAGAACTTTGGCATATGAATCCTTTATCAATTAACTCCTTAATCTGTTTCTTAATCTCCTCCAAATCCTTTGCGGGCATCCTATATGGTCTCTTAGAAATTGGTCCAGTGCCTGGCAAAAGTTCAATCAAAAACTCTATATCTCTATCCGGTGGCATGCCAGGTAACTCCTCTAGAAACACATCCGGATAATCCTTCACTACTGCCACTTCCTCCTAAACAACTCCCGTGAGAGAATGTACTTGAGTCCTTATTGGCGAATGCCTAGATACATACTTAATCATTTTTCCCTCCGGGGTGGTGAGCAGAATTGATTTACTAGCACAGTCAATGTTGCCTCCATACTTCGATAGCCAATCCATACCTAATATCACATCCAATCCTTGTGATTCCAGGACTATTAGGTCAGAGGGGAAAGTATGGCGTCCTATGATCAATGGCGTCTGAAAACATCCTTGGTGTGCCATATAATCTGCTCCAGGTGAACTTACTAACATGGGGGTCTTAAGAACTCGGGTGGACATCCTATGTATATTTACGAATCCCCTAGAAATATATGAATGTGATGCACCAGTATCGAAAAGAACTATTGCGGTAAATGTCTTAACCAAAAACTTACCGACAACAGCATCTGGTTGCTCTTCTACCTCCTCCACAGTCATGTGGTTCACTTGTCCTTTGTTGAACGGGTTGGGCTTCTTTGCGGCGCTTCCATTGTCGTTCCCATTCTTAGCTTCTGGGCATTCATTGGCATAATGTCAATTCTTCCCGCACTTGTAACAGGTGACATGGCTGAAATCCTTCTTGGTGGGTGTGGACAGTGTAGGGCGGCTCTGGTTACCATTTGCTCCATTACCATTTCCATTCTTAGGGCCATTGTGATTGTGCGAGCTACCTCCTCCATGGATATGTTGAAACTGTCCTACCGTTTTAGGGGTAAAACGAGGCTTCTGCTGAGCTCCAGAGTTATACTTTCCTTGTCCATACTTCCTCTTGCGACTTTCAATCTGTTGGTGCTTCCTTTCAATCATTAGGGCGCAGTCAACCAGCTCCTGGTAGTTATTGAAAGTTGCCACCATCAACTATACACTCATCTCATCATTCAGCCCTTCCACGAATCTCTCCTGCTTAGCGGCATCTGTGGCCACATCATCTGGGGCATAACGAGATAGGGTACTAAACTCATCCACGTACTGGGCCACAGTACGGTTGCCTTGACACAAGTTGCAAAACTCCTGCTTCTTCGTACTCATAGCTCTAGTTGAGACAAGGGCGGTACGAAAAGCTTGCTGGAACTGATCCCAAGTCACATTGGCTATGGGATAAGTGGCTGTATAATTCTCCCACCATGCTGCGGCTGGTCGAGACAACTGGTGTGCGGCAAATCGCACCTTCTCAGCATCTGAGCAATTGGCGGTGGTCAAATCCCTTCCAATCTTGCGTAGCCAGTAATCAGCCACTATTGGTTCGATGCTGCTAGCAAACACGGGTGGTTGCAACCTTAAGAAACGTGTCAGGTTGTCCATGGGTGGTGGCGGTGGAGGGTTGTTGTTGTTGTTCTGGTTGTTCTGAGTGTTTTGGAAAAGAAGTTGCATCAGGGTGTTCTGCTGCTGGATCAACTGGGTGAGCTCAGGGGGAAACTCAAATCCAGGCTCACGTCTTGGAGGCATCTGATGGGTGTAGAGGGAAGAGATTAGAATAGAAAAGAGGTCTAAGGGAAAATCACTACCCATATGCACATGAGACAAACAAAATCATATCACACCAATCAATTTTCAAGCAAGATCTTACAAATCTAACTATCGTTACAAAAGTGCTCTAAAACTAATATATGGAGGTAAAGTAGTAGTCACAGGGTGGTCATCTAAAAATATTGATCGGCAGAGGATTCCATGATATCTGCTCCAGCTTCATCTTGATAGTCTTCGTCTTTGCTATCATCAGGTTCTGAATCCGTATCGTCAATGATGATATAGTCTTCTGGTGGAATCTCCTTGGGTTCTTCTTCCTCGTCTTCTTCTCCCATGAGTATCCCTAACTTCCGTGTCAAGTCATCATTCTTCTCCACAAGTATTAGCATCTCCTCCTCGTATCCGTCGCGTGTAGACTTGAGTTCTTCCTCTAGCTCCAAATTCCTATTTAGGGCTTTCTTCAAATCTATCATCCCTGCACACATCTAGTGCTCCTGGCGACGAATGTGATGGTTCAACTCCTGGATGAATGCTGCAATGGACCTATCCTTCCGGGTGCTGATCATATCCCAGTTCTCATCTCGGCGTCCACAAATCTAGTAGATAGTGTCCTTTAGCTCCTGCTTGTAGACTTCTCCAATCCTTCCCATAGCAATGTGGGCTGACATGCTCCTGCCTAGGCTCCATGTAGGCGCATTAAAAGAAAATGCTATGAGTGCAGTGACGGGCTCGAACGTCCTTCCTGGAACTTGGGCTTGAATCAACCAACGCTCCTCCTCAGGTAGAGTGGCATTGTAGGTTCCGGTGAAACTTGGTAGTCCAATGTTTAGATATCTAGTGACTTCCTTCAGGTGTCGTCCAAATGGTGTATCATCATCCGGTTGCGTGAACTTGTTCTTTGCTTCCACCATCCTAAAAGAGTAGAAAAGATGAGGAGTCAAAAAAGAGAAGAGTGAATAGTGCTCTAGGGTTTTAGCTTAGTGGTCGTGTCCTACAGTCAGCGTGTGCTCTCATACCATCTTGTAGCGAACAGACCTCAAACAGTCTGATCTCTGTGCATCAGTGTCATCCCTGGATCAGTAATGCTGACACGCACAGTACATGAAGGATTTATAATAGAGTAGCAATCACACACTTATTACATCGAAGGTCCAACGATGAATTTATAACAATAAGTATGGCTGAAGGCCATCTAACATGATAACAGCGGAAGGCTTGGAAGATAAGTGAGTCCATCAACTCCAACGACATCACTGAGTATAGAACCACGACCTAAAAAGGCACCTTACTCGTTGTCTGAAAAGTCTGCAACATGAAATGTTGCAGCCCGAAAACGGGTCAGCACATGGAATATGCTGGCAAGGTAACACAAGAGAGCAATGAAAGTAAATCTATACTATATGCAATATGGCTGGTGGAAAGCTCTATGGTTACAGTTTTTGCGTAAAGCCAATTTTTCCATACTTCAAAGGAATAAATTTAATTAACTATCATGGTAGTTGAAACATCATTGAGAAGATAGACATCCTCTCAACCCCAATTAAAGTTCATCTTCAAACCCAATAATATTAAATTAGAGTAACATGATGAGATTCACCTGATAATCCAAGTACTAGATACTCAAGACGTCCGTAACCGGGGACACGGCTAATCATGATCAGTTTGTACACTCTGCAGAGGTTTGTGCACTTTTCCCCACAAGACTCGATCGCCTCCGTTTGGTTTCTCGCACCGCATGGTGTTTGAGAAACGAATGACCGAGACACAGTCTTTCCGAAGAGGTCCCCTTAACCAGATAGATAGGCCGGTACACCTACAAACCATCTACATCTGCTAGCCCATCATGGAAAGGTTTCCCACAACTTACTCAACTATGCCAGAGCCCATATTAGCATGTGGCTGCACACGTAAGTTTCTAGTATGAAAAATCTCATGATCCCTTTGAGCCTGGGTGGCGGTCCAAAAGAAAAACAGGCAATCACTGGAATACCCAGATACCTCAATCCACCCAGATGTGTGTTAAAGTTGCCACCTTAAGTTGAACCATTAATTAACAAACTCACATCTGTCATGGATACACTCACCCAATCCACGTCTACGAGCATAGCATGTCCTAACAGCAAACGTAGAAGTAACTCCCAAAGGTTTGAATGTAATGCAGGTAATAGGTACTACCTCAATCTACTTACCAATCCCACAAGTTAATTGATCCTACTCATGCAATGTGTGAGGGTTGGACTAATGCAATGAAAACTGGGTAATTGGAAAGTATGATCAAAGTGTTACTTGCCTTGCTGATGATCCGCAAAACCTAGAGACTCAAAGTAGCAAGCGGCGCACTCCGGGTACTCTATCGCAAACAAACAAGCACACAATAAGTACTTAACTAATGCACGGGTAAAACTCAAATAAGAGGTCTAACCAGAAAGTTCAACTTAAGAACTCCGGTTTGCAAAAAGAATCAACTCGAAAGAAGCAACGAAACTCAAACTGCGAAAGAAACGAGCTCCGATTTGCTAATTGGCCTAAGTCAAATTTTACAGTAGCCAAAACCATGTTCAAGTTGGTTAAACATAAAGAGGGCATCGAGACGATGATCTAGGATTTTGAATCACCTAATTCCGACTCTCGAGCGAAAAGAAAAACGAAAAACAAGATCAGGCAGAAATCGCGACCAGAATAATCGCGGATAAATACCCCGAAAAAGAAAACGGACGAACAGGCTAACGAACGAACATTCGCTGTCTGCAGCTAACGGACGAAAACCATTCGTTAAAACGAACGTACGGACGAACGTCCGCTAAATAACTAAATCGACGAAAACCTAACCGATCTAATCTAATAATAAAAAACAGATCTACGGTTTTACGAAAACCGATCGGTTCCAGAAAAAAAAAAGATGGCTACCTGGAAGACGACGACTCCGGCGAAGTCCGGCGGTGGCGGGCGGCGGGTCCGGCGGGGCGACGGCGGTCGGGGGCGGCAGCGGCTAGCGGCGGTGGCGGCGGCTAGCGCGGGCGGCGAGGCGGCGGCGGCACGCGGCGGCGGGGTGCGGCGGCGCGGGCGGCGGAGTGCGGCGGCTGGCGGCGGGCGGTGCGGCAGCAGCAGCGGCGGCGCTAGGCGGCGGCTAGGGCAGGGGCCGGCGGGGATGGCTAGGGCAGGGGGCGACGGCTGGTCTTGTCGGGCCGGGGCGGCTGGCTTATAAAGCCCAGAGTCCCGGGCTGGTACGACTCTAAGTCGGTTGCCCCCCTTTTCTTTTTTTTCTAAATAGAGTCCCGGCGCAGAAAAACTAACGAAATAAATACTAAACGGACTCCAAAATTCTCGAAATAAATTTTCACCGTCCTCTAATAATATTTAGGACAAAGTGAATATTTTTCCCAAACCTAAATGCAATTTTGAAAAACGCGCATTTTTCCTATGCAAATAAAATCGCAAATAAATCCAGAAAAATACCAAAATTGATTTTAATATTTTTCCTCTAATATTTCTGTTATTTTACAGAAGTCATATTATCTCCGCTCATATTTTGTATTTAGAAATATTTTTAGGAGAGAAAAAATAATTAGAATCACACTGTCCTCGTACCGGTATTCGAGCGAACTCAAATACGAAAACGGTAAAATTCCCAACTCTCTCCGTAGGTCCTTGAGTTGCTTAGAATTTCGAGGAACGCCACAAACAAAAATGCAAAAAGCATGAAATGCAAATATGATCTATTTATGACATTCCAAATTGAAAATTTAGGATGTTACATCACTACTCTACGCTCAGTACTACAGCTTGTCTCTATGGCTTCATCATTGTTGATGATTATTCAAGATACACATGGGTGCACATAATTCTCTACAAGAGTGAAGTACAGGATGTCTTCAGACGCTTCGCCAACCATGCCATGAACAACTATGGCGTCAAGATCAAGCATATCAGAAGTGACAATGGCACTGAGTTCAAGAATACCGGCCTTGATCTTTATCTGGATACAATGGGAATCACTCATGAGTTCTCAGCTCCGTACAGACCTCAGCAGAATGGCATCGTGGAGCGCAAGAACAGAACCCTTATTGAGATGGCTCGAACGATGCTCGATCAATAGAAGACACCAAGAAAGTTCTGGCCCGAAGCTATTGATACAGCATGCCATGTCATCAACCATGTTTATATTCACAAGCTTCTGAAGAAAACTTCCTATGAACTCCTTACTGGCAAGAAGCCAAATGTCAGTTACTTCAGGGTATTTGGAGCTAGGTGCTGGATCAAGGATCCACATCACAAATCAAAATTTGCACCAAAAGCACATGAATGTTTCATGCTCGGATACGGAAAGGACTCGCACTCCTACAGAGTCTTCAACCTCTTTCTCTATAAAGTGGCTGAAACTATGGATGTGCGGTTTGATGAAACGAATGGCTCACAAAGAGAGTTCCTGCCAAATGTGTTGGATGAAGCTCCACCCAGTGAATCTATCAAGCTAATGGGAACATGTGAAATGATGCCTTCCGAAGCACAGCCTGACGAGGAACTCATCATTTTTGCTCCCAATCAACCTGAAGACAATGCTCAGCCTAAAGACAATCCTCCTAATGAGGACAATGACCAGCCAAGAGCAAAATCTTCGCCCAGTTCATCCTCATGTTGCAAATGAAGTACAAGTTGAGAAGATAATTGACAGCATCAATGCACTCGGACCACTCACTCGTTCAAGAGCAACACAGCTAGCAAATTTCTGTGGGCACTTTGCATTTGTCTCGATATTTGAACCCAAGAAAGTTGCTGAAGCCTTCATGGAACCTGAATGGATTGAAGCTATGCAAGAAGAGCTTCAACAGTTTGAGCTGAAAAACGTATGGGAACTTGTGAAGCGTCCTGACCCCCGCAAGCACAACATAATAGGCACAAAATGGATATATCGCAACAAGCAAGATGAGCATTGTCAAGTTGTCTGAAACAAAGCTCGTCTCGTTGCTCAAGGATACACTCAAATTGAAGGAATTGACTTCGATGAAACATTTGCTCCTATGGCTAGGCTTGAAGTTATTCGCATACTGCTAGCCTATGCAAACCATCACAACATCCTTCTGTATCAAATGGATGTGAAGAGTGCCTTTCTCAATGGTAAGATTGAAGAAGAAGTGTATGTTGCACAACCACTTGGCTTCGAAGATCCAAAACATCCTGATATGGTATACAAGCTCAACAAGGCACTGTATGGCCTCAAACAAGCCCCTCGTGCTTGGTATGACACACTCAAAGACTTCCTGAAGAGCAACGGCTTCAAACCTGGTTCCCTGGATCCCATACTCTTCACGAAGACATATGATGGTGAACTGTTTGTTTGCCAAATCTATGTGGATGACATTATCTTTGGTTGCACTAACAAAAGATACAGTGATGAGTTCGCTCACATGATGCAAGAGCAATATCAGATGTCCATGATGGGTGAGCTGAAGTTCTTCCTTAGTCTTCAAATTCGTCAGCAAAGCAACGACATCTTCATATCTCAAGAGAAATACCTCAAAGATTGCCTAAAGAAGTTTGGAATGCAAGACTGCAAAGGATACACGACGCCTATGCCAACTAAAAGTCATCTGAGTCCCGACGCCAATGGTAAAGATTTCGATCAAAAGGTATACCGCTCCATGATTGGTTCTTTACTTTATTTATGTGCATCTAGGCTAGATATTATGCTTAGTGTTTTCATGTGTGCTCGATTCCAAGCAGCACCAAAGGAATCGCATCACTTAGCTGTGAAGCGAATTCTTCGATATTTGGCTTACACCCCAACACTAGGATTATGGTATCCAAAGGGCTCAGAGTTTGATCTAGTTGGATTCTCACATGCTGATTATGCTGGTGACAAATTTGATCGCAAGTCTACATCTGGCACATGTCACTTTCTAGGACGATCACTTGTCTGTTGGTCTTCAAAGAAGCAGAACTGTGTATCACTCTCCACTGCTGAATCTGAATACATTGCTGCAGGATCTTGTTGCGCTCAGCTTCTCTGGATGAAGCAAACTCTCAAGGACTATGGTGTCCATCTGAAGCATGTGCCACTCTATTGCGACAATGAAAGCGCCATCAAGATTGCCAACAACCCAGTTCAGCACTTGAAGACAATGCACATTGAAATTCGTCATCACTTTCTCAGAGATCATGTCATGAAGGAAGATATTGATATCATACACGTCAACACTAAAGAGCAGCTGGCAGATATCTTCACAAAGCCCTTGGATGAGAAAAGGTTCTGCAAGTTGCGGTGTGAGATAAATATCTTGGAATCCTCGAATGTCCTGTAATCAGGCACACATCCTAACACTTATGCATGTTGATGACATAGATGTGCAACACACGAAGTAAAGTATATCTTCAATCAATGAAGACTTACATTCTGAGTGTGAATACATTAACGCGGAATTTTACTTCGGAGCGCCACGATAATTGTGTGCCGTGTCTGGGTCTAATACTTCCTGTACGGTGGGTAACGCCACCACCAAATCTTTGCTTGAAGTGTTTCTCTTGGCGTTACATTTGCAAAATCTTCGCATTTGATTTATCTTCATATGTGTCTTCTCTTTGTCAAATTTGATCTTACTCAGATATATACATATATAGACTTGTGTTCTGTCCTCTACAGCATTCACGTATAGCTATGTCTTCCTATTTGAATCTTTTGAACTAAGTGAATGTGATCGGACCCTAACCTCTCTATGCTTTCTACCTCAATCTCTATCTATCCAAATCATATGCATTCTGTTGGAACCGTCGAATGTCTTCTCTGCGTCCTTGTTAGCAGAAGATACAGAGACAAACATTAAATTTGCTTTTAATGCTCAATCCTTATTGCCTAAAACCCAGAGAAGCCGGAACAACCACCCCGACAGTCCAGGCGTGCGTGGGAACATGGAACAACTCCCTATGTGTTACATGTCCGCCACGTGTCCCTCAGATGAGAATCGCCAGGGGCACCTGCGTAATTGCGCTGTGCCGTCTCTCTTCCTTATAAATGCCCGTCCCATCACGGTCAAAACACTTCTACCACCTCTCCACCTCGACAAACCCTAGTGCCACCGCTAGCTCTCGACGACGTCGGCGACGAAGCGCTTAGCTGCCGCGACCTCATCGACACCGTCTTCACGCCGGCCGCGGACATCGTCTTCTCTGCCGCCGCCGTAGGCGTCCTCCGTCGCCAAGTTAGGGCACGGAAGATCGAACTTCTCGGCCTCCACTTCGTCTTCGTCTAGCAGTTCATCGTGTGGTAAATTAAAACCCTCTTTTTACCGTCTTTTTGATCCGATAGATTCATCCTTTCTACCAAAAGAAGTTTCTGCCTCCACAAATTTTGGATCTACCCTGTGTGTATCTCATACTTTGCCTAGTACATTCACTTATGCTTCACACATAGTTAGATTCCTCACTTGTACCTATTCTTGGATTCGTACAAATCTGAAACCAACCCTCAACATATAAGTGAATGTCTTCGCGCTATGAGGTCAATGTCTTCTAAACTGATTTATCTGCAAAATCTTCTGAGAATGCATATGACCTCTTCCCCTTCCCTCGCATCTCTAATGCTGTCACAGGTACATGTCCGTGGGAGAATCCCTTGGTTCTCATAGTCTGCATTCATTCTGCAGAATTCTTGCAGCGTCACATTAACTCTCCCGAAGCCAGTTCCTGTCTGACCAGCAGACGGAAGGCTTTGAAAGTGTTGAAGCCTTTCAGTTTGAATCTCATGGCAACTGAGAAATCTGTTAGGAACGGTGGCAGACAGTGCCATGGAAACACCTCCAGAGACTTGCCTCCTGACCTATATGAGATGTACAAGACTAATCCAGAGGAGGACTTGAATCAGAGAAAAACTCGAATCCAATGGATTCGAAGATATTGGGCAGAACGGTGGTACAAGTATAGGTTTGTGACCTAGGAGTATGCTGAGAAGAATGCCATCAAGCGACCATGAGGAGACATTTTGTACAAAAATCTTCCACCCAGGTCCAGAGCTGATGCCATTGCGCAAGGCTTCTATCCTCGCATGGTCTGAGGGCCACAAGCAGCTGATGCCGACCCATCGTCATTGCTATGGTGTCGAGATGACAATCTGTTCAAACGCAACCTCCAGTTTG
Organism: Secale cereale; assembly: GCA_902687465.1. NCBI lineage: Eukaryota > Viridiplantae > Streptophyta > Magnoliopsida > Poales > Poaceae > Secale > Secale cereale. The sequence continues at coordinate 138,819,796 of LR738715.1, forward strand.
CCAAGAACTCGGCCAAGGAGAAAAAGAAATCTTGGGGATTAGACTTCAACCCTGGCCCCTCTGCGCCTCGTGCCGATGGCACACGCGAAGCTGAACCAAATCTTGTTTGGCCCTTCTACAACTTAGAAGGTCTCATCACTCATATAAGGGTTCAAGGGGCGGATGTGGATCAACCTGCAGACGACGCCGACTCTGATGAAGCGCCTGCACCTCCGAAGCCGAAGAAGAAGAAGAAAACCAAGGCTTCGAAGCCTTCCACTCCACCAATAGCTTTGAGAGAGAAGCCTTTGGCCACTGCTGCACCTGCACCAAGTGTGCAGTCTGAAGATCACTCTCGCATCTCCAAGTCCAAGAAGCTAAAGAAGAAGCCCATGCACACCCCTAGTTCTGCTCTGACTCCCGCTGCTGTTCTGAGGAATGAGAATGACACCATTGATCTAGCAAGTGATGAAGATCTTGCTGATGATGCTCTTCAGCAACTGATAAAGAGCAATCAAGAAGTAGAAATCTTCAATCACTTGCCTCTCTTTGACGTCGCAGTCATCAACAACTTCATTGATGAGTGGTTTGACACCCCCAATCTCAGCTTTGATGAACTACAACTTCCAATTGGCCTGAGCGTCTCATTCAACGGCGCCATTGCTTCTGATCTAGCTCTTGCTCAGAAAATTGTTGAGCTGAAGCACAAGATTGATTTTGAAAAGGCTCAGTTCAAGAAGCATATGGCCAAGCTCAGCGTCAAAGATATCCAGAATTTTCAAGTCATGATGCATGAGCTCAAGGAAGCCTTTCATAAGAAGCGTGAAGAAGCTAAAGGTTCTCGTGAGCGCATAAAGGTTTTGGCTGCCAAGTGTGTTCAAGCGTACAATCAAGCTGAGAAGCGAAAGTCCCTTGGGCGTCCTGGCATCCAATGGCTGCCAAGAAGAAGAAGCCAACTATGGCCCCAGGTGAAGCATCAAGGCGAGAAGAACCTCGCATTGTCTTCCCTGCCAACATGACAGGCTCGAAGCCTAAGGTCCCCACAGTTTATTCAGAACTCAAGAAGACAAAGGTCGCTAAAGCTGAAGCCCGCAAGCGCAAAACCAAGAACACCCCTGATGATGCTCCACCCACCAAGAAACGCAAGACGAAGAAAGTCCGGGCTGCTCCCACAAAGCCCCTTATCGTCGAGCCAATTTTTGTTGCTCGTCCCGCATCTGCACAACAAGAACGTCGCATGATTGTTCATGAGCCTGCTACCGCAGCTGGAGACATTGGTGATCACGACAATGTTGAAGATGATGAAGTCCTTCCTCAGATTGAACACAATGTGGTATCATCGCCTGTTCTCACGAACATTGAACGCATCAGCATTGGTCGTCCTTTGACGCCAATTGCTGAGGATGATTCGTGGGCTGATCACCCACAAGACTCCCACCATCAAGCAGAAACACCAGTAACTCCCCCAACGCAAGTCACCAGTCCGGTGCTTGAAGATGAAGACTTTGAGGCACAACCAACTACATCTCCGCAGGCGTCGCCAGCATTCCACAGGTTTCGCAAAGGACCAAGGCCTCAAGTCGATCAATCAAGTGTTCCAGAAAGAGATGAGCGCCAATTTGTTTCACGACAAGTGTTTCCTGAAGCCTCTCCAACTACGAACATCCCTGAGTCTGAAGCCAAAGCGGCTGAAGATATTCCGGCTGCATCAGCCGATGACCAAGCAGAAGAAGCACGTGTTGCCACACCCCCTACCAACCAAGTTGTTCTCGCAGAGAACATGTCTGACCCTCCAGCTCCTGAAGTGGAGTCTACACATCCTAAGGCGGCCACCAACACCAACACTGACGCCAATGACGTTGTCATGGCTGATGCTAATGTGGCGCCTGAAGTTAATGTGGCACCCGAAGTGATTGCACCTGAAGTCAATGCTGCAGCTGATGCAAATCTGTAGCCTGAAGTCACTGCCACTGCCACTGTTACTGCTCCTGTACCGCCTCCCAGACCACACATTATTGAGCAAGCATACAACTATGGTCAGCTGGTCACTGTCAGATAGCCTATTCTGGTCCCTCCTCCTGCTATTGGTCCTCAATTTGATTATCATGTTCAGCATAGGCCACAGATCCAGAAGCCAAAGCCAAGACTGCCTATGTTTCCAGGTACTGCCACTTCACCAGGGTCCTTCAATGCCAATGGCTTCATTGCGCACAACACCTTCTTTGATAGCGCCAAGAACCCCTATTTCAGACCAAGGATTTCATTAGATAGGTTCTGGAGCTATCAACAGCGCAACTATTATTCACGTGATCTCTATGATCAAGGGCGCATCTTCCCACATATGCGTCTTGACACTGAAGCCATTGCTGGGTTGCCTTGCCTTGAAGAAGCCCTTGATTGCTTCTGTGATGCTGGATTACTGAACTTCGTGATTGATAAAGAGTATTGCAATGAAGAGCTGCTTCTGCAATTCTATGCAACCCTCCACATTCGCGGCTACAACAGGGATCCGAAAACATGGGTCCTTGAGTGGATGACAGGAAATGCCCATCACGAAGCCAAAGCCTTTGACATCATTGAGCTAACTGGCCTGCCCACTCCAGGAGAACTATATGAACCTGGTTGTCAACGTCACCGCGATGCTTTCGAGAGTATCTTTCAGAAGCGAGAGCCCAACATGAGCCAAATAATGAGCATGATGAAGCCCTTGCAACGCGATGCTGAGTACCCAAAGGAGTTCTTTGTCGAAGACCTTGAGTATCTGCCCCGCACTATATATCATATCATCAAGCAAATTCTATGGCCTGTCAAAGGACACTCTTCATCAGCCAATCTTGAAGGAACAATGAAGAAATTTGTCTTCTATATCTTCAATGGCATCAGCTTCAACGATCAAGACTTCTTTATCAGGCAGTTGGCTGCATCAGGCTCTGATATCTTTGGACTTAAGTTCTATGCTCCATGGGTCATGCGCCTCATCAAGCTTCATTCTGCTGTCAACTATCAGCCTTCTGCTCGCAACCATCTCATATTCCTGCTAGAGGTTGATATGTCAGTTGAAGCCATATACCCACAGCCTGCCAAAGAGCCTCTTTATCTTCACAATGTTGATCACCCAAGCTTCACTCATCCCATTGAAGGAGTTCAAGTAGTCACTCATGTTTATCCTCTGGATGGACATACTCGCTTACCTCGCCGTGCACAGACTGAAGCTACTGAGAGCACCATTGCCCAAAGTCCTCAGAAGCGATCTCGTGTTCTCAATGACATAGAACTTCTCATTGCCTTACACCAGAAACAGGATAAGCATCACTAATGGCTGAAGCGCCAGATGCAAAGTCTCTTAATGGACGTCAACCATATCTGCAACCTTGCCACCAAGAATGCCTTTGTTGCACATGAAACCTGTCGGTGGTCATGGAAGAGTTTGACATTGCTGAGTGCTGAAGCAGATCTTCAAGACGATGGCTTCACTGAAAGATTCAAGTTTGACACCACTCCCCCAAGGAATGTTGTCTTCTCCTAACACAAACACCGACCCTGCATCTTCTCCTACTCCTTCTGGGAACGAGTAGAGGCTCTGTGTCTTCAAACCTTTTTGGTCCTTACTGACAGAAGGGGGAGAAGCATATGAGTTGATAGTCTACAAGCGGGTCCATATGGGCGGGTGCTTTATATTTTGCCTAGTGTTTACAACTCTTGCTTTTGTTACATTTGGTTCTTTGAGTTGTCACACTTGAACTTGATGGTCGTCTGCTACGTTTTCTGGTACTCTATAATGCGATGATAAATTCTGCATGTGCGACGATAAGTTCCGCACTTAGTCATTTTGCAGACGGCCATTTCTCATTATGCATATCATTATATTCGACCTATCAATTGTGCATGATGAGTTGTCTTCATAGGTTGAAGAGGATCTCCACAAGTACAACCTGCTATGTGCATTTGCATTCAAAAGCAAATTACTTATATGCACATCTTCAGGGGGAGCATTTTGCTACTTATGACGACAATACCTTTATCCTTTACAATTTCACATACTTTTATCCCCGTTGAAAACTTCAACCAGTTTGTCATCAATCACCAGTTCATTGGAAGGGTGTAGCAGATGGACTGTCTTGGTGGCGCAAACTATAGAAGCAGCATGCGCTTTTAGCCAATCCATTCCCAGAATGAGGTCGATGATGGACGACTTGAGGATAATGGGAGAGGCATAGAACTCCAACCCTTCGATTTCAACAGGAATGTCGTGACAACTCATAGAGGTTCGACATTGGCCGGTAGGGGTTTTTACCACTACCGAAGTGTTCATTTCTTCATATCTAATGTCGTGCTTATATGCAAAATCTTCTGACATGAATGAATGCGATGCTCCTGAATCAAATAAAACAGATCCAGGTACTGAATTAACAAGGAGAGTACCCATCACAGTAGCAGGTTGGTCTTGAGCTTCATTGAGATCAACGTGGTTGGCCTGAGCACGACCATAAGGCTTGGGATTGTTGTTGTGGGGCTGATTGTTCCCACGACCAGCTGTAGGCAGTGCAAGCTGGTTTTGATTCTGGAAGCAGTTCCTGGCAAGGTTCCCTGGCTGACCACACTTGTAGCATAGACCATCATTGGGGGCAGAAGCAGGAGCTGGGAGTGGTGCAGCTGGAAGTCTTGGCTGTCTAGGTGGTGGAGGCAGACGAGGTGCAGCATAGGACGGCCTTGGAGCAGGTGTAGCTGGACGGTACACACTGTTGGGGATCCGGACTCTACGCTTCTGTGAGGAAGGGCCCGAGGATGAGCCCGGTTCACGGTTGCGCCTGAGAGTGCTCTGGTGTTCCTGCAGACCAGTTACAATCTGGATGGCCTTGTTCACCGAGGTGGCGAAATCTCCAAAGTCATGCACAAGGAGTGCGAGCTTGATGTTAGCATGAAGTCCGTCTCGGAACTTTTCCTGTCTACGAGCATCAGTGGCAATGTCTTCTTCAGCATAGCGGGATAAGTCCAGAAACTCCCGCTGATAAGCATCAACAGTCTTATTGCCCTAGGTGAGGTTGCGGAACTCACGCTTCTTCCTATCCATAATTCCCTGAGGAATGAAGTGGGCACGAAAGGCAGCTTGGAATTCTGGCCAAGTGATGATTGTTCCAGTAGGCAGTGTGTGTGGCACAGTAGGTGATCCCGAGGCACCAATGGCATGTGTGTGGCGCACGACCTGCCTCGTGGGTTCCATCTGAAAACAAAGATGTTTCAAAGGAGTCAAATGACAGTGTGGGGGATTATGCAAAATACTATTCTAAGCAATAACTATGGCTTATCCAACTTTGGGGTGAGGGGTCTCGGGATCCTAATGTTAGAGTTAGTAAAATCGTTTTACCCGAAATAGGAGAGTGTTCAGAGTCCCGGAGTAAACATCGAGGAGTAAAAGAACCATGTACCACCCAAATGGCGACGTGGGCTCGTAAGCCACACAGCCATGTTAGTAAAAGTTTTGCAATGTCTAGACTTGACTTCGGACAAGGAGTGTGGATGGGGGATTCCTACAGGCAGTCGGCTCTAAAACCAACTTGTGACACCCCCGATTTGTCTGTACACTAATCATGCACGCAAATGTGTATGGTCAAGATCAGGGACTCACTGGTAGATATCACAACACAACTCTAAAAGTAAATAAGTCATACAAGCTTCATATTACAAGCGAGGGGCCTCGAGGGCTCGAATACAAGTGCTCGATCGTAGACAAGTCAGCGGAAGCAACAAATATCTGAGTACAGACATAAAGTTAAACAAGTTGCCATAAGATGGCTAGCACAAACTGGGATACAGATCGAAAGAGGAGCAGGCCTCCTGCCTGGGATCCTCCTAAACTACTCCTGGTCGTCGTCGGCAGACTGCACGGAGAAGTAGGCGCCTCTGGTGTAGTAGGAGTCGTCGTAGGTAGCGTCTGGCTCCTGGGCTCCACCATCTGGTTGCATCATCCGAGAAGAAGGAACAGAAGGGGGAAAGGGGGAGCAAAGCAACCGTGAGTACTCATCCAAAGTACTCGCAAGCAAGGATCTATACTACATATGCAATGGTAATAATGATATGGGTAGTATCGATGGACTGCACTGCAGCAGGCGGGAATAAGAGGGGGATAGCTAATCCAATCGAAGACTACGCTGCTAGCAGCCTCCATCTTGTAGTAGTAGAAGAGAATAGATGGTAAGTTCACCAAGTAACATCGAATAGCATAACCTCCTCGGCGGTCCTCCCGCACATCACCGAGTTATATCTAAAACTCATCTGGGTGTGTTTTAACAAGTGTCCGGTTCTAGTTGTCATGAGGTCGGAATACAACTCTGGGTCGTCCTTTTACCGAGGGACACGGCTATTCGAATAGATTAACTTCCCTGCAGGGGTGCACCACATAACCCAGCACGCTCGATCCTATTTGGCCGGACACACTTTCCAGGGTCATGCCCGGCCTCGGGAGATCAACACGTCGCAGCCCTACCTAAGCATAGTAGATAGGCCAGCACGCCGGGCTAAGTCCTAAGCGCGCAGGGGTCCGGGCCCATCGCCCATTGCACACCTGCACGTTGCATACGCGGCCGATGAGCAGACCTAGCAATCTCCATTACTAAGGAAGTTACGTTACGCGGTCCAACCCGGCGTGCGCCGCTCAGTCGCTGAGTCAAGAAGGCTTCGGCTGATACCAGGACGTCGAGAGCCCATAACTATTCCCACGTAGCTGGTTAGTGCGTATAGGCCAACGACCAGACTCAGATCAAATATCCAAACTCGTTAAGCGTGTTATTATGAAATAACCGCGGACAACGACGAGGGCCAGGCCACCTCTCTATTGGGTGTATCAACCTACCTTGTCGCTCCGCCACAAAGATCCACACAGAGGGCCATCGAGAAAGTATGTCCTTTCGGCCCCCAATCCGTGAATCAACCACGGGTACTCAACGAGCCGACCCGACTTTAGTCACAACATGTATAATGTATAAGTGTATGTAGTATATACCCGTGATCACACCCAAGTGATCCCGACCCGATAGAATAGCAGGGCAGATGGACAAGGGTGTAGGGCCACTGATGGAATACTAGCATCCTATACTAAGCATTTAGGATTGCAGGTAAAGGTGTCAATAGTTGTAGCAACAATGACAGGCTATGCAGCAGAATAGGAGTATAGAAAGCAGTAACATGCTACACTACTCTAATGCAAGCAGTAGAGAGAAGAATAGGCGATATCAGGTTGATCAAGGGGAAGGCGGGGGCTTGCCTGGAATCTCGGTAGCGAAGGTGGGGTCGTCAACACCGGAGTCGATCGGGGCAGCTGCAGCGTCGGTCTCGTAGTCTATCGGAGAGAAGAGGGGGAAGAAACAATGAATACAATGCAAACAGATGCATAATGATGCATGACATGACATGTAATGGTGCTAGGTGTGCCCTAACGCACTACCGGGTGATACTGGTGAAGGGGGGAAACATCCGGGAAAGTATTCCCAGTGTTTCGCATTTTCGAGCGGATGAAACGGAGGGGGAAAGTTGCAGGTTCGGTATGCTAGGGATGTGCGGTTAACGAACGGTCTGCGTATTCGGATGAGTCTCGAAATTCTGAGCAACTTTCATATATAAAGTATTTTCATCCGAGTTACGGATTATTTTATATTAATTTTTAAAGTTTAAAATATTTTCCAATTTACTAATTATTAAATAAATCAACATTATCCAGAATAGTGTATGCTGACGTCATCATGACGTCAGCAGTCAACAGGGGTGTTTACTGGTCAAACTGACGTGTGGGTCCCGCGTGCCATTGACTGCCTAATTAACTAATAGTTTAATTAGCTTAATTAGTGATTTAGCTAAACTAATTATGGTTATTTAAATTAATTAACTTTTTAATTAATTAATTAATTATTTTTATTCTTTATTCTCTTTTTTTTAAACGTTCACGTGCCATGGGGCCCCTTTGTCATAGGGCCTGCGGCCTAACGGGTTTGGGTGCTGGGCGCAGGGCGTCGGGCACCCAAGCGGGCGCTCACCCGCAGGTGCCGCGGGACGAGGCCGCCGTGGCTCAGCAAGCCCGGCGGAGGCGGGGCGCGGCCGCCGGCCAGCCAGGGGGAGGCCGGGCGCGGCCACCGGCCAGCCGGGCGGAGGCGGGGCGCAGCCGCCGGCCAGCCAGGCGGAGGCGTGGCGCGGCCACCGGCCAGCCGGGCGGAGGCGGGACGCGGCCCCACGCGAGTGACGGGGCGCCGGATGTGAACGTGCACGCGCATGCAGCCGCGTAGCTGCCGGGAGCGCTGCCAGGGCGGGAAGGGGAGAGTAGAGCCGCGGCAGCGGGTGGCAGGTAACGATGCGGCGAGCAACATCAGCGCAGAGGGAGGGGGCAGCCGCAGAGCAGTAGCAGCAGCGGGGCTGCGGGGGCAGCGTGGGCGACAGAGGCGTCAGGCGCGGGCGAGCAGGGTGGCCACGGCGTGCACGGGGCGCGACAGGGAGCACGACGGGAAAGGTCGGAGTGGGCTGCGGCAACAGAGGGAGGCAGATCGGCAGAGGGAGTGGGACGCAGCTGGCGAGAGCGTCGAGGCGTCGATGCGGGGAGCCGAGCGGCGTTGCAAAGAGCTTCGACAAGTGGTGCGTGCGTGTGTGCGCGACTCGCGGACAAAGAGAAGAAGAGAAGGGGAGGCGAGCTCACAGTGGAGGGTGTAGGGTCCGGGGCAGTGGGGCTCGTGGAGAAGGACGGAGACGAGACGATGGCGAAGGGGAGGTAGACGAGCGACGTAGCGGAGGCGCGTCAAGCTCCGGGCGGCGAGGATCGGCGACGAGGCGATCCGGACGGCGGCCTCCTCCTCCGATCCGGATCCAATCGGGGGAGAGAGGGTAGGAGATATTTTGGGGGAGAGTGGGGTGTCGGTGGGGGTTCGGGGCCCCCAGGTGGGGTTATAGGCCAGGGGGAGGGGCCGGCCTGGCAGGCCACTGGCTGGGCCGAGGCCCAGTTGGCCTGGGGGGGTTCCTTTTATTCCTGTTGTGTTTAGTAGTCTTCTTTTTTCCTTTTCTGTTTTATTTAGTTTAAAGCACTTAGGCACTTTGTAAAATTATGTTTTTTTCACTATAATTACCATAGCAATATTTGTCACACACCAAACATTTTTGTTTTAATGTTTTGAAACCTTTGATTGTTTGCTAAATTTAAATTTGAATTTAGGGTGTTTTGATATAACACGCGAATACCAACAGTAAACGGGATGACGTGGCATCATTAGCGAAGTTTTACTGTAGCTTAATTATCCGGGCGTTACAGGTCTATCACATAGCTCCTGTTGATCGACTCTAGCCTTAGTATTATCCTTTGATTTCCCCTCTATGCCGAACAATGTACCAAAAATGGCTTCGGTGATATTCTTCTCAGTGTGCATCACATTGATGTTGTGTGGGCAAAGAAGGTCTTTGAAGTAAGGCAGATCCCACAAGCATGTCTTGTGAGTCCAGGCGTGTTCCTTATTATACCCCTTGAAATATCCTGAACGCTCTGGATCTGGATCGAGAGCATTTAACTGATCTAGGGTCTCTTGGCCTGTCAACGCAGGTGGTGCAGAGGGTTTGACAACTCTACCTTTGACGAAGTTCTTCTTGTCTTTCCTGAACTTATGGCGAGGATCTAGAAACGGTCTATGCAAGTCGAAGAAAGTATACTTGTGCCTTGCCGTCAGCCAACGAAACTCAAGAGCTCCCTTGCATGTGGGGCATGGGAACCTTCCATGCACACACCAGCCAACGAATAGCGCATACGTCAGCAAGTCATGCGTCGAGTACATGTACCAGGCATGCATTATGAAGTTCTTTTTGCTAAAGGCGTCGTATGTCTTGAACCCATTATCCCAAGCTTCTTGCAATTCGTCCTTAAGCAGCTACATGTACACATTCATATTCTTCCCCGGATAGTTGGGCCCTAGAATTATCAATGGCAGGAAAATGTTCTTTCCTTGCATAATCTGCTCGGGGGGGGGGAGGTTGAGTGGAATGACAAACGCGGGCCAACAACTGTATTGGGCTGCCGTCTAACCAAACACACTGAACCCATCCGTGCTGACGGCGACTCGAGGATGCCTTGGATCTGCCATTTTTTCCTTATGTAATGCATCGAAGCGCTTTCACGCTCCACCAACCGATGTGTGCACCATCATCACATTCCCATCGGCATCTAGTTCGGTTCTTTTTCCCATTTTGTGCCATGTCATCTGTCTGGTCGTCTCTTCTACCATGAAAAGATGTTGAAGTCTTGGTACAATTGGCATATACTGAACAACATTAACGGGTATTTTGGTCTGCGTCTTCTCACCCATATCATTGTCTATCACAACATACATGGAAGACATGCAAATGGGACAATAGGTCAAGTGCTCATACTGAAGCCTAAATAAGACACATCATTTCTCACATGCATGTACCTTCTCATAGGGCATCTTAAGAGCACGGAGGATATTGTCTGACTGGTACAGGTTTGCAGGTAGCACATGACCTTTGGGTAGAAATCGTCCAAATACTGTCATCATTGCATCGTAGCATTCTCTACCCAAGTTGAATTGAGCCTTCAAAGCCATTATCTCTGAGATGGTATCCAACTGACAAAGCTCAGTGTGCTTGTGGAGAGGACATTTTGAGGACTCCAACATTTCAGTGAAGGGATTTACAGATTCCTCCTTCTCCTCGTCCGAGTCCCGAGCATCATCAAAGGCTTGCACCATGTCTTCCATCCCGGTACCATGCTCGTCAGTGCGATGATGAAGCACCTCGGCTCTGGCACATTGGGCAGACTCACCATGAAATGTCCAGACGTGTAACCAGGCGTAAAACCAAACTTCTGCAGGTCTTTACTCATTTCAAGCTCGTCCCTCTTATTATAGTTGTCGCAACGGACACAGGGGCACCAGCTATTTTTTGGCCTTTTGCAGATGCGGCTCTAACAAACCCCTTGGTTTTTGTCAACCATTCCTCAGTCCAAACTTTCTATCTAGTGTAACCGGTGTACATCCACGCACGATCACTCATATTGACTTCCTACTGGACACACAAGAAATATATACATGATTTAGCAAACCATATCCATCAGTTAATGTAGTTTGTCAGTTTTATTACGTCCATGCAACCTACATGCTAATAGGTAAAGATAGGTCCTAATCCCACCCGAGTATGTGTAGATTGGGTTCGTTTTCCCATGCTCTTCTCCGGATCCGACGCAAAATTTTGGCAGCACCTCTCCGCTGTTCGCCTGATAAGCAGAGAGGATGTGTACCCGGAGAACAACAGGGAGGCACTGACAAAATTCTGCATCGGATCCGGAGCAGAGCATATGGGAAAATGAACCCAATCTACACATACTCGGGCTGTCCATGGATAACGTTGGACAATTCGAAAGAATCACGATTATAAAATGCAAATGCAAGCATATTTATAGATGTAACCCTTTCGAACGGGAGACGCATAGTGGTTACACATACTGATGATTGACACCTATAGCTTGCAAGTTTCATCGGCACGAAGACCGAAACAGATTAAATGAAGGGGAAAGGAGGAGATGTCATTTGTGCTCACGAACGAACGCAGGGGCGGAGCTCGTCGAACACACAGGGAGGTCATCAAACACCACACCCTAGCAGCGACGACACAACGGCACATTTAAATACACCCAATCAACACAAATATATATGATGTTTCGCATAACAAAATCGAAAAATATACGACCTTACTCATAATTCACAAATATATGATCCCGTCAGCCTCCGGAAGGCCAAAGAGCACCTTTTCGGGAGGTGTCGGGGGTCGGGGTGCTGTTTCGGGCTCGGGGTGTCGTG
>LR738715.1:138842511-138858343 GCA_902687465.1 Secale cereale
GCTCTGTCTTGATCGAAAACCACACTGCTGCCATAGGCTAAAATTTCGCCGGATCGCCCTAAGAATCTCACCGCCATCAGCCTCAATGCTTCTGAACGTGCAGTTGTTTCTTGCTTGCCAAACTTCCCAGAGAGCAAGCATGGCTAGCGATTTTAAACCTTTTCTGAGAGCTGGCTGTGTTGCTTCAACCGTGGTTTCCATCCTTTCCAGTGAGCTGCTCCTTGTGTTCCAAATATCTGGTTTACACGCCTGGCAATGCTGCCATGTTGCCAGACTGGTCCAAACACCCTTTGCGAGGCTGCATTCCCAAAACAAATGTTCTAAACTTTCCAGAATCTTGCGACAGAGCTGACAGAAGTAGTTGTTGCTCCACCCTCTGCGTTGCAGCCGATTGTTACACCACAAGCGATCTTGATGGAGAAGCCAGGAAAAAACTTTGATCTTTGCCGGTGCCCAAGTGTCCCAGACGATGCTCTTGAGCTGGTTAGTCGACGACCCAAGGAACTGCAGTGCATATGCTGAGCGCGCGGTGTACTTTGCAGCTCCTTCAAACTTCCATCGAACCTGATCGTGGGTATCAACCTGGATTGTGATATGATTTTGCTGAATTTGTCAATGCAAGGAGACTGCATCGTGGAGTAGTTCGCTGGTGTCGCCGTGCGCAAGGTCCGCGACCCATTGGCCGGCGGTGATGGCTTGGGCCACCGTTCTGTTTTTTCTTCTTGAGTGCACGAATAAGGCTGGGTAGCTGAGCTTCAGCGGCGCCGAGCCCAGCCAGCTTGTGTGCTAGAATTTTGCCGTCTTGCCGTTGCCGATGGTCACCGTTGTGGCAGCGTTGAAAAGGGCTTGGTCTAGATCATCACATGGCGTCTCCCCGACCACCCACGGCCGCTGCGGTTGTTGCCAGGAGTGCCAGAGCCACCGGAGGCGTAGCGCACGGCTGAATTTTTGTAGGTGCAGAACGCCGAGCCCCCCTATCTCGACCGGGGAGCAGACCCGCTACCAGCTTACCTTGCAGCTTCCCCCCGAGAGCTCTTGATCTTTTCCCCATAGAAATCGTCGTCTACACTTGTCTATCTCCTTTAGAAGCTTACTTGGAAACTTCAGCGCCGTGAGGCCAAAAGTTGGCAGGGCCGTTAGCACACATCGTACCAGCACGCGGCGGCCGGCGATAGTGAGTATCCGTCCTTTCCATCCGGCGAGCCTGGCCTTGATGCGGTCCAAGATGAACTGCAGATGGACCAAGCGAATCCGACCGATGACGAGGGGGAGTCACAGGTATCTGATCGGAAATTGAGCTGTTGGCCCGCCGAAGGAATGGAGAACCAGACTGAGGTCGATGCCGTCGCATCTGATCGGCGTGGCAGTTGATTTTGTTGTGTTTATCCGCAGGCCGGTGGCGTCACCAAAGCTCTTGAGAATTTTCATCAGGTGGTCAATGTCTTCCTTGACAGGGTTTGCGAAGATGATCGCATCGTCAGCGTATAAACTGACTCTGAGTTTGATTTCCCTACCCGGGACCGGGGTGATGTCGAGCGTCTCTTCTGCAGCTTGAAGAAGACGGTGAATGGGATCGATGGCGAGTATGAACAGCAGTGGGGACAGAGGATCTCCCTGCCGTAATCCCCTCCTATGCTTGATTTTCCTTCCTGGTGCTCCGTTGAGAAGAAACGATGACGATGATGTGGCTAGCAGCAGTGTTATCCAATCCCTCCATCTAGCACTGAAACCTAGCTGTGTCATGAGTTCCAGCAGGTACTCACAGGAGACGTTGTCGAAGGCACTAGAGATGTCTAGCTTGAGAAGCAGCGCCGGCGTTTTTCTGCGGTGCAGAGCCTTGACACAGTTTTGGACGTAGATGAAGCTGTCGTGTAGACATCTTGTTTTTAGGAAAGCAGTTTGCGCAGGCGATATGATGGTCTGCACTACTGCTGTGAGGTGAATTGAGAGCACTTTGGAGATCAACTTAGCTATGGAATGGATGAGGCTAATGGATCCGTAATCACTGATGCAGTTAGCTCCGTCCTTCTTGGGGATCAGCGCTACAATTGCGATGTTGAGCAGTAGGTAGGAACTTGGGTCCTGAGCTATTCGACCCAATGAAAAGGTATCGGCATCACAAGTATTTTCTTGTTCTTTTCTTCATAGTTCTTCAGAAAAGAAAAAAGCAATTAACATTTTTGGTAATACATGTAGGAAAACGCCATCCTTCAGCCGGCAGATGCATGCGCAGCGTCCGTTGTGTGCGTAGCCGTCAAATCGACTTTGATCGAGTGCTCACGCTGGCCACCAGTCACGTGTACCTAGTTTTTTTTTGGCAACAAGCATATTGTTTCAGAAGATTTCTGGAACAGTGGTCTTCTTTCAGAAGAAAAAACTATCGGTTCTGAAGTTTTTTCAGCAAATGGATCTGATTTCAGAAAATTTCTGCTACAGAGGTTTTGTGTAAAAAAAAACTGGTTCGACGGTGAAGATTTTTTCTTGTGAAACGGGGCTCCTGTTTCAGAAGCATATCCCCGGTTGCAGAAAGCGTCGGAGGAGCGCCCGACGTTAGAGCATACGAGGCGAAGCATTGCAACACGGCGCATGTTTCAGAAACATAGCTCCACCTTTGGGAATCGCCAGAGGATTGCCCAGTGTAAGGGCTTGTCGTCGTCGTGCTGAAGCCGATGCACTCAGGCCATGGCGGGGCAGAGGTGCTACCTCGGTGGACCTTTGCAACAAGGTCCTTATTGGAAAGCCCGTAAGCACAACAAGCTAGCTGTTGCAATGATTCTCAGTTGGCTGGGACGGTGAACCGAACGGCTGTTTCACATGGCATCCAACGGCTGCCGAGGCGGTTGATATAATCGACTTATCACCCCGCGGATGCGTAGCAGTGTGTCAAACAACGATTGGAAATATCAAATATATATGCATGTGTGTGTGCGCGATGGATGGGATAGATTGATGATCAACATTGTGTCTGTACGCAGCCGCGGCATGCTGCAGGAGTTCAGCGGCGGGGCAGGCAGGCGCATGGCAGGACGTGTCGGAGGCCGGCTTTGGCGATTGCCTACGGCGTCAGGCGCTCTGGTCAGTACTGACCCACTCGTCTGGCTTCCAGCCGCGCTCAGAAAAGGAGGCGGCCGCGGCCGGGCCGGTGGCAGCGGTGCCTCTGTCACCCCCATCTAAATAGCGGAAAACCTAGTCACGTATGTATGTAACGTGCCCAAGAATTTTCCGCAAAAGAAAAAAGAAAAAAAAAAGTAAAAAAGAAAACGTGCCCACAGATCAATGTAATCACCTGGGGACTTGCAGGGAGAGATGACCATTGACCTGGACGCTCACTGCTCGGCCACTTTGGACGAGACTTGCCTGCTCCCTTCGTGTGTGCCCATCTGTGCTCCCGCATACGTGGCTTGATTTGATTGGAACAAAATTAGGCCCGGCCCCACCCCCTTAAAATCAGGGGGGGTGATGATTAGATTAGAAAGGAAAAAGAGAAAATAACAGCCGTAGGATGAAGTGGGAGCACGGATGGGAGCATGGGGAGGGAGCAGGCAAGTTTTGTCCGGCCACTTTGTGTTGGTCAGCGATATCAATGCATGCACATGATGATGACTGTCCTCGGCGCATCATGAAGTCTAAGAAAGAGTTTTCACATCTTTTTTCCCTTTCGCAAGACGACCTTCTTCCTTTAATTTCAGCTCGAGAGCCCATGGATTTGCACCCCCCCCCCCCATACCGCTCGAGTGACTGGTTGTGGGGAAGGGAATCCTTATGCCTCGGCTCCAGCTAGTAGATAGGTGGTGCTTGTTTTGGTTCTTATTTGGGTGGTGCTTGTTTTTCTAGTCTGTCTTTCAGGCTTCGATCCTCTTTATGTTTGTCCGTCGAAACGGATTAGACGGAGCTTCGGCATAGATTCTTGCCAGTTCCTTTGGGTGGCAAAGTTAAGGTTTCTTGTCTCCCATATATGACGGTGAGATTTGATATTAGGTTCTTTAGACCGATTCAAGGGTTCAACAACATCAATTGCGGCTCTAGGGTGCTAGTTCTCAGGCATGCAATAACGTGCATGAGGCACCATATAGACTTTGCTTTTAATGTTCATAGAAAGGGCTATGCCATCATTTTGAAAAGATGAGAAAAGTGTACAGATCATTATTATAAGGTTGATTCTACTACTAGTAGAAAACAAGGCTTTGGTGAAGGGGGGTGGGGGGTGGGTAAGGGCCTTAATCCCGGTTAACCGGGACCAAAGGGGGCATCAGTCCTAGTTCGTGAGGCCAGGGCGCCGGCTGGGCCTCGGGGGCCATTGGTCTCGGTTCCTCTGACCCCTTTGGTCCCGGTTCCAGACACGAATCGAGACCAATGGGCCTCACTCCTGTCCGCTCCTGGCCCGGCACCTTTGGTCTCAGTTTGTGGCTGGAACCGGGACGAAAGGTTGTCCTTTAATCCCGGTGACCAAAGAAAAGCCTATATATACACCAGCGCCCCTGCCCGAACAGAGCCAGTGCTCTGTTTTTTTGGCTTGGAGAGGAGAGGTTTGTGGTGTTCTAGCTCACCTCCTATAAATATGAGGTGTTCGATAAAATGCCCGAGCCACAATTAAGCTTTCTCCTCCCGAAGCTCCTTGTACAAACTCCATTTTCCTCAAGATTTGTCTAGGTTTGCCGGCCCGTCCTGTCCCATCCCCGTCCTCACCGCCGTCGATCGCCCGCATCGATCTCGTCGCCGGCACCACCGTGGTGAGCCTCTTGTTCTTATCTTCTTTCTGTAATGGTTTTTGACACACTTAATTATATATAGCATGCAGATGAACCGACAATGGATGTACGGTGACAGACGCACCTCCGAGTACATTAAGGTCCTACATAACTTTCTCGAAGTGGCTGAGGCAAACAAGTAGAATGGTTTTATGTGTTGCCCATGCCCTAGATGTGAGAATACGAAGTCTTACTCTGACTTGAAAACCCTTCACATCCACATGCCTGAGAAGGGTTTCATGCCACACTATAATGTTTGGATCAAGCACGGAGAAGGAGGGTTTATGATGGAAGACAACGAAGAAGAATAGGCTGATGACAACTATCCGCCCCTTGAATACGGTGATGCTGCACTGAGGTGAGCTGAAGATCGAGAGGAACTAGACGATGTGCCCGATGATGATCTTCGGCGGGTCATTGTTGATTCCAAGAGACAATGCCAAAGTGAAAGGGAGAAGTTGAAGTTCGATTGCATGTTAGAGGATCACAAAAAAGGTTGTACCCAAATTGCCAAGATGGCAACACAAAGCTCGGTACCACACTACAATTGATGGAATGGAAGGCGGACAATGGTGTATCTGACAACGGATTTCAGAAGCTACTGAAAATATTGATGAATAAGCTTCCAAAGGATAACAAATTGACCGACAGTACGTACGGAGCAAAGAAAGTTCTATGCCCTATAGGATTGGAGGTGCAGAAGATACATGCATGTCCTAATGACTACATCATCTACCGCGATGCGTACGAGGATTTGAACGCATGCCAGGTATGCGGTGCATTGCGGTATAAGATCAGACGAGATGACCCTGGTGATGTTGACGGAGAGCGCCCTAGGAAGAGGGTTCCTGCCAAGGTGATGTGGTATGCTCATATAATACCATGGTTGTAACGTCTATTCAGAAACAAAGAACATGCCAAGTTGATGTGATGGCACAAAGAGGACCGTAAGAAAGACATGAAGTTGAGAGCACTCACTGACGGGTCGTAGTGGAGAAAAATCAAGAGAAAGTATTGGAATGAGTTTGCAGGTGACGCAAGGAACATATGGTTTGGTTTAAGCGCGGATGGCATTAATCCTTTTGGGGAGCAGAGCAGCAATCACAGCACCTGGCCCGTGACTCTATGTATATATAACCTTCCTCCTTGGTTGTGCATGAAGCGGAAGTTCATTATGATGCCAGTGATCATCCAAGTCCCTAAGCAACCCGGCAACGACATTGATGTGTCCCTAAGGCCATTAGTTGAAGAACTTTTACAGTTGTGGAATGGACAAGGTGTACGTTTGTGAGATGAGCACGACCAGGAGGATTTTGAACTACATGTCTTGCTGTTTGTAACCATCAATGATTGTCCTGCTCTCAGTAACCTTTCAGGACAAACAAACAAGGGATACCACACATGCACGCACTGTTTAGATGACACCGAAAGTATATATTTGGACAAATGCAGGAAGAGTGTGTACCTGGGGCATCGTCGATTTCTTCCGACCAACCATCAATGTTGAAAGAAAGGCAAGCATTTCAAAGGCGAGTCAGATCACCGGAAGAAGCCCGCCCTCCGTACTGGTCATCACATATTGCTATGGTGAATGATTTACAAGTAATCTTTGGAAAGGGTCCCGGCGGATAGTTCCGATTGACGCTGAGGGACACGCACCCATGTGGAAGAAGAAATCTATATTTTGGGACCTACCCTATGGGAAAGACGTAGAGATCCGCTCTGTAATCGACGTGATGCATGTGAAGAAGAATCTTTCGGTGAACCTGCTAGGCTTCTTGGGCGTGTATGGGAAGACAAAAGATACACCATAGGCACGGGAGGACCAGCAACGTGTGCACGAAAAAGACGGCATGCCTCCAAAGGAGTATAATGTCCTGCCAGCTGCGCCTTCGGGTGACACCCCTGGCCACCCGCCCGCCGTCGGGGCGTCCCTCCCACGCGCATAGGAAGGCGCGCCCGGCGCCTCCCTCAGGAAAGGCCTGGGGGCTTCCGTCTGGAGGGCCTCTGACCTGACCGGCGCATTGAGGGAGGTGCTCGGGCACCATTTGGAGGCGTACCCCGGTGCACGTCCCCGCGAGCAAGGAGCACGACGTGAGCCACTAGGACCGTGAGAGTTCATCACGAAGGCGATCGAGGAGCTTCAAGAGGCACAGGGCCATGCACGGCGAGCGTCGCCCCGCACGACCTGCCAACGTGGCCGCCCCTCCCGACCTCCTAGGTGGCGGGATAAGTTTGTACGTCAACATTCCAGGCCTCAACAGGGCCGCCTCGCAGGACCACTTCTGGCCCTGGAATGTTGGCCGGAGGGGAGGCCGCCCACGCCACCATGTTTGCATGCCCTTTGGCGTGCTGAACACGGGGACCACGTTTCAGCGGATCATGCAGCGTGCTATGGCGTCTCGAGAGGCAAGGCATTAGGCGATTAAGGCTCAGGAGGACATGGACCATCACGAGCCCCTCGGGTGTGACGCCCGGATAGTTTAGCTACAGTAACCACACACTAATGATGCCACGTCACCACTGTTACTGTTGATAATCTCTCGTTAATCCAAATCCTGTTCAAATTCAAATTCAAATTAAAGTCAAAATTTAAATTTGTCAAACATGAAACAAAAATGTTCCAAGTGTGGCAAATATTCTCTGGGTATTTGTCATGTTGAAAACCACAATTTTGTAAAGTGTTTAGATGCACCAAAATAGTTAAAACAACAGCTAAACGATTATTTGAATTCTTTTTATAAACAATAAAATATTAAACTATTTTATTTAGCTGTAAAAATTAAATGTGGCAGTGGGTTAATTATTAAAACTAATTTAGGAACTAGTTGCATATTTAATAAAAACAAAACAGAAAATAAAGAGAAACAAAAGAAAAGGAAAATACAAAAAAAATAAATAAACAAAACAAAAGCAAGAACCCCCCCCCCACTGGGCCGAATGGCCCAGCCAGACCGGCCCACCCCACCATTGGCCCATCCGGCCACCCACTCCCCTTAACCCCCCACGTGCACCCGAACCCTAGCCTTGATTCACCCACTCCCCCCCACGCTCCCACGACCCTCTGTCCCCGCAACCGAACCAGATCGAGGGGCGGCGGCACCGAACCAGATCGAGGGGCGGCGACTCCGCCGCCGCCGACGGGGGCTCCCCTCGCCGGCACCACCCCATGGCCGTCCACCTCGTCCTTCCCCAATCCCCTTCTTCACCTCCCGTTCCTGGCGCCCTGACGCGGCGCCGACTCGCCGTCCGTCGGATGTGGAGGCCCTCGTACGCCCGCCTCTCCGCCGCCAGCAAGCCGCCGCCTCAGGACGTCCCGTCTCCCTTCAACCTCGAGCACGCCCAGGCCCGAGGGCCACCACCTTCGCCCTGCCGCCGCTCGCCTCCGACCATCGCCGGCCCCCACGAGCCTCCCCTGCAACGATGTGAGCACCGCCCGTGCTCCCTCTCTACCACCCCATGGTCACCGCGGCCCTTTGCTGCTGGTGCTCCGCACGTCGTCGACGCCCGTCGGATTCTTGCTGCTGCCTGCGCCCGCGTCGCGGCTTCCTCCCGTGGCGCTGCCCTCCACCGTTCTTCCTTGGTCGGGGTCGTGGCGTTGGCGACCACGCCGGCGGCCTCGCCACGCCCGTGGCTAGCTTCCGCCCCCCCCCCCTGGCCGTCGATCTGGGCACATGCCCAGTCGGGCGCCGACGCCCGTAACCGCCCGCACACTCACGGGGCTCCGTCCCAGCAACACGCCCGTTAGCCCGCTAAGCCCCTATGGGCCAATGACGAGGGGGCCCCACCCCCCCAGAACGTTTAATAAAAATGTAAATAAATAAATTAATAAATTAGATAAATAAATATAAATAATTAATAATATTAATTATTTAATTAACTAGATAATTAATCTAATTAATCATGTCTTTAATTAACCTAATGGATAATTAACTAATTTAAATAATGTTAAGATTAAACTAATTAATTATGATTAATCTAATTAACTTTAATTAGGTAAACTAATAAGGATTAGTTAATTAAATATAGAATTAAATATACTGTGTCACTAACCAATGGGACCCACTGGTCAGTTTGACCAGTCAACCATGATGACTTCAGCATGATGTCATGCTGATGTCATAAATCATTTTTCGAATTTATTTAATTAATATTAAATTCCAGAAATTAATAAAAACTTTAGAAAATAATATCTTTTAAACCGTAACTCGGATGAAAATAGTTTATATATGAAAGTTGCTCAGAACGACGAGACGAATCCGAATACGCGGTCCGCTCGTCCGCCACACATCTCTATCATACCGAACCCGCAACTTTCCCCCTCCGTTTCATCCGCCCGAAAACGCGAAACACCGGGAATACTTTCCCGGATGTTTTTCATCCTTGCCAGTATCACCTCCTACTGCGTTAGGTCACACGTAGCACTGCGTATTTCCCTGTTATGCTTTGTGTGCTATTGTTTGCTCTGTTATTTATTTGTTTCCCCTTCGTTGCTTATTTTCGGTAGACTCCGATACTGTGATAGACCCCGAGACCGTTGATGCTTCGGTGTTCGACTACGGCTACGCTTCCGAAGATTCCTTTCGTCTGCAGAGCTTCCAGGCAAGCCCCCCCTTTGATCACCAGATATCGCCTACTCTTCTCTCTACTGCTTGCATTAGAGTAGTGTAGCATATTACTGCTTTCGATAATCCTATTCTGCTGCATAGCCTGTCATTGTTGCTACCACTGTTTATACTTTACCTGCAATCCTAAATGCTTAGTATAGGATGCTAGTATTCCATCAGTGGCCCTACACCCTTGTCCGTCTGCCCTGCTATTCTATCGGGTCGTGATCACTTGGGGGTGATCACGGGTATATTATACATACTCATATACATACACATGATGATGGTTCGGAGATGGGGGCTGAAGGGGCAGGTGGTTCCACCCAGGTAGTGGTGGGCCTGGGTTCCCGACAGCCCCCTGATGGTTACTTTGTGGCGGAGCGACAGGGCAGGTTGCGACCACCTAGGAGACAGGTGGGCCTGGCCCTGGTCGTCGTCCGCGGTTATTTCATAATAACACGTTAACGGGATCTTGGTATTTGATCTGAGTCTGGCCATTTGGTCTATACGCACTAACCAGCTACGTGGGAATAGTTATGGGTACTCGACGTCGTGGTATCAGCCGAAGCCTTCTTGACGTCAGCGGTTTAGCGGCGCGCGCCGGATTGGACTGGAAGCCTACTCTGGTATTAGGAGAGGCTAGGTCTGCTTACCGGCCGCCCTCGCAACGTGCAGGTGTGCATTGGGCGATGGGCCCAGACCCCTGTGTGCTTAGGACTTAGACCGACGTGCTGACCTCTCTGCTGTGCTTAGGTAGGGCTGCGACGTGTTGATCTTCCGAGGCCGGGCATGACCCTGGAAAGCGTGTCCGGCCAAATGGGATCAAGCGTGCTGGGTTATGTGGTGCACCCCTGCAGGGAAGTTAATCTATTCGAATAGCCGTGTCCCTCGGTAAAAGGACGACCCGGAGTTGTACTCGGACCTCATGACAACTAGAACTGGATACTTAATAAAACACACCCAGACAAGTTCCAGCTATAACTCGGTGGTTGCTCTCTCACAGGGTGATGTGCGGGAGGATCGCCGGGTAGGATTATGCTTTACGATGTTACTTGGTGGACTCTTCTGCTACTCAAGACGGAGGCTACCAGAAGCTTTGATAGTGTTACTATTCCATCTACTCCCTTCCACTGCTTCAAGACGGAGGCTGCGAGAAGCGAGGATACTTGTTACTTCCAGCTACTCTCTTCTTCTGTTGCAAGATGGACGTTGCGAGAAGCGTAGTCTTCGTTTGGATTAGCTATCCCCCTCTTATTCCGGCATTCTACAGTTTAGCCCACAGATATTACCCCTTTACACTGATACCATTGCATATGTAGTGTAGATTCTTGCTTGCGAGTACTTTGGATGAGTACTCACGGTTGCTTTGCTCCCTCTTTTCCCCCTTTCTTCCTTTCTTCTCGGATGATGCAACCAGGTGGTGGAGTCCAGGAGCCAAATGATCCCGAGGTTGTTCCTACATGGAGTTCGGCTTCGAGGAGTAGATAGGAGGTCCCAGGCAGGAGGCCTTGCCTTTTCGATCGTTGTTACTTTTGTGCTAGCCTTCTTAAGGCAAACTTGTTTAACTTATGTCTGTACTCAGATATTATTGCTTCCGCTAACTCTTGTGTTTTCGAGCTTTTGTATTCGAGCCCTCGAGGCCCCTGGCTTGTAATATAAAGCTTGTATTATTTTAATTTGTGTCTAGAGTTGTGTTGTGATATCTTCCAGTGAGTCCTTGATCTTGGCCGTACACATTTGCGTGCATGATTAGTGTACGGACAAATCGGGGGCGTCACAAGTTGGTATCAGAGCCGACTGCCTGTAGGAATCCCCCTTCCAACTCCTTGGCCGAAGTTGAGTCTAGTCTTTGAAAAACAAATTTACTAACTTGTTGTGTGGCTTACGGGCCCACAACACCATTGGGTGGTATTAGGATCTTTTACTCCTCGTCTATACTCTGGGACTCTGATCTCTCTTCTATTCGGGATAAATGAATTTTGCAAAATCTAACATTAGGATCTCGTTATCACTTTCACCCGGAGAGCACCTTATTACCGATGATCGTCCGCTGCACCAGAAGACCCTGAAGATACTCTCCGCTGTTAACTCGAGAACTTGTGCTCATCACCTTTGCAATTCACTGCCACCGATATATCCCTATGGATATCTGCATGCACTTGCCGTTCTCATGATCATTCCTCGTCGCTCTTGTTGGTACAAGATGCCTCGAAATATTCTCCGTTGTTCCGAGAATCCCTTGAGTTACTGTCTTGCAGTTTTACTTCACATGAAAACCCTTATGGTTAGTTCCTCACATTTATCGAGGATCCGTTCTTCTCAATTGATCATGTGTCTCACAATATTCTCTGAAATACTTTTCGATCTTTCGAAAATCCTCTGCAGCAGGTTACTCTTGTAATTCTTGCCTGCTTGCATTATGGTTAATTCCATATGGCTAGTAGTCTTCGTCAATATCGCTTGACTTAGCTATTTTTGAACCTATTGATTCAATGTGTGCGTATGCACGAAGTCATCAGGTTATCCTTTTTAAAATTATATTTTCGGCTCAGACGTCATTCCGGACATGAGTTGGTTCTCGGCAATTCAAACCTTTATTGATTGTCCAGCTAAGTGTTTTCAACTTATCCATCCTTGATCAGAGCGTCTGCTTCTGATCCTTCGTGTTGGAAACCATAATTTCTTTCTATTTAAGCGCCAGGCTAATAAGGTGATTCTTGGATCTGATGTCTCTGCATTCCTTCTTCCTCTGAGTGAGTACCGATACTCACGTCAGCACCGTTGTGGATTGCCCGATCCATTGTAGGATTGTTTTCCGACAGTGTCCATCATATTCAATCACCTTGTGAGTTCTTCCCCTGATACATAATGCCTTTGGTAAATTGTATCCCCTACTTGGCCAACCATGCTCTGCTTTCGAGCTGGTGTATTTACTTTTGAACTTGTGGTATATGTTACTAAGATGCCCTGTTGGGATGAACCTATGCCTTCTGTAATTCGTGTGAACTCGAAAGTTTTCACGAGTCATACTCTTCTGGTGTTCTACCAAATAAAATTCCAACACTACAGCTTTATCAAAGCAAGGGGTAAATGAAACGTATGCATTGGAGAAATGGGAGTCGACCTTGAGCCTTTGTTCATGCCCATGGAAACGATGTAGACCGTCTCGGAAGCTTCTTGCATAATGAATTATTGTCTGAATAATTCTTTCGGTATTCTTGAATTGATTCCTTACAGTTATGGTTCCGACCATGCTGTCCTAATCTAAGATTTCTGTTGGGAAATTCATTCCAGTGCCTCGTCAATTTTTGACAAGGTTACAGTATCTACTGTCATAGGTCAATGACCTAGTTCAACTTCTATCGTGTTCTACCTTCGAGTTTTACCCTTTGATATCTCGAGGATATCATGCCTTTGCACTACACCGTTTGAGCCTTTGATGAAGTAATACCTTTGCTTGTCATAAACACTCTACGGGTTCTAGGTTGCCGTCAACCGAGGACACCGTTTAGTAAATCAATTCCGCTCGAAAAATTCAATACTCCTAGTAGATGTTACTGGGAAAATTTTAAACTCAATCTAGTTTATTCCTAGACTATCGGGTACATCCTGGTCTTGATATCTTTGACTGTGCTACCTCGTCCTTCTCTGGTGCACGAATTCTTCTGTGAGAACACGACTTACGTCGGGCTTTCAACATCTTGTTGCTTGTCTTGAAAGGCAACTTTGGCTCCGAGCTTGCATCTTATATATTGATCCTATGACTTGCCACTTCGTCATTCCCTTGCTTGTTGCCGTTGTCGTTTGATTGCATCCCCTTGAAACCCTCCCGACGAATGTGTCGGATCACCTTCAACACTTTGACTACTTATGAGATGTCAACTGTGTTCGTGATGAGAAATACCCTCCTTGCCCTCGATGATTTTTAATATCATCGACAACACCCTTGACTTCCTTTCATCGCGGACTTGTCCACATTATAATTGCAACTTGCTCTCCAGCTAGTGTTGTGTTTTGCCTTGAAGTATTACTGTCTTTTATGTCGAGAATGTTGAGGGATTTCTCCACCTCTTAGAAATTCTCGTTATGATGATACTTCTCACCATCACCATTCTTCCTTGTTGCCCGTGTTGTTTTTAACCGGGATACCAATAGGCTAACGATGCTACTTGAGTTCTGTACTTCTGGCAACCCTATTTGCTATGAAGTTAACGATCGACAGTTCGTTCTTAGACTGTTGGTTATTGAATCATCACTCTAACATTGATCTTGCTGCCTAAGGTCATATCTCGGGCACACCTTTCAACTATTGATTAATGGTGTATGTTTTCCTCGAGCATACAACATTATATCATTTGAATCAACAAGTGTCATCTTCTTGTTCACGTTATTGTGGAAATCCATCCGTTGGAATTCTTGATGGATTGCCGATGAGCCCATCAGCCACCGCCTCATCCTCTCCTTGGTTTAATGATGAACTATTGTTTCGGAACCCGCTCCCATAGTTCATTTCCCGAGAATCTTGCAATGTCATTTCGTCGATTGGTGTTGCACCTTTTCTTCTTGAACATCCTGAGCCTGAGGTATCATGACACCAATCGGATCTGAATCTCGGTCAGATATGATGGTTGGGACAACTTTTCAGTAGTTATAATGTTGGTCCTTTGACGACCCGGTAATATGATGTCATGCCTAGCACCCCGGGGCTAGAGGACCCGTCATTATAATTTCTTTTGTAAGGATAGCCATTCTTCCAGGAGGAAATTGTAAGACTTATTCTATAAGTTGCTTCTGATGGATCATTTGTGTATCCAAGGTCTAGCCCTTAATTGAAACACCATATCATTGCTACCTCGAAGCATGACTATGATACCCCCGCTCATCAACAAGAGCATTTGAAGCCCAATGCTAAATGTTTCGTGGTCAGTTATCCAAACGCCGTTGTATGGATAACATCTTGATTAATCCTTGCCTCTTTATCTGAATGGTTGGGTACTTGCTCTCCTAACCTGTATGCCATGTTCTTCTTCTCCCTGAGAAGGATATACTCCTAATAATTGTGTGTAATCACAATTTTCCTTTCCATTTGTTTGTTTAACCTTTCTTTGATCTACATATAATCTAAGCAGTAATAATTCTCTGCTTATGTAAACACCTCGTTGTACAACTCTGTCAGTACGACTTTGATTCTATTGTTAATAACATTCCGGTACTGCCGGTGGACGAAAATTTTGCCTACCGGTCCGCCTCGTTTCAACGAGCAAGACAATGGTTCTCTTTGTTCCCCGTCCTTGGTACCGACATTGTTGTCAACTTAGCTGACAGACTATTCTCTGACATGCCTTGCTTTCTGTGCAAGATGTCATCGCCCTTCCTACTCTTAATCCACATGGTGGGCCCATAACCCACAGGTCCACTGGATCGAAACCTGACTGTTCTTTACTATCTGGACTCTAATGTATCCTTTGCACCTGGCTTCGTGTGTGATCAACGAGCCAAATTCTATACCATTATTCATCCTGGAATTAAACACATTGTCATTCTCGTTGTTCAAGCCCCATTCCAGAGTCTATCTAGGCATCGAATGTTTGCCTACCCAATTGAACCTTGGTACCATCGCTTATTGCTCTCTCTATGCATTCACTGAAATACTACTCGTAGGGTACTTCGTATATCACTTTCTGAATTCGCCGTGGTATGCACAGACTTCGTGGAGATACGTTCCTCCAAAGTTTTTCCCCCTAGTCACGTTCGTAGGACGATGGAGATCCCGAAGAAAGGATGATGACTTGATCACGATGACTTGAAGCAGAGAAAAGAAGACATCAACGAAAGGAGTCAACCTCTTCGAGAAGGGCAACCGAGACCAAGAAGACCCGTTAAAATTCGCAACCAGAACTTTCTCCCTTACTCCACCGCTTAAAATCTCGGGACGAGATTTCTTGTAGTGGAGGAGAATTGTGACGCCCGGATAGTTTAGCTACAGTAACCACACACTAATGATGCCACGTCACCACTGTTACTGTTGATAATCTCTCGTTAATCCAAATCCTGTTCAAATTCAAATTCAAATTAAAGTCAAAATTTAAATTTGTCAAACATGAAACAAAAATGTTCCAAGTGTGGCAAATATTCTCTGGGTATTTGTCATGTTGAAAACCACAATTTTGTAAAGTGTTTAGATGCACCAAAATAGTTAAAACAACAGCTAAACGATTATTTGAATTCTTTTTATAAACAATAAAATATTAAACTATTTTATTTAGCTGTAAAAATTAAATGTGGCAGTGGGTTAATTATTAAAACTAATTTAGGAACTAGTTGCATATTTAATAAAAACAAAACAGAAAATAAAGAGAAACAAAAGAAAAGGAAAATACAAAAAAAATAAATAAACAAAACAAAAGCAAGAACCCCCCCCCCACTGGGCCGAATGGCCCAGCCAGACCGGCCCACCCCACCATTGGCCCATCCGGC
>LR738715.1:138858353-138877916 GCA_902687465.1 Secale cereale
CTAAGCCCCTATGGGCCAATGACGAGGGGGCCCCACCCCCCCAGAACGTTTAATAAAAATGTAAATAAATAAATTAATAAATTAGATAAATAAATATAAATAATTAATAATATTAATTATTTAATTAACTAGATAATTAATCTAATTAATCATGTCTTTAATTAACCTAATGGATAATTAACTAATTTAAATAATGTTAAGATTAAACTAATTAATTATGATTAATCTAATTAACTTTAATTAGGTAAACTAATAAGGATTAGTTAATTAAATATAGAATTAAATATACTGTGTCACTAACCAATGGGACCCACTGGTCAGTTTGACCAGTCAACCATGATGACTTCAGCATGATGTCATGCTGATGTCATAAATCATTTTTCGAATTTATTTAATTAATATTAAATTCCAGAAATTAATAAAAACTTTAGAAAATAATATCTTTTAAACCGTAACTCGGATGAAAATAGTTTATATATGAAAGTTGCTCAGAACGACGAGACGAATCCGAATACGCGGTCCGCTCGTCCGCCACACATCTCTATCATACCGAACCCGCAACTTTCCCCCTCCGTTTCATCCGCCCGAAAACGCGAAACACCGGGAATACTTTCCCGGATGTTTTTCATCCTTGCCAGTATCACCTCCTACTGCGTTAGGTCACACGTAGCACTGCGTATTTCCCTGTTATGCTTTGTGTGCTATTGTTTGCTCTGTTATTTATTTGTTTCCCCTTCGTTGCTTATTTTCGGTAGACTCCGATACTGTGATAGACCCCGAGACCGTTGATGCTTCGGTGTTCGACTACGGCTACGCTTCCGAAGATTCCTTTCGTCTGCAGAGCTTCCAGGCAAGCCCCGCCTTTGATCACCAGATATCGCCTACTCTTCTCTCTACTGCTTGCATTAGAGTAGTGTAGCATGTTACTGCTTTCGATAATCCTATTCTGCTGCATAGCCTGTCATTGTTGCTACCACTGTTGATACTTTACCTGCAATCCTAAATGCTTAGTATAGGATGCTAGTATTCCATCAGTGGCCCTACACCCTTGTCCGTCTGCCCTGCTTTTCTATCGGGCCGTGATCACTTGGGGGTGATCACGGGTATATTATACATACTCATATACATACACATGATGATGGTTCGGAGATGGGGGCTGAAGGGGCAGGTGGTTCCACCCAGGTAGTGGTGGGCCTGGGTTCCCGACAGCCCCCTGATGGTTACTTTGTGGCGGAGCGACAGGGCAGGTTGCGACCACCTAGGAGACAGGTGGGCCTGGCCCTGGTCGTCGTCCGCGGTTATTTCATAATAGCACGTTAACGGGATCTTGGTATTTGATCTGAGTCTGGCCATTTGGTCTATACGCACTAACCAGCTACGTGGGAATAGTTATGGGTACTCGACGTCGTGGTATCAGCCGAAGCCTTCTTGACGTCAGCGGTTTAGCGGCGCGCGCCGGATTGGACTGGAAGCCTACTCTGGTATTAGGAGAGGCTAGGTCTGCTTACCGGCCGCCCTCGCAACGTGCAGGTGTGCATTGGGCGATGGGCCCAGACCCCTGTGTGCTTAGGACTTAGACCGACGTGCTGACCTCTCTGCTGTGCTTAGGTAGGGCTGCGACGTGTTGATCTTCCGAGGCCGGGCATGACCCTGGAAAGCGTGTCCGGCCAAATGGGATCAAGCGTGCTGGGTTATGTGGTGCACCCCTACAGGGAAGTTAATCTATTCGAATAGCCGTGTCCCTCGGTAAAAGGACGACCCGGAGTTGTACTCGGACCTCATGACAACTAGAACTGGATACTTAATAAAACACACCCAGACAAGTTCCAGATATAACTCGGTGGTTGCTCTCTCACAGGGTGATGTGCGGGAGGATCGCCGGGTAGGATTATGCTTTACGATGTTACTTGGTGGACTCTTCTGCTACTCAAGACGGAGGCTACCAGAAGCTTTGATAGTGTTACTATTCCATCTACTCCCTTCCACTGCTTCAAGACGGAGGCTGCGAGAAGCGAGGATACTTGTTACTTCCAGCTACTCTCTTCTTCTGCTGCAAGATGGACGTTGCGAGAAGCGTAGTCTTCGTTTGGATTAGCTATCCCCCTCTTATTCCGGCATTCTGCAGTTTAGCCCACAGATATTACCCCTTTACACTGATACCATTGCATATGTAGTGTAGATTCTTGCTTGCGAGTACTTTGGATGAGTACTCACGGTTGCTTTGCTCCCTCTTTTCCCCCTTTCTTCCTTTCTTCTCGGATGATGCAACCAGGTGGTGGAGTCCAGGAGCCAGATGATCCCGAGGTTGTTCCTACATGGAGTTCGGCTTCGAGGAGTAGATAGGAGGTCCCAGGCAGGAGGCCTTGCCTTTTCGATCGTTGTTACTTTTGTGCTAGCCTTCTTAAGGCAAACTTGTTTAACTTATGTCTGTACTCAGATATTATTGCTTCCGCTAACTCTTGTGTTTTCGAGCTTTTGTATTCGAGCCCTCGAGGCCCCTGGCTTGTAATATAAAGCTTGTATTATTTTAATTTGTGTCTAGAGTTGTGTTGTGATATCTTCCAGTGAGTCCTTGATCTTGGCCGTACACATTTGCGTGCATGATTAGTGTACGGACAAATCGGGGGCGTCACATCGGGCCTCACGAGTTCCTAGGGCCTCATGAGCCACCCGGCTCGTGATGAGCGACAACTGCGGCATGACTCTCCAGCTACATTGACGCTTCAACAGCATCACTTCCAGGTGACCTTTGGTTTGTTCAAGATGAGGGCGCTGTAGGGTTGTGGGTTCCGGCAAACCATTGAGGTTCGAACACTGGGGTGCGCACAAAGATCTCTCATTTCCACCCTAGTTCCCTTCTCGCACCGATTCCTAGGCCCCGCTCGTCGAACCCGAAGAACAGGAGACAGAGGGGTTTATACGGGTTCGGGCCACTTTTGTGGTGTAATACCCTAATCCAGTGTGGTGTGGTGGATTGCCTTGAAAGCTAAGGATGAACTAGTACATGGGAAGAAGAGTCTCCTGAGAAGAGGTGTTCTTGTGCTCGGCGAGCTAGTGGGTGTAAGGGTGGTCTCAATGATCCGATCCCTAGGTTGGGTCAGCTCAAGACCAGATGCCCCATATGGTGGTGGCTAGTCCTATTTATAGACGCCCGGGTCCTCTTCCCAAATATTGAGCGGGAAGGGATCCCACAACGGCCGAGTTTGAAGGGGGACAACTAGCACAGGCTATCCTGACAAAAGGTGGTATTCGCCTGCCAAAGGCTCTGGTGGTAACGCCGTCATGGGCTCCATGGTGACCTTCGCTCTGCCGTCTTGCTGGTCTTGGTCTTGTTGCACTGATATGGAAACCTTTGCCTGACGCCTCGGGACTCCTCGCCTACGCTTGCCCCTTTAGCACCAAAGAGGAAACTAGCATCCTGCGCCTGCTGGCACCCGCCTGGTTTTGGTCGTCATGGCTCACATCACGAGAACCTCGTGAGGTGCCCCTTGCCTAGATATCTCCGCTCCTCGGGAGCCAGCCTAGTGATGCCGCCCCAGGGGAGGTCTTCCGTTGTCCGCCTTGCGAGGCTTGGCCCCTCCCGAGGTTCTTGAGTGGTTGCTCATGAAGTTTGGCCGTACCAGGCCACCGGACGAGCCACGCTCTAGGCCACAAGCAGGCAAGTCTGGGTACCCCCGTTCCCAGAAGGCCGACAGTAGCCCCCGGGCCCAAGGTGCGCTCGGACTTGGCTTCGTAGCGAAGCCAATGGTCAAGTGCGGAGCGCTGCTACCTCTTGAGCTTGCGTTGTATTCCCTCGAAGAGGAAAGGGAGATGCAGCATAGTAGCCTAAGTATTTCCCTCAGTTTTTGAGAACCAAGGTATCAATCCAGTAGGAGATCACGCGCCAGTCCCTCGCACCTGCACAAACAAATAAGAACTTTGCAGCCAACGCGATAAGGGGTTGTCAATCCCTGTACGGTCACTTACGAGATCGAGATCTGATAGAGATGATAATTATATTTTTGGTATTTTTTTAGTTTAATAAAACAACAAATAAACAACGGAGATAGAAATTGGTTAGTTGACGGGAAAGTAATATGATAGAGATAGACCCGAAGGCCATAGTTTTCTCTAGTGGCTTCTCTCATCATAGCGATATTTTACGGCGGGTAAACAAATTACCGTCGAGCAATTGATAGAAAAGCGAATAATTATGAGACTATCTAGGCATGATCATTGTACATAGGCATCACGTCCGAGACAAGTAGACCGACTACAGCCTGCATCTACTACTATTACTCCACACATCGACCGCTATCCAGCATGAATCTAGTGTATTGAGTTCATACGAACACAGTAACGCCTTAAGCAAGATGACATGATGTAGAGGGATAAACTCAAGCAATATGATGAAAACCCCATCTTTTTATCCTTGATGGCAACAATACAATACGTACCTTGCTGCCCCTACTGTCACTGGGAAAGGACAACACAAGATTGAACCCAAAGCCAAGCACTTTTCACATTGCAAGAACTATAGATCTAGTAGGCCAAACCAAACTAATAATTCGAAGAGACTTGCAAGGATATTATGAGCACACATAAAAAGTTCAGAGAAGAACCAAATATCTTTCATAGATAACCTTGATAATAAACTCACAATTAATTCGATCTCGACAAACACACCGCTAAAAGAGATTACATCGAATATATCTCCTAGAATTCCGAGGAGAACTTTGTATTGAGATCCAGAGAGAGAGAAGAAGCCATCTAGATACTAGCTACGGACCCGAAGGTCTGAGGTAAACTACTCACAACTCATGGTGAGGGCGATGATGATGCTGATGAAGGCCTCCGTGATGGATCCCCCTCCCGGAACAGGCTCCAAGATGGGATCTCCACGGGAACAGCAGCTACGGCGGTGGAAATAGGGTTTTCTCTCTGCCTATGGAGTTCTGTGGTACGTAGGCATATATAGGAGGAAGAGGGGCACCAAGGGCCATCGGGCCTGCCCTCGAGGCAGGGGGGCGCGCCCTGGGAAGGGGGTGCGCCCCCACCCTCGAGGGTGGGTCCCCTGTCCTCTGGCTTGGCCCCGAAGTTTATCTCGTGTGATTTTCTCCAAAAATATCTCCTACAAAGGTTTCATTCCGTTTGGACTCCGTTTGATATTCCTTTTCTGCAAAACCCTGAAATAGGCAAAAAACAGCAATCTGGACTGGGCCTTTGGATTAGTACGTTAGTCCCAAAAATGATATAAAAGTGAATGATAAAGCCCATTAAACATCTAAGACTTCATAAATAATAGCATGGAACAATAAAAAATTATAGATACGTTGGAGACGTATCAAGCGCCGCGGGCCACAAAAGCCTGCGGCCTTGATCGACACGTGGCGATTGACGGGACATGGGGGTCTCCACTTCGCCACGCCGCCTCGGCAACTGCACGACTGACAAAAGGCAAGTTCACGCTGCAGTGTATTCATTGCTCGCCTTCGCCTTGCTCCAGATCCCCTTTCGTTCTCCTCTCCCCCAAAGACTCAAAATTCACGCCGTCTGCAGCCGATGGCGTCTGGTAAGGCGAAGGCCGCCGCTCTACCCGCCTGGTATGAGTCGGCTCTATGCGCGCCCAACGTCTCTGAGAATAATCACGCCGCCATTCTCCTGATGATGGCGGAGGACACAAACGAGAAGGGGAAGACTGCGATCGCGGCCGCCTCCGCCAAGACGGAGGACTCAAAGAGTACTTTCTATCCCCTCTTCATGAGCAGCATTGTTGTAGGGCTGGTTCCTCCTTTCTACGATTTCTTCTACGCCATCCTTAGCCACTACAAGCTGCATGCCCTTCATCTTCATCTCAACTCTGTCCTCCTCCTGTCGATCTTCTCCTTCTACTGCGAGGCATTTGTTGGGGTGATGCCGTCTGTGACACTGCTTTGCCACTTCTTCTACCTCCGGAACAAGGGCAAGCTCTGCTCAGGGTGTACCAACTTTGTGACGGCCAACGGGACCAACGCGATCTCGAAAGCCGGGAAGAAGGCCGAGAACTTCAGGAACAAGTGGGTCCTTGTGGACACCAAGTGTCCCATCCTCGGTTGGTGCTGAAAACAGAGATGCCCGAGTCTAGTGACAGGTGGTTTAGCGCGAAGCTTACCGACCCTCGGGCGAAGAAGGTGCTGGAGAAGACGACCGCCAACTTGAAGCCCGACGATGCAGAATCGGCGAAGTTGATGGGGGCCATGATCGTCAAGGAATTACTAGCATGCTGCGTAGCTCCACTTCAGGCGCACTCGCGCCCCTTATGGATGCTCGGGGACGAGACGGACAACCTCCGACTACGCCCCAATGCCCTGTTTGACGAGCAGCTTGGAGCAACTCTCCGCCTCCTGGTTGGGGACGACCTCGGGTTTCCGCCCGTTACCCACACCCCCCTGTACCGCTGCCAGGATGGGGTGAAGGTGGCGGCCACCATGCCCATCTTCGACGGACGCGGGCTCGTGCCTCCGGTGCCCCCCGAGGCCCAGATGGCGACTGTTCCGGTGGAGCTGTCTTTAGGCGACTGCTGCGGGGAGGAGGACTCAGAGGCGACCGCGGAGGAGGCCGGGGAGACCTCCCCCCATGCAAGGACGATCTCCTCCGCACCTTGCCTAACGACGACGCCGATGACCACCTGGTGAAGGAGGCCACGCCCCCCACCAGGGTAACCACGAGGTCCAAGGTCACCCCCTCGAAGAAGCCGCCAATTGGGGTCCTGACGAAGAGCAGGTTGGAGCTAATCTCTCGAGTCGACACCCCGACTCTGACGCTGCCGGACGCGGCCAATGGGCCAGCTGTCGTGGCCTCATCTATTCTGGGGGCTCCTGCACCACAGGCTGCGAGGCCCTTGGGCTCCGTGGTGAAGAGGACGCGGGGCGCTGCCGTGGACCAGTAAGTGCCTTGGCCTGGTTTTGGCTTCACCCTTGATTCCGTTGCTGATTCCTGATGCCTTCCCTTGCATTGCCAGGCCAGCACTGTTGGTAAAGAAGAAGAAGGAGGGGCGACCGTATCAGAGGCCCAGCGGCCTGGCCTGACTTCACCCCCTCCGACGCAGACGAGCGGTGGAGGAGCCCCTACTTCTCCTGCCCGGTCGTCCTCTTGATGTCCAGTGGACAAACCTCAGGAGGGGATGGCATCCTCGGTCAAGCCGGCTTCGGAGGCGTCCATCTCCAGCTCACCTATGGGTGTTGCCAGGGCTCAGGAGGTCTCGATTACACCACAACCTCTTCGTCTGGCCGCGCCGCTAGCTCGCGACCCTTCTGCTTCGTTCCACGCCCTGAGGAGGATTTTTCCGCGCTGACGCTGCTCCGAGACGACCTCCGAGCGCTAACCATCGTCTGGTAGAGGGGCGCTTGGAGCTGATCTCAGGCTGGCTGAACTCCGACGCGTCTGTTAGGGCCGTGCTGAGCCGGGTCGTGGCGGCTTCCGAAGAGGACAAGCAGGCCGCGAACCAAGCCACAGCCGCCCGCGAGGTGACGCTGAAGGATGTGCAGGCCGCCAAGGAGCACCGCCAGTCGATGGAGGCCGAGCTGCAGACCATGAGCGACGAGCGCGGTCGAGGAGAAGAGGACGAAAGCCCGAGAAGACATTGTAGCCAGTCGTGACGCTGAGTTGGAGCAGTTGGCGAAGGTGCAGGCTGCAGAGCGCAGCCGTCTGGAGGAGCTGTGGCAGGAGGTGGACGCGGAGAAGGCCCAGCTGGAAACCAAGGTGAAGGTTGTGGTCGAGGATCGCGCGACTTCAAGTCCCTTGAGGAAAGGTCCCGCCAAGCGCTGAGGGCACTCTACAAAAATAGTTTGGAGAAGCCGCTGGTCACGGACGACGAAGGCCCCGCCCAGCTACTTCCCTATCTTGTTATGGTGCTCGAGGGTGTCGTTAATGAGATCGACCCCATGGTGGAGATGGAAGCCACCGCGCTTTCCTCCTCAGCCCTGACGCGCGTCTTCAGCCACCTACATCGTCGCGATCCCGACGCTGACCTTGGTGCTCTGCTCGAGCCTGTGGATGAAGAGCGCTACGAGTCCGCCGCTGAAGCCGTGAAGGGCCAAGTGGAGGCCTTGTTGAATAAGTTCGTCGCCCTCGACCCCTCACCTCCAGCCGACGGCGCCATCGATCTTGCGGCCAAGGCATGGCGATACTGTCGACGGAGAAGCGCTTCCTGACGACGGAGAAGCGCTTCCTGACGACGGCGTCTAAGGCTGAAGAGGGGGCCTGCAGGTGGACGACGGTGCTCCTTCCTATCTTTTACTTTCCTGGGAACTTGCCTGTGACATGCGATGTGCCTCGTGGAGGCATTAAATAATTATGTTTGATGCTTGAAGAACAATTTGGCTTGTAATAATTGCTAGTTGTTTGCGGTTCCCTTCCTATTTTATTTGTTGTGCTACGGCGGTAGAGCCCGGCCACGCGCATACCTCAGCCGCTGTTGGGTCGTCCGGATCACCGGGAAGAGACCAAGGGGTGAGGGGTTACGTGACAGATTAGGCTCCTAAGTCGCGATGCTCAAGATTCCTCCTTGACATGCAAATAGCCTCTAGGAAGGAAGCGCGAAACCAGGCTTTAGCATTATGCGTCGGCAGGGCACGGCCCCGCACGTACCTCAACCGCCATTGGGTCATCCGGATCACCAGGACGAGACCAAGGGGTGAGGAGCTAAGGGACCAGTTAGGACCTTGGGTTGCAATGCCCAAGGGTCCCCCTTGATGTACGAACAACCCTTGGGAAGGAAATGCGTGAGTAGGCCTTAGTGTTCCGCATCGGCAGAGCCTGGCCCCGCGCATACCTCAGCCGCCGTTGGGTTGTCTGGGTCACCAAGACGAGACCAAGGGGTGAGGGGCTACGGGACCAGTTAGGCCCTTGGGTCGCGATGCCCAAGGGTCCCCCTTGACGTACGAACAGAACTCATGCCTGTCCTTGCCGAGCTTTCGCTCGGGAGGGTTGCGTGACAACCAGGTACGAGGGACCTGGTGGGGCGTACGCCAGGCGCGACCTGAGCGTAGCCGCTGTGCCCAGCCCCCTCACGCTACCCTCCCGAGGGGGAAGCAGCACGGTGGGGCTGGCCACTGAGCCTGGTGGCTCCCTGAGGCTAAAGCAGCCGTGAGGCCACCCCCAGTTGTTTATTACCAGCGCGGAGCATGGCGCTACTATTCTTGCATGTGCATAGCCGCTCCCCGGTCGTGTCGACTGCCAGCGCGGAGCATGGTGCTTCCACTGGCACGTGGGAGGGCACTCCCTACTGTGGAGAGCCCTGGGGGGATGTACAGCCCTGCCCTGACACGTGGCTTGCACGGCAGGGCTAGACGAGGTGTATCTGGGAACCCCTGAGCCAGCGCGGGACTCATGGGGCCCTACCTCAATGCGGGTTGCGCCTGGTCTTGATTGAGAGCGCCTGGGGTGATCCTGCAAGATGGTTAGGCAACCTGCACCGAGTGAATCCCTCGAGGTTGCCACATAAGAAGGCTAGACACCAACGACCCCAGGAGATGACATGAACTGGGTCGGCCCGCCAGACAGAGCTCAGCCGTTGGTTTATCGATGCTGGAGGGACGGACCCGAGTACAGAAGCTGTGCCTAGTCTTCTCATGCGGACATCCTAAGGAAAGACAACTAGCGCGCGGCTCCCATAGCGACGAGGCACCATTTCGTGCGTCCTTACCCGCTTGTTCACACTCAGCTCATGCAAGGGTGAGGCACCAAGGACCAAGTGAGGTGACATACACGGGGCTGGCCCGCGAGCCAGAGCTC
The DNA here is from genome assembly GCA_902687465.1 of Secale cereale. Lineage (NCBI taxonomy): Eukaryota > Viridiplantae > Streptophyta > Magnoliopsida > Poales > Poaceae > Secale > Secale cereale. The sequence goes on from LR738715.1 coordinate 138,868,107, forward strand.
AGCCACTTGGATTTGACGACGCTGCAGGGACGGACCCGAGCATAGACGTCGTGCCTGTCCTTGATCATGAGGCGGGCGCCAGCAGGTTAGTAAGGGCATACAACGTTCATGGAATCAAGGTGTCGGTCAGGCAGGTAAATAATTTTAAAATTGCTGATGGGAAAGGTAAAGCTAGTTCAGGTAAGATGCCAGAAAGATACATGCCATCAGGACGGACCCAGGCGGCCTAGGGATGATGCAGCCCGAGGGGCGCCCCCAGCAAAGTAAGTTAAAGATGCAAAATGATACACGTCGCAGGGACAAGCCTGTGCGACCTAGGAATTATGCAGCCCAAGGGGCGCTCCCAGCTAAACAAAACTGGAAAATGTCACCTGGTACAGTCGCTGAAGTGGTGCTGACGTAGCTGAAGATGCTAAATGTAGATGCTGTTCCTCACGAGCCGCCTGATGCGGGGCCTCACGAGGCTCCGGATGTCCCTAGAGCTCGTGAAGAACCGAGGCCACCTCTAGCAAGATCTCCTAATGCATGGCCTCGCGAGTCGCCAGGTCCTCCCTCATGTGGCGCTGGTGCAGGGTCGCCTGGTTCGACAAGCCGAAGGGCATGCGAACGTAGTTGTGAGGTGGACCCTCGCACCGGCCCACCTAGGAGGGCCAGTAGAGCTCCTGAGACGCCATCCTGTTGTGTGCTGGGACGTTGACGCAGATGCCCAGCCCGTCGCCCGAGCCTGGGGCGACAGCTGCACTTCGAGGTGCCGGGTGGTGCTCGCCCCGCATTGCCCTTGGCACCTGCAAGTCTTCGATGGTCTGGCTAATGAACTCTTGGGTGCTTGGTGCCTCACGCCTTGAGACCTCTAGAGGGAAACGTGCGGCGAAGCACGCCTCCACATGGTGCCCGAGCACCTCCCTTGAGACATTGCCTAGGTCAGAGGCCCTCCAGACGAGAGCCGCCGAGCTCAGCCTGAGGAGAGCGCCGGGCGCACCTTCCTATGCGAGGTAGGGGGCGCCCCATCCATGGGTGCAGGTCCTGAGGTACGGTTGCTGGGTGCTGCATCTTCGTGAGGCTCCAGGGCGAGCAACTGCTTCTTCTTCTTGGGGATGGCCTTAGGCGGGTAGATGGTGCCATCATTGTCTGGATCCTTGATCGCCGCAGCCTGGTAAGCGCGCTCGAGCAAGCACACCGCATCCTTTTCTTTGAAAGTGATGGCGATCACGCCGCCGCTTCCTGGCATCTTGAGGACGTTGTAGCCGTGATGAGTCACTGCCATGAACTTGGCCAAGGCTGGCTAGCCGAGGACGGCGTTATAGGGAAGACGAATGTGGGCGACATCGAAGTCGATGAGCTCGGTGTGGTAGTTGTCGCGGATGTCAAAGGCTACAGGCAGGCGGACCTGCCCTATCGGGGTGGTGGAGCCGTCAGTAACTCAGGAGAAGGGCCTGGTAGGCAGCAGCTAATCGTAGGGCACTTGGAGGCTATCGAACGTCTCGATGGACAGGACACTGAGCCCTGCACCATCGTCGATGAGGGTCTTGGTAACTTGAACGTTGCTGATGATGGGTGAATAGAGTATCGGGAGGGCGCCGGCACTCGCTGTGCACTTGAGCTGGTCTGCTGAACTGAAGGTGATGGGGCACTTGGGCCGAGCTTACTTCATGGGCGAACTGCTTGAAGAGGCGCTGAGAGGCTCGGGCCTGCGCTCCTCCCAAGATGCAGGCGATGGCGCGAGGCTCCTGGAAGCCCCCAGCCCCCTCGTCCTGGTCGTCGTTCCTTCTTGGTGGTGGCAGTGGAGGGAGGCCGGCCTTGCCTTGAGGACGGTCCTTGCGAGGCTGGTCCCTCCAGGCACCCTCACGAGGCTCGTCCCTCCAGGCACCCTCGCGAGGCTGATCACGCCAGCTGTCCTCACGAGGTTGATCATGCCACTCCTGACGGGGGCCGCGGTCGTCCCAGCACCCCCCGGTCTGGCTTCCTCCATAGCCATAGCCACGGTTGCTGTGCTTGGGGCGTTGGCCGATGCGCCCTTCGCGGATGGCCATGAGCTCTTGACAATCATTGGTGTTATGGTGGTGCATGTTGTGCAAGGCACAGAATGGACGACTGCTCTTGGATGACTACGGGTAGTCACGACCACGCTTCATCTCTGGCTCAGCCGCGAGCACAGCCACTCCTTTGCGCATAACGTCCTTGCCCTTGGCCTTCTTATCTTCAGGTTCAACGGTGGGGAGCTCGACGAGGGAGAGGCGCCCCTCCTCAGCTCTGGCGCACTTGGTCGCGAGGTTGAATAGTTCCAGGGTTGTGCACATATCTTCATGGATGGCGAGCTCCTCCTTCATCTTGACATAGCGGACGCCATCTGATAACGCTGAGATGGTGGCCTCGTCCATGACCTTGGGGATCTTGATGCGGACGCTGTTGAAGAGCTGTATGAACTTCTGCAGAGTTTCTCCTCGTTGTTGCTTGATGTGCCGCAGGTCACTTGCGGTCGGGGTAAGTCGCGGGTGCCCTGGAAATTGGTAATGAACCGCTCGCGCGTCTCACCCTAGGTGGAGATCAATCCCGCGGGCAAGTTCAGGAGCCACGAGTGCGCGCCGTCCTTGAGAGCCATGGGGAACTAGTTTGCCATGATCTTCTCATTGCAGCCGGATGCCTCGATGCTCAGCTCGTAGAGCTGCAGGAACTCAGCAGGGTCGGGGGTGCCATCGTAGCATGGAGGCAGGACGGGCTTGAACTTCCTGGGCCAGTTGACGTTACGCAGTTCGGGGGTGAGGGCCTTGCAGCCTGCTATTGACACCGGAGCTTGTTGTGGAGGCGGAGCTTGGTCCTGGTCCTCGCTTGCCACCACGGCACGGGGCGCACGGTCTCGACGCGGCGGTGGAGGGAGTGCTGGCGCTCCTCCTCGAGGCCGCTGGATCTCTTGTCCGCTTCCTTCAGCGTGCATGGGCGCCACGCGCGGGGGGTCGCTCCGCGGGGCCGCATGCCTTCGGTCGTGGATGACGCCTTGATGCGGGGGTGGTGGAGGCGCTTCATGGGCCACGTCAGCTGCATGGGGAGGCGGGCGAGGCAGCGAGAGGGACGGCGCAGGAGAGCCCCTAGCGGCGCTGACGAGCTCGGGGATGCGGTCGAGCCAGTCTTCATAGAAGTCATCAACGGGGTGGTAGCGCAGGAGCTCACGTGCCATGAGCAACACAGCCTGCGCGTCTGCGGTGTAACACCCCAAAAATCTAACCACTTTTTTTATTAAATAAAATTTGACTGGGAATAAAATTTTGAATTATAATAGGTCCTTTAATAACTTTCAGAGCCCTTTCTATTCCTGTCTTAGAAAATCTTCTCTTCATATAGTAAAATTTTGGTAATAATATTGTGGGCTCTGGTAGTTATCTTAACTCACTTCTTTATTTGTTTAATAATAGTAGAAATTATTTTCATAATAAAATTTGTCTCTAAATAATTCCATTTAATAGCTTTTGCAGTGTTTTAAATGCTTCTGTTGCACTACTTCTATTTTTAATAATCCTCTAAAAATTCCACCATAATTCTGGGAGGTCATGTGATGCCTGTGTGTCACTTTGGTGCAAAAACCCAACTTGGTGTTTTGAAAATTTTGAGTGAAACATCCTCATTTCTATTTCTGTCCATCTTCTAGGTTTTCTACTATAACCCTATTATTTCTTGCTCCAAAAATTCTGAGCCTTGGCCATCTTCTAGTTCCTCCTACCAAACTCTTAACTCCAGGAGATCAGCTCCTTTAGCATCTTTAAGACCCACCAAATATCCCTCTGAATATTCAGTCCAGAACTGAATTCCAGTACAACTTGCACTAGCAAGTATTTCTTTTCCCCAAAATAACTTCACCACCATCTCTAACCTCTAAAGAGACCTCCTCCTGCCAAATCCCAACCCCAACAAAGTTCCCTAGCTAGCTCTAACTTTCTGTCGAACACTTTGAGGGCATGACCAAATTTTTGGCAAGGATTTTATCTTGCACTACACACTTGCCCTCCTGGCCATTTCAGCTTGTCCACTAGGCATACCATCTCTAGGAGCTTCAACCTGCTAATTATCAGCTTGAGTGGGTCACTGTAGGCCGCTCTGGCATTTCGTCGAACACCTCAGAAGCGTGTCCGGAGCACGAGCAGAGCGCAGTTATGGCACGCGCTGACACCGGGCTCTTGTCGCTGCCCTGCTGCCTCCCCTCTTGTCCGAGTCCCCCTCTGGATCAGGCCGACCACCACCTACCTCTCCGACACTTTCCCTTGGCCGCTTGCGCCGGCCACCACCGTCCACTGCCGTCGTTGACGCCGCCCGACGAGTCCCACCTCGCCACGTAGCATCGACCTCCACCGCCATGGACGCGTGGCTCGCTCCCGAGCCAAACCGGACGCCCCGCCTTCACTGCGAGCATCCACGTCCTCACCGAACCCCGCCGCCCTCACCAACCTCGCCACCGGCCTCACCACCACCGCGTCTGCCATTTATGGACGCCGCGTCTGTCCGCCCGTGGACGGCGCCGTCCAAGGCTACCTGGCGCTTCCCGGGGCAGCCAACTCGCCTGGGGAGTAACTGCGGCCAGGCCACGTCCCCGCCAACCCGCACCGACCATCCAACGACCTCGCCGGCGCAGTAAAGGCCATCGCCACCTCGGCTTGTCTCTGGAAGTCGCGGGCACGGCCGCTCCCGCCTATAAAAGGCCCCCTGAGGCCGCTGCACTCACCACGGCCACTCTTCCCAACCCCACATGCCTCCCCGAGCAGCTAGACAACCGGAGAAGGCATTCTTCTTCATCTCCGGCAGCTTCTGCCGCCACCATTTCCTTGATGGTTCCGACGCCACCAGAGCTTCCCCCTCCCCGTTTGCTTCACCACTCGACTCCTGGACAAACCACCGATCCATCCCCCTCGCCATTTCCACCGGAACGAGCTCAGGGGCAAAAGCCCTCTTCCACCCGAAGCTTCCCTCCGCCATGGTCAAAGCCCTGCTCAACCTCGAGCTCTCTGGCGACCCTATCTCCATCCCACGGACGCGGCCCATCCTCAGGAACACGCCGGTGTAATCGGGGTCGCGAATGGAGGTCCCTGCCGCCGGGGATCACCGCCGGAGCCCCGCCCCTGTCTCTGTCGAGACGTACGCGGGAGAAAGAAGATGAACCCGACAGGTGGGACCCGCTCGTCAGCGGCACAAGCCGCGGGCCCCCGCTGTGTAAGTGGAGGCGGTTTCCACTTGGAGCCGTTTCCGCGCGAAGGAGGCGTATTCCGTGGAATACGCCATCGTCGTCATCGCCTCCTTCCCGCAGCCAGATGACCGGGCTCGGCCCAGTGGTGCCGTGGAGCTAAACAGCGCTCAGGGCGCTCCTCTGACCTTTTCCTTTCCTTTTCCAGCAACTCTTCGAATAATTCCTCAGCCACCTTTTCAAATCCTATTTCGATCATTCAAATTTCTGTAGGTTTCTAAAATCTTGCTCTGTTTATTTAAATTAAGTGAACATTTTACTGGGCATAGTTTCTGTTTAAAGGATTTAAATATTGCTTTTAAACATGTTTTCCATCTTAGTAAATCCATAACTAATTCATATGAACTCTAAATGAATTAATTTTTTTTTTGTTATTCCTTAAATATCCTCTGGTTTATTTTAGTATTTGTTTCAAAAACTTTTGAAATACTTTTTAATGCTGTTTTTGAATTATGTGGTAATTTAGATATTTTTTGAAAATAGGAAATGAAGGGGAGATGTTTCCTTGCAAGTAACCAGCACCTTTTTCATATCTAAGGCAAGCATTTTGAACACTTGATATGGTGAATGTTTGCATGCTAGAATATTTAGGGCATGTTTGTTACCTTTAATAGATTTGGCATATGAGTAGAAATATTGCATGCATGCATGGTCATATTTATACTTTCTCTTGCATGCATCCCCTTCAAATTTGCAACATGCATAAGTTATGAAAGTACATGGTTGTGCTCCTGTTTTGGACGTGCTGGTGGGCACGGGCCATATTTTGACATGGTGGTGCCATGAGATACACGTGGAAGCAGGCAAGGGTTGTGGCCCTGTCCTGTTGATAAAGTTGAAAGATTAATTTGTTGTGCTAACCACTGCATGAATTATAGGCCTCCTGAGTCGACCGTTGACCGAGTCTTGTTCCGGTAACCCCCACACTTGTTTCGTGCTACCACTTGTCCCTGCCTCGGGTAAGGTATGGTTTAGTAAGTTGTTAACCCCTTTCCATGCACACACCGTACAGAGGGCCATGATGAGGGTTTCCAGGGCCCTGGACTAAATCCTGTCATCAGGTTAGGGGGCATGGGTGTTTCCGGTTGTAGCCGAGAGGGAGTGTACCCTTGTAATCCGCGCGTATGAATAGTGATCCCATGCTTATGGAGGTTGTAGCCTCTCCGACTTAGAGTTTTACTTAACTGTTGTTTTGGGTGACTCCTGGCAGCAGAAAAGTTAAGCTGGTGTGTGATGGTTAGGTGTGTTTTCAACCCAAAGACCATAATGGGAATTAGTCAGTGTCACTATAATGACTAAGGAAATCCTATACTTGTGGGTAAAGAGTACACCCTCTGCAGAGTTTAGAAACCTATTCGAATAGCCGTGTCCGCGGTTAAGGATTACAGTCTGGGTTGGTCAAGTGTCGGTCTTATTGTCGGTCTCCGGAGGAAATATTTAAAAGTTGAGCATGGTTATTTTGCAGGATAATTATCGTTGCTACTGGTGTTACCATTAGTATATTTGATGATATGATTATATTTGTGAACTAACCCTTTGCTCTTATTTTACTTTTCAGAGTGTCTCAGGGGCTGGCTAGACTACCCCGGACACTCGCCTTTATTTTCAAGTCCTTTCTGTGGCGTCCCTCGAGTGTTAGGCGGTTTATCACGCCACTACTCTTGTGGACACCCGACTGGCATTTCTTTTCAAGTCCTTTCGTGGCGTCGCCTGAGTTCTCGGATGGTATCGTCCGATTTCTCTTTTAGACACCCGACTGGCATTTCTTTTCAAGACCGACCGTGGTGTCACTTGACACCCGATCGGCATTTCTGTTATATTTTATTGGTGCTAATATTTATCTTCTGCACTAAATATTATTCATCATGCCATGTTTTAATTCCTGTCAGCATGCATTTAATATAAGTATATCATGAGCATGTGCAGATAGTTTAATTCACCATGACCACATAATTGTTTTGCTGCATTTGTTATATCTTTTGTCCATGATGTTTGCGAGTACATTCAAACGTACTCAAAGGCTTGTCCCTGGCTATTTACTTGGCCAGGTTAGGGGTTCTACGAGGAGTACCACAGTGACGTCCGTGCGAAGCCTAGGAGTGCAGCCACGCTGGATAGGAGTTATCCGGGTCAGCTGTTCCTGATGGAATGGAGCCCCATCGATGTGGAAATCCGCAAGCCAATTTCTTTATCCACCACCGGAGTCATTATTGCATCAGTAGACCTTTATGGTCTTGTATCTAATTCTTGTAAATGCTTGGTAATCTGTAACAAGGATGTGTCAACCAGTAACAGTAATCCTGGGCTGGTGATGACACTAGGGGTTAATTTCTGGAATATTGTGTTCCCGAAATCCGGCCCCGACAGCCTTGGTATCAGAGCCAGGCTGACCATTGGCTAATCCTATCTTAGCCTGGTCACCATCCCTAGGTTTCCACACCATCCACATCTTTTCCTGTCCACGGTCAAGTCTATCCCATCCACAGTGGCAACCGACATCTTGTGATAGCCGGTGCCCAACCTATCAGTCTATCCATAGGCCGTGTGCCTGTGCCAACAACTGAGCTTTCCCATCCACGAGCGTGCGATGGAAGACTCGGCTGACTTATAAAGGAAGCCTCACCCCAAACTCAACACATCACAACATCATTCCCAGTTCAGTGTCAAACCACCAAGATGACAGGCCCCCTCGTGCACAACGAGACCACCGCAGTCGAGCTTGAAGGCTTCGTAACCATCCTCGCCAATCTCACCCGTCGTGCTTTTAGCATCAACGAGCCACCGGAATATGTCGTGTACCAAGAGCACACGAGTAATTCCATCCATCACTTCTGGGCCACGGTGCACATCTACGGGAGGGGCACCACATCGGAGCGTCCCTACCGATTCACCGGGAGGACGACCTCCGACGAGCCCCAATCCATCCAACTTGCAGCCCGAGAGGCTGTAGTTCAACTCCGGCACCTGTCGCCGAGGGTTAACTGCCGCCCTTTCTACTACTACCCTAGTCGTGAAGGCTATGGTAGCCCAACCCAGGTCGCCAACGGAGACCATGAGTCGGATCCTGCCCTGGTGCATCTGGTGCGCTACCTGAGAGCGCAAGAGGCACTATTCGATCAGGTCACTCTTGATCTGATTGAGACCCGCAGGACGCTCGCTCTCCTGACCCCAGCAAGGAGTGAAACTGCACCCTCCACCGACACCCCGATAGTGCTGCTTGGAAGGCCGGTTGAGCCCCCAAGCTCTGACCATGTCACCTACCCGGGCAATGCTTTCGCCTCACCCGGAAATCTCCGTCGTCTCTTGGAGGCCTACTCCAATGGGACGGTGACCTCGACACCCCGCGAAGGCCACCATCGCTACTCCAGCCCTGTAGCTCCCCATCCTACCCCGACCAGCTCCGACGCGGAAGCGCACGGAGACGACTCGGCATCCGCAAGACGCGCCAAGATAGATATCAACCAGGTGGAATGAGTCCACCCGAATGGTTATCAAGCCCTAGTGGCTCGGTTTTTCCTTTAGTTCCGCAGTAGCTGGTGTGTGGCGTAGTGAGTTTGTAGACCCCCTGTGGGTCACCATCTAATAGTATGTGTGATCTATTGCTTGATGAGTGGTTGCAAAGAAAATTCTGGACGTGACCCTTAACCACACGCACAGTAACATGTCACTTTTCTTGTGGGGATTGAGGCCTGAGACCTTGACTCAGACAGCCCGCGCCGGAGTCGGTGTCTCTGTCGTACCGGCACCATTTCATGTCTCATGACCCAGGTTCTCTATAAGAGGCCACTCTCTTTTTCCACACCAGCAACCATCAGCATCAAGCACTGCCTTTTTCATTCATCCACCCATGTCTCACCCCGGAGCCTACCTGAGGAACCCCAATGCAAGACCTGGTAGTTTTGTTATGATATTGTGGGATTTTACCCGCAATACTCTTGGCTCCACCCATCCACCCCTGTATGAGCGGTTCAAATCGAGAATCACTCCTGATCTCTCGAAATACTGGGCAGCTGTACATATTCCACCAGCAGATTTAAACCAAGGCCCTCCCTATGTGATTTTCATCGGGAGATCCATGCCAACGCCAGGCATGGCCATTGAGTCTGCTGCGTATGAAGCAGTCACCCGTCTTCGATTTGCGGTGCCCTGTGCCAACGCAAGGGAATACTGCTATTTTCCAAGTCGCGCTGTTTTTGGAGCAGAAGCTACGTTCCGCTGTGGACGTGCGGAGAACGATCCAGCCCTGGTCTATCTCATTCAATATGTGATGGCCCAGGAGCGTTTCACCCAGCAAATACTGGAGTATCTCCACTACCTTGCTGTTCTGAATCCCCGGATCGCCATTGGCGGACCCCCTCTGCCAACCCAGGAGGGACACGTCCTTCGTTTGCTCCCTCCACTTCCTCCACTCCCTCCGGAAGAAGAAGGGTGTGTTCCAACACCGGGAAGCCTTCCGCTTGACCCCGTAGATCCCGCTTTCGGACCGTAGACGGTCGTGAGTGCGTGTGTGTAGCGTGTAGTGTCTGTTTGCATGTTGTGCTTTGTTTGTTTTGATTGTATGTCATGAATGTATTGCCCTGTTTGCA
>LR738715.1:138880379-138914683 GCA_902687465.1 Secale cereale
AATTAATTTTTTTTTTGTTATTCCTTAAATATCCTCTGGTTTATTTTAGTATTTGTTTCAAAAACTTTTGAAATACTTTTTAATGCTGTTTTTGAATTATGTGGTAATTTAGATATTTTTTGAAAATAGGAAATGAAGGGGAGATGTTTCCTTGCAAGTAACCAGCACCTTTTTCATATCTAAGGCAAGCATTTTGAACACTTGATATGGTGAATGTTTGCATGCTAGAATATTTAGGGCATGTTTGTTACCTTTAATAGATTTGGCATATGAGTAGAAATATTGCATGCATGCATGGTCATATTTATACTTTCTCTTGCATGCATCCCCTTCAAATTTGCAACATGCATAAGTTATGAAAGTACATGGTTGTGCTCCTGTTTTGGACGTGCTGGTGGGCACGGGCCATATTTTGACATGGTGGTGCCATGAGATACACGTGGAAGCAGGCAAGGGTTGTGGCCCTGTCCTGTTGATAAAGTTGAAAGATTAATTTGTTGTGCTAACCACTTCATGAATTATAGGCCTCCTGAGTCGACCGTTGACCGAGTCTTGTTCCGGTAACCCCCACACTTGTTTCGTGCTAACACTTGTCCCTGCCTCGGGTAAGGTATGGTTTAGTAAGTTGTTAACCCCTTTCCATGCACACACCGTACAGAGGGCCATGATGAGGGTTTCCAGGGCCCTGGACTAAATCCTGTCATCAGGTTAGGGGGCATGGGTGTTTCCGGTTGTAGCCGAGAGGGAGTGTACCCTTGTAATCCGCGCGTATGAATAGTGATCCCATGCTTATGGAGGTTGTAGCCTCTCCGACTTAGAGTTTTACTTAACTGTTGTTTTGGGTGACTCCTGGCAGCAGAAAAGTTAAGCTGGTGTGTGATGGTTAGGTGTGTTTTCAACCCAAAGACCATAATGGGAATTAGTCAGTGTCACTATAATGACTAAGGAAATCCTATACTTGTGGGTAAAGAGTACACCCTCTGCAGAGTTTAGAAACCTATTCGAATAGCCGTGTCCGCGGTTAAGGATTACAGTCTGGGTTGGTCAAGTGTCGGTCTTATTGTCGGTCTCCGGAGGAAATATTTAAAAGTTGAGCATGGTTATTTTGCAGGATAATTATCGTTGCTACTGGTGTTACCATTAGTATATTTGATGATATGATTATATTTGTGAACTAACCCTTTGCTCTTATTTTACTTTTCAGAGTGTCTCAGGGGCTGGCTAGACTACCCCGGACACTCGCCTTTATTTTCAAGTCCTTTCTGTGGCGTCCCTCGAGTGTCAGGCGGTTTATCACGCCACTACTCTTGTGGACACCCGACTGGCATTTCTTTTCAAGTCCTTTCGTGGCGTCGCCTGAGTTCTCGGATGGTATCGTCCGATTTCTCTTTTAGACACCCGACTGGCATTTCTTTTCAAGACCGACCGTGGTGTCACTTGACACCCGATCGGCATTTCTGTTATATTTTATTGGTGCTAATATTTATCTTCTGCACTAAATATTATTCATCATGCCATGTTTTAATTCCTGTCAGCATGCATTTAATATAAGTATATCATGAGCATGTGCAGATAGTTTAATTCACCATGACCACATAATTGTTTTGCTGCATTTGTTATATCTTTTGTCCATGATGTTTGCGAGTACATTCAAACGTACTCAAAGGCTTGTCCCTGGCTATTTACTTGGCCAGGTTAGGGGTTCTACGAGGAGTACCACAGTGACGTCCGTGCGAAGCCTAGGAGTGCAGCCACGCTGGATAGGAGTTATCCGGGTCAGCTGTTCCTGATGGAATGGAGCCCCATCGATGTGGAAATCCGCAAGCCAATTTCTTTATCCACCACCGGAGTCATTATTGCATCAGTAGACCTTTATGGTCTTGTATCTAATTCTTGTAAATGCTTGGTAATCTGTAACAAGGATGTGTCAACCAGTAACAGTAATCCTGGGCTGGTGATGACACTAGGGGTTAATTTCTGGAATATTGTGTTCCCGAAATCCGGCCCCGACATGCGGGTCCATGTCGAGTGTGAGACGACGAGCCCGCCGGAGTCAGCGATAGGGTTGCGGTGCGTCCGTCTCGCCACATGGAGGGGTGCAGGGATGAGGCCTGCTGCTCTTGCCGTGCCGGGCCGGTGGTGGCGTTGGCAGCGGGCGATGGAGAACGGTGAGGAGATCCGCGGGCGGGAGCTGTCTGAGCAACACGGGCGGCCCGCCGCTCAGCACGGGCTCGGGGAGGGTCAGCCATGGAACCGGCGGAATGACGGTGTGTGGTTCGATGGAAGGGAAGCTTCGGCACACCCCCCCTACCTGGCGTGCCAAATGTTGGATTGTGGGTTCCGGCAAACCCATGAGGTTCGAACACTAGGGTGCGCACGAAGATCTCTCCTTTCCGCCCTAGTTCGCTTCTCCCACAGATTCCTAGGCCTAGCTCGTCGAACCCGAAGAACATGAGACATAAGGGTTTATACTGGTTCCGGCCACCGTTGTTGTGTAATACCCTAATCTAGTGTGGTGTGGTGGATTGCCTTGTAAGCTAAGGATGAACTAGTTCTTGTGCTCGGTGAGCTAGTGGGTGTAAGTGTGGTCTCAATGATCCGATCCCTACGTTGGGTCAGCTCAAGACCAGATGCCCCATATGGTGGTGGCTAGTCCTATTTATAGAGGCCCGGGTCCTGTTTCGAAAATTGAGCGGGAAGGGATCCCACAACGACCGAGTTTGAAGGGGACAGCTAGTACAAGCTATCCTGACAAAAGGTGGTGTTCGCCTACTAAAGGCTCTGGTGGTGACGCAACCGTGGGCTCCGTGGTGACCTTCGCTCTGCCGTCCTGCTAGTCTTGGTCCTGTTGCACCGATATAGAAACCTTTGCCTTTCGCCTCGGGACTCCTCGCATGCGCTTTCCCCTTTAGCACCAAAGAGGAAATTGGCATCCTGCGCCCGCTCGTGCCCGCCTGGCCTTGGTCGTCATGGCTCATGTCATGAGAACCTTGTGAGGTGCCCCGTGACTTGATATCTCCACTCCTCGGGAGCTAGCCTAGTGAGGCCGCCCCAGGGGAGGTGTTGCGTCATCCGCCTCGCGAGGATTGGCCCTCCGCGAGGGTCTTGAGTGGTTGCTGATGAAGTTGGGCCGTACCAGGTGTTGGGGAACATTGTATTTCAAAAAAAAAATCCTACGGTCACGCAAGATCTATCTATTATAAGCATACCAATGAGAGGGGACAGTGTGTCTACGTACCATCGTAGACTGAAAGCTGAAGCTTCTAGTGACGCGGTTGATGTAGTCGAACATCTTCGCGATCCAGCCGATCAAGCACCGAACGTACGGCACCTCCGCGTTCAGCACACCTTCAGCCTGATGACGTCCCAAGAGCTCTTGATCTAGTAGAACGTCGCGGAAGAGTTTCGTCAGCACGACGGTGTGGTGACGGAGATGATGAAGCTACCGGCGCAGGGCTTCGCCTAAGCACTGCAACGAAATGACCGAGGTGTGTTTCCATGGAGGGGGGCACCACACACGGTTGGGAGAGATCAACTTGATCAACTTGTGTGTCTAGAGGTGCCCCCCTGCCCCGTTTATAAAAGAGCAAGGGGGGAGGCCGGCCGGCCCCTATGGCGCGACCTAGGAGGGCCAATCCAACTAGGAATAGGATTCGAATCCTATTCCTAGTAGGAGTCCACCAAGAGTGAGAGGGGGAAGGAAGGAGATGGAGAGGGAGAGGGAAAGAGGGGTCGCGCCCCCCTCCCCTAGTCCAATTCGGACTCCCCTTGGGAGGGGGCGCGCCACCTCCTGGGCTGCTGCCCTCTCTCTCCCCGAAAGCCCACTAGGGCCCAATACTTCCCCGGGGGTTCCGGTAACCCCTCCAGCACTCCGGTTTGATCCGAAACTTTTCCGGAACACTTCGTGTCTTCGAATATAGTCGTCCAATATATCAATCTTTACGTCTCAAACATTCCGAGACTCCTCGTCGTGTCCGTGATCTCATCCGGGACTCCGAACTACCTTCGGTACATCAAAACTCATAAACTCATATACCGATCGTCATCAAACGATAAGCATGCGGGCCCTACGGGTTCGAGAACTATGTAGACATGGCCGAGACTTATCTCCGGTCAATAAACAATAGCGGAACATGGATGCTCATATTGGCTCCTACATATTCTACGAAGATCTTTATCGGTCAAACCGCATAACACCATACGTTGTTCCTTTTGTCAACGGTATGTTACTTGCCCGAGATTCGATCATCGGTATCTCAATACCTAGTTCAATCTCGTTACTGGCAAGTCTCTTTACTCGTTCTCTAATACATCATCTTGTGACTAACTCATTAGTCAATTGCTTGCAAGGCTTATTATGATGTGCATTACCGAGAGGGCCTAGAGATACCTCTCCGACACTCGGAGTGACAAATCCTATTCTTGATCTATGCCAACACCACGAACACTTTCAGAGACACCTGTAGAGCATCTTTACAATCACCCAGTTACGTTGTGACGTTTGATAGCACACAAGGTGTTCCTCCGGTATACGGGAGTTGCATAATCTCATAGTCATAGGGACATGTATAAGTCATGAAGAAAGTAACTGAACGATCATAGTGCTAAGCTTACAGATGGGTCTTGTCCATCACATCATTCTCCTAATGATGTGATCCCATTGATCAAATGACAACCCATGTCTATGGCTAGGAAACATAACCATATTTGATCAATGAGCTAGTCTAGTAAAGGCATACTAGGGACACTCTGTTTTGTCTATGTATTCACACATGTACTAAGTTTCCTGTTAATACAATTCTAGGATGAATAAAAGACATTTATCATGTATAAGGAAATACAAATAACATCTTTATTATTGCCTCTGGGGCATATTTCCTTCAGTCTCCCACTTGAACTAGAGTCAATAATCTAGATTACAATGTAATGATTCTAAGACCCATGGAGTCTTGGTGCTGATCATGTTTTGCCCGTGGAAGAGGCTTAGTCAACGGGTCTGTGACATTCAGATCCGTATGTATCTTGCAAATTTCTATGTCGCCCTGCTTGACTTGATCGCAGATGGAATTGAAGCATCTATTGATGTGGTTTGTGAAACCTGGATTCCTTCGCCAAGGCTATTGCTCCAGTGTTGTCACAAAAGATTTTCATTGGACCTAGACCAGATATGAACTCCTTCATCTAGAATCCTTCATTTGCTGCTTCCAAAGCAGCTATGTATTCTGCTTCACACGTAGATCCCGCCACGGCGCTCTGCTTGGAACTGCACCAACTAACAGCTCCACCGTTTAACAAAAGTGCATATCCGGTTTGTGACTTAGAGTCATCCGGAGCTGTGTCAAAGCTTGAACCGACGTAACCGTTTACGACGGGCTCTTTGTCACCTCCATACACAAGAAATATATCATTTGTCCTTTTCAGGTACTTTAGGATGTTCTTGACTGTTGTCCAGTGATCCACTCCTGGATTACTTTGGTACCTCCCTGCTAAACTTATAGAAAGGCACACATCAGGTCTGGTACATAGCATTGCATACATGATAGATCCTATGGCTGTGGCATAGGGAATGACTTTCATTTTCTCTCTATCTTCTGCAGTGGTTGGGCATTGAGTCTTATTCAACTTCACACCTTGCAACACAGGCAAGAACCCTTTCTTTGAGTGATCCATTTTGAACTTCTTCAAAACTTTATCAAGGTATGTGCTTTGTGAAAGTCCAATTAAGCGTCTTGATCTATCTCTATAGATCTTAATGCCTAATATGTAAGCAACTTCACCGAGGTCTTTCATTGAAAAATTCTTATTCAAGTATCCTTTTATTCTATGCAGAAATTCTATATCATTTCCAATCAACAATATGTCATCCACATATAATATCAGAAATGCTACAGAGCTCCCGTTGACTTTCTTGTAAATACAGGCTTCTCCAAAAGTCTGTATAAAACCATATGCTTCGATCACCTCATCAAAGCGTATATTCCAACTCCGAGATGCTTGCACCAGTGCATAGATGGATCGCTGGAGCTTGCACACTTTGTTAGCACCTTTAGGATCGACAAAACCTTCTTTGCTAGCACCTTTAGGATCATGAAACTTCAGGAATGCAGTTTTGACATCCATTTGCCAGATTTCATAATCATAAAATGCGGCAATTGCTAACATGATTCGGACAGACTTAAGCATCGCTACGGGTGAAAAACTCTCATCGTAGTCAAATCCTTGAACTTGTCGAAAACCTTTTACAACAAGTCGAGCTTTGTAAACAGTAACATCACCGTCAACGTCGGTCTTCCTCTTGAAGATCCATTTATTTTTGATGGCTTACCAATCATCGGGCAAGTCAACCAAAGTCCACACTTTGTTCTCATACATGGACCCCATCTCAGATTTCATGGCCTCAAGCCATTTTGCGGAATCTGGGTTCATCATCGCTTCCTCATAGTTCATAGGTTCATCATGGTATAGTAACATGACTTCCAGAACTGGGTTGTCGTACCACTGTGGCGCGGAACGTACTCTGGTTGATCTACGAAGAACAGCAGAAACTTGATCCGAAGATTCATGATCACCATCATTAGCTTCCTCACTAATTGGTGTAGGAATCACTGGAACTAGTTTTTGTGATGTACTACTTTCCAATTCGGGAGAAGGTATAATTACCTCATCAAGTTCCACTTTCCTCCCACTCACTTCTTTCGAGAGAAACTCCTTCTCTAGAAAGGATCCATTCTTAGCAACAAATATGTTGCCTTCAGATCTGTGTTAGAAGGTGTACCCAACAGTCTCCTTAGGGTATCCTATGAAGACACATTTCTCCAACTTGGGTTCGAGCTTATCAGGTTGAAGCTTTTTCACAAAAGCATCGCAACCCCAAACTTTAAGAAACGACAACTCCGGTTTCTTGCCAAACCACAGTTTGTAAGGCGTCGTGTCAACGGATTTAGATGGTGCCCTATTTAACGTGAATGCAACCGTCTATAAAGCATAACCCCAAAACAATAGTGGTAAATCGGTAAGAGATATCATAGACCGCACCATATCTAATAAAGTACGGTTACAACGTTCGGACACACCATTACGCTGTGGTGTTCCGGGTGGCGTGAGTTGTGAAACTATTCCACATTGTTTCAAATGAAGACCAAACTTGTAACTCAATTATTCATTGCCATGATCAGATCGTAGAAACTTTATTTTCTTGTTATGATGATTCTCTAATTCACTCTGAAATTCTTTGAACTTTTCAAGTGTTTCAGACTTGTGCTTCATTAAGTAGATATACCCATATCTGCTCAAATCATCAGTGAAGGTCAAAAATTAGCGATACCCACCGCGAGCATCAACACTCATTGGTCCACATACATCACTATGTATGATATCCAACAAATCTGTTGCTCGCTCCATAGTTCCGGAGAACGGAGTTTTAGTCATCTTGCCCATGAGGCATGGTTCGCAAGCACCAAGTCATTCATAATCAAGTGATTCCAAAAGTCCATCACTATGGAGTTTCTTCATGCATTTTACACCCATATGACCTAAACGGCAGTGCCATAAATAAGTTGCACTATCATTATAAACCTTACATCTTTTGGCTTCAATAATATGAATATGTGTATCACTATGATCGTGATCCAACAAGAATAGACCAATCTTCAAGGGTGCATGACCATAAAATATATTACTCATATAAATAGAACAACCATTATTCTCAGATTTAAATGAATAACCATCTCGCAATGAACAAGATCCAGATATAATGTTCATGCCTAACTCTGGCAGCAAATAACAATTATTCAAGTCTAAAACTAACCCCGAAGGTAGATGTAGAGGTAGCGTGCCGTCGGCGATCACATCGACTCTGGAACCATTTCCCACGCGCATCGTCACCTCGTACTTAGCCAATCTTTGTTTAATCCGTAGTCCCCATTTCGAGTTACAAATATTAGCAACCGAACTGGTATCAAATACACAGGTACTACTACGAGCACTAGTAAGGTACACATCAATAACATGTATATCACATATACATTTGTTCACCTTGCCAGCCTTCTTATCCGCCAAATATTTGGGGCAGTTCCGCTTCCAGTGTCCAGTCCCTTTGCAGTAGAAGCACTCAGTTTCAGGCTTGGCTCCAGACATGGGTTTCCCCGTGGGAGGAGAAACTGTCTTACTATTCTTCTTGAAGTTCCCCTTCTTTCCCTTTCCCTTTTTCTTGAAACTAGTGGTCTTGTTAACCATCAACACTTGATGCTCCTTTTTGATTTCTACCTCCGCAGCTTTGAGCATAGCGAAGAGCTCGGGAATTGTCTTCCGCATCCCTTGCATGTTATAATTCATCACGAAGCCTTTATAGCTTGGTGGAAGTGATTGAAGAACTCTATCAATAACACTATATTCGTCAACATTGCATCCAAGTTGAGTCATATGATTGTACTAGCCAGACATTCTGAGCAAGTGTTCACTGATAGAACTATTCTCCTCCATGTTGCAGGTGTAGAACTTATTGGAAATCTCATATTTCTCAATCCGGGCATTTGCTTGAAATATTAAGTTCAACTCCTGGAACATCACATATGCTCCGTGACGTTCAAAACGTCGTTGAAGTCCCAGTTCTAAGCCGTAAAGCATGGCACACTGAAATATCGTGTAGTCATCATACCGCGTTTTCAAGACGTTCAAAGCGTCTACATTGGCGGGAGGGGGCTTGTCACCTAGCGGTGCTTCAACGACATAATTCTTCTGTGCAGCAATGAGGATAATCCTCAAGTTACGGGCCCAGTCCGTGTAATTGCTACCATCATCTTTCAACTTAGCTTTCTCTAGGAATGCATTAAAATTCAAAGGAACGGTAGCACGGGCTATTGATCTACAACAACATAGATATGCAAAAACTATCAGGACTAAGTTCATGATAAATTTTTAATGTTCAATTAATCATATTACTAAAGAACTCCCACTTAGATAGATATCCCTATGGTCATCTAAATGATCACATGATCCAAATCAACTAAACCATGTCCGATCATCACGTGAGATGGAGTAGTTTTCATTGGTGAACATCTTATGTTGATCATATCTACTGTATGATTCACGCTCGACCTTTCGGTCTCCAGTGTTCCGAGGCCATATCTGCATATGCTAGGCTCGTCAAGTTTAACCCGAGTATTCTGCGTGTGCAAAACTGGCTTACACCCGTTCTATGTGAACGTAGAGCTTATCACACCCGATCATCACATGGTGTCTTGGCACGACGAACTTTCGCAATGGTGCATACTGAGGGAGAACACTTATACCTTGAAATTTAGTGAGAGATCATCTTATAATGCAACCGTCGTACTAAGCAAAATAAGAAGCATAATAAGATAAAAATCACATGCAATCAAAATATGTGACATGATATGACCATCATCATCTCGTGCTTTTGATCTCCATCTCCAAGGCACCGTCATGATCACCATCGTCACCGGCGAGACACCTAGATCTCCATCGTAGCATCGTTGTCGTCTCGCCAACTATTGCTGCCACGACTATCGCTACCGCTTAGTGATAAAGTAAAGCAATTACATGGCGACTATATTTCATACAATAAAGCGACAACCATATGTCTCCGGCCAGTTGCCGATAACTTTACAAAACATGATCATATCATACAATAACGTATAACTCATCATGTATTGACCATATCACATCACAACATGCCCTGCAAAAACAAGTTAGACGTCCTCTACTTTATTGTTGCAAGTTTTACGTGGCTACTACAGGCTTAGCAGGAACCGTTCTTACCTTTGCATACAAAAACCACAACGATTTTTTGTCAAGTATGTGCTGTTTTAACCTTCACAAGGACCGGGCATAGCCACACTTGATTCAGCTAAAGTGAGAGAGACAGATACTCGCCAATCACCTTTAAGAAATGAGTGCTCGTAACGGTGAAACCAGTCTCCCGTAAGCGTACGCGTAATGTCGGTCCGGGCCGCTTCATCTCACAATACCGCAGAAACAAAGTATAACATGATGGTAAGCAGTATGACTATTATCGCCCACAACTCATTGTGTTCTACTCGGGCATATCATCTACGCATAGACCTGGCCCATGATGCCACTGTTGGGGAACGAAGCATTTCAAAAAATTTCCTATGATCACACAAGATCTATCTACTAGAAGCATAGCAACGACAGGGGAGATTGTGTCTACGGACCCTCGTAGACCGAAAGCAGAAGCGTCTAGTGACGCGGTTGATGTAGTCGAACTTCTTCGCGATCCAACCGAACAAGCACCGAACGTACGGCACCTCCGCGTTCAGCACACGTTCAGCTTGATGACGTCCCATGAGCTCTTTATCCAGTAGAACTTTGCGGGAGAGTTTTGTCAGCATGACGGCGTGGTGATGGAGATGATGAAGCTACCGGCGCAGGGCTTTGCCTAAGCACTGCAACAATATGACCGAGGTGTGTTTTTGTGGAGGGGGCACCGCACACGGTTGGGAGAGATCAACTTGATCAACTTGTGTGTCTAGAGGTGCCCCCCTGCCCCCGTATATCAAGGAGCAAGGGGGGAGGCCGGCCGGCCACTATGGCGCGCTCTAGGAGGTCCACTCCTACTAGGAATAGGATTCGAATCCTATTCCTAGTAGGAGTCCACCAAGAGGGAGAGGGGGAAGGAAGGAGAGGGAGAGGGAGAGGGAAAGAGGGGCCGCGCCCCCCTCCCCTAGTCCAATTCGGACTCCCCTTGGGAGGGGGTGCGCCACCTCCTGGGCTCCTGCCCTCTCTCTCCCCTAAAGCCCACTAGGGCCGAATACTTCCCCGGGGGGTTCCCGTAACCCCTCCAGCACTCCGGTTTAATCCGATACTTTTCTGGAACACTTCCGGTGTCCGAATATAGTCCTCCAATATATCAATCTTTACGTCTCGGACATTCCGAGACTCCTCGTCATGTCCGTGATCTTATCCGAGACTCCGAACTACCTTCGGTACATCAAAACTCATAAACTCATAATACCGATCGTCATCAAATGTTAAGCGTGCGGACCCTACAATTTCGGGAACTATGTAGACATAACCGAGACTTATCTCCGGTCAAACTGCATAACAACATACGTTGTTCCTTTTGTCAACGTTATGTTATTTGCCCGAGATTCGATTATCATTATCTCAATACCTAGTTCAATCTCATTACCGGCAAGTCTCTTTACTCGTTCCGTAATACATCATCTTGTGACTAGCTCATTAGTCAATTGCTTGCAAGGCTTATTATGATGTGCATTACCGAGAGGGCCCAGAGATACCTCTCCAACACTTAGAGTGACAAATCCTATTCTTGATCTATGCCAACACCACGAGCACTTTTGGAGACACCTGTAGAGCATCTTTATAATCACCCAGTTACGTTGTGATGTTTGATAGCACACAAGGTGCTCCTCCGGTATACGAGAGTTGCATAATCTCATTGTCATAGGAAGATGTATAAGTCATGAAGAAAGCAACTGAATGATCATAGTGCTAAGCTAACAGATGGGTAGTGTCCATCACATAATTCTCCTAATGATGTGATCCCGTTGATCAAATGACAACTCATGTCTATGGCTAGGAAACATAAGCATCTTTGATCAACGAGCTAGTCTAGTAGAGGCATACTAGGGACACTATGTTTTGTCTATATATTCACACATGTACTAAGTTTCCGGTTAATACAATTCTAGCTTGAATAAAAGACTTTTATCATGATATAAGGAAATACAAATAACATCTTTATTATTGCCTCTACGGCATATTTCCTTCACCAGGCCGCCGGACGAGCCACACTCTGGGCCGCAGGCAAGCAAGTCGGGTACCCCCGTTCCGAGAACGCCGAAAGGCGCACTTTGGGCTGCATTATCCTAAGGTCGTCAAGGCACATACCTTCGGCCATATCACTTTGCGCATGTCCTAGAAATGGATTCTCATTTGATGAGTTTCCTTGAGCATTTAAACTTGCATATCCGGTGCTTCGCCACCATGAGTTTCGCCGTGCCCTGACTGGAACGAGTCAGGGTGTTAGGTCTTGTTCTTTCATCCGCGATGTGGGCCGCTGCGCCGGGGGACCTCTCCCATGGTTTGTTGCATGAAGAAGACTCGACACGACGCCTGTGCTCGTGTTCGTCCCTGTAGCATTGATAAACCCAAGCGACTAAGCTCTGTCTGGCGGGCTAGCCCTATCCACGTCACCTCCTAGGGTCCTTGGTGTTCGGTCTTCTCAAGGAACGGCCTCTGGAGGTTGTTTCTTGCATGGGTCACCACAGCCACACAAGTTTTTACAAAGCGCGCACAGCGCTAGAAGACCAGGTTGTTTTGGCATGGGTACTGAAAATTTTACTAGGTGGGAGTAAAATGGTGGGGCTACCGAAAATTGGGATAAAGGGATCAAAGCAGAGCGGGGTGGGAGTAACGAACATCACACACAGTTAAAACATAATAGTCGTGTGCTATCAAACAGAAAACCACTCTAGCCGAGGAGATATTTTTGATATTGCGAGGGATGCAGGCGGGACTAAAATGTCGGGGCTCCAGTTCAAAAATAAATCCGAGGAGACTGAAAATTCAGATCAACTGATTGAAGCAGAGCGAGAGTAACATACATCGCACATGGTCCACACATACGAACCGTGTGCTATCAAACAGAAAAACCCTCTACGCGGGTAGATATTTTCGAGATTACGAGGCAATAGATATTTTCAAGAGCGGGAGGCAAGCCACCTGGAACCCAATCTACTGTAATCAAGTGAGTGACTGTAGGGGCACCTGCATGGCACACAAGTAGTCTGGCCGAACCGTGTCTGTTGTGTACCCAAGCAGACTATTTTTGCATCCAACTCGTGTGCTGTTTATAAATTTGGCAAAAAGAATAACGCGGGAAACGGTCAGAACATAAACACACTTACATGTGGACCAAATATATGTATGAAAAGGGTGGTTTGATGTACGAATACCCAATGCACAACTTTGATGTGCACATGTCGCATAAAGCGCACACTATTGCTAGTCAGCCACCCCCTACGAACAACACTTCGTGTCGGCGGTAAGAAAATCCTAACTATGAATCCATGCGCCCCGATATTTAGGTTTGAAATCTCACCCTATCGTAACACAAAACCTATAGGAGTCCAACATATATATTGTCAAACTCCCCTTTTACTTTCGGACAAAGGTGGACCGTGTCCCGACCCACAAATGTATGCTTGTGGCGGGAGATGGGTGAGACCACATATGAATAACCTACGGGTGGCCCTATACTATATGTATGAAAAGGGTGTGGTGTGATATTTAACTATACCATACACAACTTTGATGTGGCACGTGTGCCTCGCGAAATAACCGGACTTTCCCGACCCCACGGAGGTTGCCGGTAGTGCGAAGTACCCACCCCCCCACACACGTGTTCGGGGGCCATCTCACCAGGACGTACTGTAAGATAGACCAAACAGAATCCAACTTAATTATGCCACATCTCTCGCTCGTTGTTGGTCAAAGTTATGGACGTCCACACAACCCCGTGAAATGGGCTAGCTTGTCGCCGATAAACTCGTGAGGGAGTACTGTCTCAAGACAAAACGCACTCCATGCACGTGGCCCAATTATATATGGAAGTGGTGTGTGTGGTGTTTCAATACACAATGTGCAAATTTGATGTGGCACAATGGTTTGGAACCATAAAATCCACACACTGATCGAGGGTTCACGATGGGTAGCATGCATGCGCTCAAACTTAATTAGGCCTAGAATGATCGGCCTTCTATTATAGGGTAACAAGAACCAAAGAAG
This sequence comes from Secale cereale, assembly GCA_902687465.1. Taxonomy (NCBI): domain Eukaryota; kingdom Viridiplantae; phylum Streptophyta; class Magnoliopsida; order Poales; family Poaceae; genus Secale; species Secale cereale. The sequence goes on from LR738715.1 coordinate 138,894,174, forward strand.
AAGAATCCACCCTGATAACATGTCTCGTCGCCGGTCGAAATGATGGATGTTCACGCGGGCCCACAAATATATGTAGGCTTGCCTGCCATATATAACCAAGCGAGTGAGAGTGTGCAAAGATAAACATTGCATGCATGTGTCCCAAACAAATTTATGGTGGTGTGTGATGCATGCATATGTGTTTAATTAATACTTGATGCACAAAATTGATGTGGTGCATGCGTTCAAAATCTCACAGGTCCCCACATAGAGCTAGAGGTTCATGACGTGTCATGTGCTTGCCACCCCCCTCCTTCGATCGAACGGGATGGATCATGTGTACACATGTGCTATTATATATGTAATTTCACCTATATCGCGAGACAAGAAAAAAATTAACCCCCTCCTAAGTCAAAATAGTTAACCTCTCTTGTTATCGATGAAAGTGATGGACCAAGCAGGCCGACAGATGGAAGCATTACCGATAGCCACGTGAGTTAGTGCCACAGGACAACCTCCATCGCTTGCATGTGTGCCAAAATGTATATATGGAGAAGTGTGTGGTTGTGCTGTTTTGAATACCTAATGCACAACCTTTGATGTGGCATTTGACTCAAAACCCAGTAAGTCCCCACACAGAGTGAGGTTCATGTGTGACACATAGTATATGTTGGCCGCATCTCCTCTTCGACACATACTATATATATATATATATATACTCCTCCCTAAGAGAGCCCTAAAAAGAATGAATCCTCCTTGTTCGGCAAATGTGCCTCTCTCTCTCTCGTTGGGTCAAAGTTATGGAGGATGACCTCTCGCGGGCCCATAGATGGAAGCGCCGCAAGCGAGTGAGTTCCTATAGGGCAACCACCGCCTGCATAGTATTGCGTGATGATTGAATACCAATGCACAACTTTGTTGTGGAACCTGCCTTGGGAACCGAAAAGTGCCCACATGGAGCGAGGTTATGACAAATATAGAGGCACATACACACACACAGAGAGAGAGAGGGAGACACACACATAGAGAGAGAGATCAAATTTTAGCTACACGTGCACCAAAATGGATTGCAAAATCATATGTGTGTCCCTCGGTGCTTGTTTCCCGTGAAAGAAATTTCAAAATATTGAGAATATTGATTTTTAAAATTTAGTAAATCCAAAGCACAGTAGAAATTCATGAAACTTATCGTGGTGTCATATATGGACAACAGTTGTATAAATCAATGCAAAACCTTATCATTCTCTACGGTAGCGAATCACTAAAATTATAATTTAACATTGCATAATAAATCCTCTGTATATTTAATACTCCTATCCTCAAATAGAATCATTAAACACGCAAACATATGCAAACAATCCAAACATAACAACAATCTGTCTAAACAGGACAGTCTATAAAGAGTGCAATTTCCCCCATACTTCCCTAACTATTTTTTTTTTGAAAAATTACCATGTTACATGGAACTTATTGATGATAATTGTGTAAAAATGTCAAGATTTTATAACGTTCTAACTATCCACAAGAATTCAGACAATGATGGAAAACTTTCTGTTTTCAAACAACAACATGTAGACTTGCAAAATAAGCATGGTAAAGCCTATACTTGACATTTTTATTGAAATAAAAGAAACAAAACATTATTCTAAATCAAAACAAAATAAAATGACGCGCCAACCAAAACTCATATCATGTGAGGAATAAAAATATAGCTTCAAGTGAAGTTACCGATAATGTTTGAGAGGAAAGAGGTGATGCCTTCCGAGGCATCCCTAAGCTTAGTTGCTTGGTTGTTACTTGAATATTACCTTGGGGTGCCTCGTGCATCCCCCAAACTTATGGTTTCTCTACGCCTTATTCTCCTCATATCAAAATCTTCCGAAAACTTGAAAACTTCAATCACACAAAACTCAATGGAACTTCGTGAGCTGGGTGAGTATGATAAAACAAATCATTCACTTTGGTTACAATCAAATAAAATATTCATAATTATTCTCACACAATGCCTACTATACCATATCATTTCTACAATTTATATTGACCAATATAAGGCATAGAAACTAGAAAACAAGCAAACTATGCATTCAAAACAGAATCTGTCAAAAACAGAACAATCTATAAAGATCTGAATTGATCTCATACTTATGCAACTCCCAAAATTATGTAAATTAGGACAACATAATTTTTTTGTATATAAATCATCTTTAGAATAATTTGAATTTTATCACGTTCCAGTGAAGCACTGAAATTCTAGCTCTGGACGCAAAAGTTTCTGTTTTTGCACAGAATGAAGTCAACTATCATTCACACAAACTCAAAGGCTTTACTTGGCACTTTATTCAAACAAAAGCTATAAAACATGATTAATACGTAAAATAATCATGTGAACACACTAAAACTGTAAGGGTACATGTTGGTAGTCTCCCAACAAGCGCTTTTCTTTAATGCCTTTTTAGCTAGGCATGATACTTTCAATGATGCTAGCATAGAAGTAAAGAATGTAAACACAAATAGAACATCATGAATAACGTGGCAAGCACATTTAAGTCTAAACCCATTCCTATGCATAGGGATTTTGTGACCAAACAATTTATGGGAACAAGAATGAACTAGCATACGAAGGCAAAACAAGCAATACTTCGAGAGGAAACTTGATATTATTGAGATAAGTAAATGCATGTGTCCCTCTCTCATAATAATTTCCAGTTGCATGATGAAAGAATTCCACAATATAGTTATCGCATAAAGCATTCTTTTCATGATGCATAAGCATAGAAATTTTTCTACTCTCAACATAAGCAAATTTATTCTCATGAATAGTAGTGGGGAGCAAATTCAACAAAATAACTATCATGAGATACTTGATTGGCATGATCAATTTGAGCATTAAAATCATGAGGACAAGTTTCATGGTTTTCTTTATTCCTGATAGAATACATGTAGTCATCATAATTATTATAAATAGGAAGCATGCTACCATTATAACAAATTTGCACATCAAATCTTGGGGGACTAAAAATATCATCTTCATCAAACATACCATCCCCAAGCTTATGGATTTGCATATCATTAGCATCATGGATATTCAAAGAATTCATACTAAAAACATTGCAATCATGCTCATCATTCGAAGATTTTATGCCAAACATTTTATTGAATTATTCTTTTATCAATTGAGCACAATTTTCGTTTCCATCATTTTTGCGGAAGAAATTATAAAGATGAATAATATGATGCAACCTCATCATTCCATTTTCAGTTTTCTTTTATAAACAAAACTAGTGATAAAACAAGAAACTAAAAGATTCGATTGCAAGATCTAAAGATATACATTCGAGCACTCGCCACATTGGCAACGGCGCCAGAAAAGAGCTTCATGTCTACTACACAACTTGTTCATGTAGACTCGTGTTGGGACTCCAAGCGCAGAATTTTGTAGGACAGTAGAAATTTTTCCTCAAGTGGATGACCTAAGGTCTCTCTCAAACAACCATCCAACCAAATAATAAAAAGTCTCTTGTGTCCCCAACACACCAAATACAATGGTAAATTGTATAGGTGCACTAGTACGGCGAATATATGGTGATAAAAGTGTAGTAATGATAGTAGATATTTAATTTTGTAATAGAAACAATAAAAATAGCAAGGTAGCAAGTAACAAAAGTGAGCACAAACGGTATTGCAATGCTTGAAAACAATGTCTAGGATCCGTACTTTCACTAGTGAAATCTCACAACAATGCTAATATAATTGGATCACATAATCATGCCTCAACATGCGATGAAGAATGACTCAAAAGTTCCTATCTAGCGGAGAACATAATAAGATATTGTTCATAGGGTACAAATCGACCTCAAAGTTATTCTTTCCGATCGATCTTTCAAGAGTTCGTACTAAAATATCATCAAGTTATCCTTTCCGATTGATCTATGAAGGGTTCGTACTAAAATAACACCATATGATACACATCAACCAACTCTAATTTCACCTAGATACTCCAATGTCACCGCGAGTATCCGCGAGTTAATTATACGATATGAATCGAACAATTGCAGATTCATAATAATCAATCCAACACAAAGAACCTGAAAGAGTGCCCCAAGATTTCTACTAGAGAAACAAAGATAAGAACGTGCATCAACCCCTATGCATAGATTACCCCAATGTCACCACGGGAATCCGCGAGTTGATTGCCAAAATGCATATCAAGTGAATCAATATGATACCCCATTGTCACCACGGGTATTCATAGCAAGATATACATCAAGTGTTCTCAAATCCATACAAGTATTCAATCAAAAGAAACCTCAAAGGGGAAGTTCAATTCATCACAACAAGATAGAAAGGGGAAAACACCATATGATCCAACTATATTAACGAAACCCATGATACATCAAGATTGTGCATCTCAAGAACACGAGAGAAAGAGAGAGATTAAACAGATAGCTACTGGCAAAAACCATCAGCCCCGAGGGTGGACTACTCCCTCCTCATCATGGTGGCCACCAGGATGATGAAGATAGCCACCGATGATGATTTCCCCCTCCGGGGGACTGCCAGAGAAGGGCTCTAGATTGGATCTCATGGTTCTAGAACTAGTAGCGGCTGGAACAAAATTTTGTCGACTACACTAGGGTTTTGGGAATATTTGGTTATTTATGGAGCGAAGAGGCAGTGCGAGAGGAAACCGAGGTGGGCACAACACACCTAGGGGCGCCTGGACCCCCAGCGGTGCCCTGGTGGGTTGTGCCACCCTCAGTGCACCCCCAGGTGCTTCTCTGGCTCACTGGATGTCCTCTGGTCCAAAAAAATCTGCAAAAAGTTTTGTTGTATTTGTACTATGTTTGATATTGATTTTCTGTGATGTAAAAAACAAGCAAAAAAGAACAACTGTCACTGGGCACTATGTCAATAGGTTAGTCCAAAAAATGATATAAAGTTGCTATAAAATGATTGTAAAACATCCAAGAATGATAATATAACAACATGGAACAATCAAAAATTATAGATACGTTGGAGACGTATCACTCACTTGCTTAGTATATAAATAATATATTTTAATTATATCATGCCATGATGTTTACATAAACAACATGTATCTGAATTTTGGCATGCCGACCCATTTTCTAAAGACATAATATAGTTATATCATCTCATCCTGTTTACATAGTCTTCATATTTTGAATTATGCCATTCTATCCAGGAATTATATTAAGCCATCATGTTTCATTGACGGCATGATATGAATTATGGCATGCCAGCCACTTTAATAGACACTTCGTATAGTTATATCATGCCATCCTATTTACATAGTCATCATATTTTGTAGTCTGTCATTCTATCATGTTTAGTCATCCATCATATAAGTGAAATTGTGTCATGTTATTCGGTTTAGTTAGCCATCACATAAGTGGAATTGTGTCATGCTATCATGTTTGGTTAGATAATATAAATGTGAACTATTTCGTGGCACGTTTACTTCCCTACTATCCATTCCACCTGTATATCATACAATGCATGTTCATTCAATTACTTTTCTTGTTTATCAGCAATTTGAATTGGAGGGGGTGATGGCAGTAACTATGGGAGTAAAAACACCGTGTTCAGAAAAGATAGTGCTACCCGTTGATGCAAATAGAACCACAGCTGTACTTGCTTAAGAACCAGCCCCACCAGACATAACCCAGACTCACGCAGATTGTATGCCCCAACCTAGTTGGACAAAGAACCAGCTACACCCCTTCAAACCCCGACCCCAGCAGATAGTAACCCAATACCAGTTGACACAACACCATCTCCATCCCAGAGCACCCAAATACGAGTAGTTATTAAGGCAACTGATGTGCCCAAAGCACTAAGACCACCACTCCGAACCCCAAGTCAACGCTTAAAGAAGAAGAAGTATTGTTCTCAGGTCAGCTTTCGTAGCTATAGTTCATACTCCTTTGCTCTTGCATCGTTGTATTTACTCATACCGACTAATTTACAATTTTAAGGATGCAATTGAAACTCCAATGGCGCAACAGGTAAGTTTTAAACCTGTTTATTTAACTGGTTTTCTGTTGTAATTTTCTCTATCTTTGTTTCAGTTTCAATTGAATAAACATCTATGTTCTCGTGCCATGCACATTACAAGTGTTTTAGTGCTGTGTAGTTTCCCACACTTATATTTTGTCTATGCTAATTTGTCTTAAACATATATGATTTGAATTGTCTCTATCTTGATTTGGCAACATAAACTAGAATGATATAGACCATACAGTACAATAGTACATAGATATATGTTTGTTTAATGTTGTTATCCTATCCACCTTACTACTTAATTGGTTTACCAAAATGAGTTTCCTATACAACATTAAACCTGTGATGTGTCTTCTTGTTTCTCTTTTGCAATGCGGACAAAATATTGGAGAACAGTACCCCGTTATGCAATCGTAAAGTAAGTAATCTAGATAAGGTTCAAGATAGGGAGACATCCTTGTTGGTCTCCAAGAAAGCCGATAAAAAATATCTTGAAGACAGTAAGACAACCCCAAAGTCATGTCTTGATGTAGTGTTCGAGTTACTCGCCACTACTGCTTGCACAAGCTCTTCGAACTCGCAGTGTGAATCAGTTCGGCTTCTTGAGTCTCAACTTCAAGTTGAAAGACATCGGTCAGATGTGCTACGACACGAAGCTGAAGGACTAAGGAAGTCCCAGCAGAATTCAGATACATACTACTTGGTGCAATAGCAAGCACTGGAGGATTTAAGGACCAATCAAGAGAAAGCTAATAAGCTTGCTAAGCTTCTTGCCAGCATGGTGGATAACCAGGATATTGTTTCTTGAGCTCTTATGAAGTGGTTTCAGTAATGGACTTGTTTTGCTGCAGCGTTTATTTGCACTGGTCGCCAACTTTGACAACCATTGTATGTAATATGTTGCTTTGTTCCCCATATTTGCACCGGCGGTGAAATTTGATGCCAAGTGGATGTAATATGTGTAACAGTTGTAATAGCCTAGTGTAAGTTGCTTTCTTATTTATTTCCTTGTTGTCTTGTTTATTTCTTTGCTTGTAGTTAATAAATAATAAACAAGCAAACAAATAAATGGCCTCAGTAAGCTATTTTTAAAAACTGGGTCGCGATAACCATGGGCAACATACGGACCATTGTCAGTTTGTCACCATGGTCCTGCTATCTGTTGTAGTTGACAATGGGCCTTCTACGGTCCGTAGAATCAATGGGACTTCTATGGACCATATGATCGATTAGCCAAACATGGGACAATAACGGACCGCATTATGGGATGTAAACGGGATAGAGTGGCAGATGGGTTGACCATAACGGGTCTTTAAGAGGCCGACGAGTATAACGGTCTTAATTCTATCGACATGCCAAATGGGTTGTTAATGGGCCATAATTGATGATGCTATGAAAACGGCCCAACAGATTAACGGGCCACAAACGGGCCAACTTTAACCACGTGCTGAATTTAGCCCACAAGCGGAAAAGCCCAGAAACAGACCATAAGCAACCGAATGCTGCAAATCAGCCCAAGAATAAATGGGCCCTTAAAAGGAAAAAAGATAACACAGGATGGGAATGGCCCAATGGAGTAATGGGTCGTTAATTGGTATGAAGCGATATATTGTTCATTATGGTCCCATTTCACCACGGGCTGTTAATGAGCCAAGAGTTACAAAGTGCCTCATATGGGCCGAAAGATGTCATGGGCCTTACATGGGCCTCAAGTTAAAATGGGCTGGAATCATATTGGACGACCAAGATGAAACTAGTGAGCCAAATTCGGGAGGACCATAATGGGCCGTGAGTTATCGGGCCTGAGTGGGCTCACTAGTACTAGGGAAAACCTTATGCACCGAATCTTAGCAGTGGCGCCGGATAAAAAGAGGCGCTACTGCTACTTAGCAGTAGCACGGGGCATAAACAGGCGCTACTGGTAGCAACTTAGTAGTAGCGCGACTCGGTAGAAACACGCTACTACTAAAATTGACCGACCGTTCCCGCCATGCTAGGTTTAGTAGTAGCGCGCCCATCTCAACTGCGCTACTACTAATGTATTAGCGCGCTTTTTTGCAGGTCGCCACTTCTAATTTTGAACCTGGCCACATGGCGGCCCCTGCTTAGCAGTAGCGCCGCTGCCAGAAGCGCACTACTACCATCATATTAGTAGCAGCGTTTTGCACCCAGCGCTACTGCTAAACCACAGCCATACCACCTTTTCCCTCGCCCTCCCCCCTCCTGCATCCTCTCTTCCTTCACTTTCCCCTAGATCCCACTTCCTCTCTCCCTCACTTTGCTTCTTCCTCACTATTTCTCCCGCCATTACTCTCCTTCTTCTACCTATCTTTCTCTCTCTTTATTACTCCTAGCTAACTACACCACCTCCATTAATGCATCTCATTTCTCTTTTTCCTTCCCCCTCCATTAGTTGGACTTGTCTCCTCCCAAACTAGCTAGCTAGGTAGATCTAGCAATTATTGAAGAGACCTATGTACCCCCTAACTAGATCTAGCCTTGTCAAGAAGAGTTTTGTCCACTTTTGATCATTCCATAGGTGTGTGTGTGGCGACACCTATCTACATCATCATCACTGTGCTCGATCTCGAGATAGGTGATTAAAAAATTATGCTTTTGCAAGAATGGAAATATCTGTATGTGTGTGATATGACATAATTAGGCGATATGATGGAAATTGTGTGTGTGGCATGAGTTGCCGCCGAATTGTGCTTGTGATTTGCCTATGTTTTGCCAAAATGATGATTTATTTCCGTTTAGGCGAATTCCGAGCAAACTCTATATATCCTATTTTTAGGGAAGGTCATGCCAAATTTTTGTATGACTTTGATCCATGCATGCATTTTTATAATCAATTTGTTTATTATTACTGTGCATGCGTACATGATGGTGACTAGAACAATGGTGGACAGGTGGTTGCGGTCGACGGTCCAGGACATGAAAGAAAATATGCTTACAGAGATTTTATATCCGTGTCCAAGGTGCAAAGGATGAGTTTGGCTCGACCCCTCTGATGATGGTCGCGTGATGGCGCACCTACTATTGACTGGTTTCATGGATGGCTATGCTCGATGGATAATTGAAGATGAGGATGATGATGTTGAGGACACCGACAGGGCAGGCAATGACGACACGAGGCAAGACGAAGAGATGATCGATAATGGCGGCGAAGAAGGGGACAGACATGGCGGAGGAGAAGCGGCCGGACATGGCGGCGGAGAAAACGTGGACTCCACGCCGCATACTTTGTTGGTACTAAGTTCAATCAAGAGGGACCCTCATGTTCAAGCACTGCTTCGCAAGGAGCCGAGTACTGTCAGAGTTGCTTCTAGAGAGGAGGCCAAGCTGCAACAACTGTTGGTAGACTCGAACACTCTATTGTATCATGGTTGCGATCCCGAGGTAACCCGCTTGACTTTCACGCTCCAACTGCTGAAGACGAAGGCTAAAAATGAATGGACTGACACTAGCCTCGATGAGCTTCTCAAGTACCTAAAGGATGTTCTTCCCGCGGGGAATCTATGTCGTACTAGTGTGGATGAGGCGAAGAAGATCGTGTGTCCTCTTGATCTACCGCACGTTAGATACCATGCATGCATCAATGATTGCATAATTTATCGAAAGCAGCATGCAGGAAAAACCAACTGTCCGTTGTGCAATGCTTCTCGATACAAGAAGGACGAGAAGAAATCTCCCCAGAAAGTTGTATGGTACTTACCGATCAGTCCCCGTCTACAACGTTATTTTGTAGATCCTAAGGAAGCAAAGCACATGCGTTGGCATGCGGAGAGGACAAAGCCCGACAATGGAGATGATCCGAAGCTGAGACACCTCGTTGATGGAAGCCAGTGGAGAGCGTTCAACGGCGAATATTTATATTTCGCACGTGATGCAAGGAAAATCGTGTTTGGCGCGTGTACGAATGGCATGAATCCGTTTGGCAACCAGAACACCCACGATAGCACATGGCCCGTGTTGGTATGGATGTACAACCTCCCCCTGGTTGTGCATGAAGTTGAAGTACATACACATGAGCATGCTAGTTTAAGGGCCAAAACAACCGGGAAACAATATCAATCTGTATTTGGGGCTACTTCAAGAGGAGTTAGTCACATTATGGAAAACACCGGCCAAGACATGGGACACCAGCAAAGACGAGTATTTCTATATGAGAGCCGCGCTGATCATGGTGGTGCACAACTATCTCGGTTACGGATATGTTGTAGGCCCGGTGTGCCATGGATACTGTGGATGCACGCGGTGCATGGATGACACGACGTCTCAACAGCTAACGTTAAGGAAAGATGGCGGGTCTCGGAAAATCGTGTACACGGGGTATCGATGATGGCTCGGGAAGGACGACCCTTGGAGACACCGTTGAGATCTATTCAATGGTGAAGCTGACCATCGAGGACCTCCACGTAAGCGGAGAGGAGCCAAAATCGATGGGCTGTTGAAAAACTGGGAACAGTGCCCCGCGTTGGGAAAGACGATGAAAAATTCATTGGAGCCGCTACTGAAGATATGGAAGACGAGGTCTATTTTCTGGGACATGGAGTACTGGCACAAACTCGACACGCCTCATTGCCTTGATCAAATGCATATCTGTAAGAATGTCCTTGAGAGCTTGCTTGCGACACTGATGAACATGCCGGATAAGACCAAGGACGTGCCGAAGGCAAGAAAAGACTTGCAAAATTTGAATATTAGGGCAGGTATGCACCTACCGCCCCGCAAAAATTCAGAGGAGACAGAGACGCAGAAAGAGGCATGGGAGAAAGAAGCACAAAAAGTAAAGGAAGATGATTATTGTCCCCCTTCTTGCTTCACCTTAAGTCATGTGAGATCGATCAATTTTCAAGTGCCTTACCGGAATCAAAGTTAGTTCCGGTTACTGTGGGAAGATTAGTAGATTTCTAGACACTATGAAGAAAAGATTCGGCGGGATGAAGTCCCGTGACTATCATGTGACGATGACGCACATACTACCTGTTGCCCTTAGACGGATAATGGACAAGCATGTCTGCGACAAGCTTATTGGTCTCTGCAAATTTTTTGATGTCATCTCTCAAAAGTCGAACAGTGTGAAGAAGCTCCAAATGTTATAGGAAGAGATCGTTGTGATACTAAATGAGCTTGAGATGTACTTCCCGCCCACGTTCTTTGATGTCATGGTGCATCTGTGTGTCCATATTGTGGACGACATAATAGACCAGGGGCCGTCATTCTTGCAGAACATGATGTTGTTTGAGAGGATGAATGGGATCATCAAAGGATTCATTCGTAACATGTCCCGTCCAGATGGAAGCATCGTCCAGGGCTATCTGACACAAGAGTGGATCTCTTTCTACGAGAATTTTATATATGCTGCAGACCGGTTGCCTGGTGTTGGTTTGCCCATTAAGAAGCACGTTGGGAGGCTCGAAGGAGATGGTTACTCCAACGATCGCAGGGAACTGCCTGTGGCCTACTCAGATCGATGCAACGACTTTGCCAGAGCAAACTAGGTAGTGGTACAACACCTAGACCAGGTAGATCCTTTGGTGACACTGCACAAAGAAACTATCGCAAAGAAGTATCATGACCGGGTGGTATGCAGGACGGACGCCGAAGTTACTAGAGAGCACAACTCCACTTTCCTGCATTGGTTCAAAGAGCATATTCTTGCTAATCCCCCAGAAGAGGGCTCTAAGGAAGGATTGCTCATATACGCCTTATCACATGTCCCCTCGCCAAAACTCGTCACCTATCAGGAATATGATATCAACGGATACACGTTCTACACGGTGACCAAAGATATGAACAGTGATTTTTAGAACTCAGGGGCGACGATGGAATGCATGACCGACAACGACAATGGCTCAACTGAGATATTTTATAGCAGGGTCGAGGAGAACTGGGAGCTTGACTAATCTATACTGCATAACGCTACGATGTTCTGTGGTAGATGTGCTCAGAATGTTGAAAGATAAAATGATGTTTCACTACCATGACTATACCCAACGCCAAGAGCGCTACCGTGAACGCCATCGCACAAAACGAGCCGTGGATACATGGTAAGGACGTGACACAATGCTTCTTCATAACTGACGCGAGCAATCCGAGCCGTGTTGTCGTGAGGAGAGGCAAAAGAAACATCATTGGAATGGATGGAGTCGCTAACGAGGAAGACTACGACCTATACGGCAACCCAATGAGGGAAGATGACGATGATGATGAAGTATACATCAAAAGAAGAATCAATACTACATTACCTAAGAAAGATCGTACTCCATGGAAAAGGAATAGGAAAAGTGAGGGGCTCAATTATTCGTCAATGAACAAGTAGGGAAAGAAGCTCACTCAAAAACGAAAACGTCGATGCTAAGAAACCGTTATCTGTCAAACGATGCAATATATAAGTTCCTATTTTGTACGCACACTTTCCGTTATGTGTCAAATGATGAAATATATATTGCCTTAGTTATATACATTGTACAATCTTCCCTTCGTTCCGGCTCTCGAAAAAAAAGTAAAAGGAAAAGAAAACAGAAGAAACACAATGGAAAAGAAAAGGAAAAAAGTAAGGAAAAAAGAAAAGGAAAAAAAATGAATACAATAGCAGTAGCGCTGGCTGAGTAAAAGCTCTATAGCTACGTTATGTAGCAGTAGAGTTGTTCTAGAAATGCGCTACAACTACTTCATATAGCGGTGGCGCTTTTCTTGAAGACGCGTTATACCTAACTTAGCTATAGCGCTTTTTTAGGAAAAAGCGCTACTGTTATTTTCTCATAACCCGCCGCGCGGGCTTCCCTCCTCTCCTTCCTCTCCCAATCCCACCAGTCTCTTCACCCCCTCATCGCCCCTGCCCTCGCCCTCGCCGAAGCTCGAGCGCTGACCCCGACGTCGCACGCCTCCGTCGCCATCACCCGGCCCCGACCACAACATCTCGCGCCTCCTCCCGCGGCCCCGACCCTGACCACGACGCCGCTCGCGTCCGTCGCCATCGCCCGGCACCAGCCCCGACGCGCCACGCCTCCCTCCTCGGCTTCCTCCCCTCCCAACTTCGGTCGTCGTCGGGCCTGCCTCCTCGCCCTGCACCCTCTGTAAGCCCCCCACCGCTCCTCTCTCTCTCGCTGCCATTAGAGTTCTAGCTAGGGTTGTTCGGTTAATGTACTTAGGTTTTAGTTAGGGCAGTGGGTTAATTAGGTTATCTATTTATTTAGGGCAGTCGGTTAATTAGGTTACCTATTTAGTTATGGTAGTAGGTTAATTAGGTTATCTATTTTGTTAGTGCAGTAGGTAGTTTATTTTTGTGGTGATGTATTTAGCTATGAACCCTAGTTAGGGCAGTAGATTGATTTGGTATTTAGCTAGGCATCAAATTTTATTCAAGGAATTTTTATTGGTATTTAAAGAAGAACAAAAATTGTTGCTATTTGATTTTTTTAGTTAAAGCTATTGTTTCTTTATGAACCCTATATGATATGTGGACATGTGATTTCGACATGTGATTCGGACATATTTGAAGTGGACATGTGATATTTGGAAAATGATGTTTATGTGAATGATAAATGATCCGAGTGGCCTATGTGCAGGGTAAATGTTGATTCATTTCCGTTCCGGTGAATTTTAGGCGCTCGATATGTCCACTTTTTTTAAAAAAAGGTCATGCCGAAATTTCCTGTGAATTTTGGCATGAAGTCTGCTAGAAAGTAGGCATATCGAGTGCTGGAATTTGCTGCGATAGGAATGAAACGACATTCCGGGAAACCATAGACCTTTTTATGTCATTTCTCATTTTATTATAATTTTATAATTAAACGCGGAGACTTAATCATAGGAAACTTGTCGAACAACGAAGAAATCGGGCCTTCTGACCAAGATTCAGACGAGATGGATTGGGTGAACTAGAGTACCTCGACTTTTTATCTGCTAAGCACAGTCAAGGTTTGTAGGGCGACCTCGATGATGGTACTTATACCGACATCGACACCGACGACGTCGGTACCGATGGCGGCGCCGAGACCGGCGGGGAGGTACCATCGCTGAAGCCGCTACCGAAAAAACAAGAAGAAGCAAAGGATACGAAAACTTAACAAACTCTGCATCAGACGACTGGTGATCACAAAGATGGCCCCTCCCAAGTTTGGGCCATTAGAGCCGGAAGAACCTCACAAGTGCTATGGGAACCAAGTCAGATGCATCGTATGGGAATGCGTGAGCATCAACGACTATGACACAAGGGGTGAAGAACATTTGAGGCAGTTGCTCCTGACGAAGTTGCACAAGAGATTTAAGTTCCCCGACCGGGATGGCACCATAGAACAACCATGGGATGATCTGAAGATGAAAAGATTAATAATCATGCCAAGGGCATGTTCAGCAATGATTTGGCCTACTGGAAAGGGAGGGTGAAACGAGGTATTGAGGCTGAGGAACCCATGTCCAAGATTTTGTAGGAAAATCCAACACTTACGGAAGAGGAGTTCCAAAAGTTCAAGGACACTTGTGCTACCGAGTCAGCGAAGGCTAAGGCTGCGAAATTCAAGAGCGTTCAGCAAAGGAACACGAGGAACCAATGCTTCACAAGCCGTGGCTACCCTCGCAAAAGGCCCGTATGGGATAAGGAGGACACAGAACGTGAAGCCGCGGGTCTCCCAGACCCCTTCGCGAAGTTCACCAACCCCTTGTAGCGTGACTTCATCAGGGCCCGCTACAAGTGGGACCAGGAAAAGAAGGTTTTTTACACCGACCCGATCATGGGGAAATTGATTAGAATATTGGTAATTATTCTTTTACCACCTTAGATTTAGCTTCTGGTCAAGTTGACTACTCATTCGTAAACGGTTCACGTTCCTTCTGCAGGAGAAGCAACACCAGCTTGTGGCCGAAAGCCAGTCTTCGTCGATGAGGCCCAAGTGGGACACCTCTCGCAACCGGGCCTTGAGCGAACTTAAGGAACTCCCTTTGGACCAGGGGCCGCAATTTGGACATGTGAATAGTGTCGGAGATGGCGCCACATGGAAGGTCTTTTACAACGAGGGCCCGGAGGCCAAGAAGCAGAAAAATAAGTTTAGTCAGTCGGATATCAACAAGAAGGTGAAGCTTGCGTTTGAGAAAAAAACAGCTGAGTATGCAAAAAAGCAGCCGAGGAGAAAAATGAGTTGTTACAGCAGGCAGTCGCTATAGCTGTAGATGCCTGCAGAAATGAATTCGCTAATAACTTGATCCCGGTTATCATCTAATGGACGAAGGAAAATCCAGACAAGACGGTAGATGATTTCCCCATGCTCAGCTTCGTCGTGAGCAACTCAGTAAATAACACCACCGCACCATCACTTGATCACGCAACCGCGCCTGCTCCCGCACCCGCACCCACACCCGCACCCACACCTGCATCGGCAGCCGCTCATAGTAGCCCGTCCTCTGTCTCTGGAACACTAGGCGGGCCTTCGTTTTTGCCTGAGCTAGACACCCTCATGGTAATTATATGTCGCACCAACATATATCTAGAATATTTCATTTTCATTACCTTTCATATGTTTTACGCCGCGGACATGTGCTTGCAGGACGACTAAACCCCGTGCACTGTACTCTACTTGATCAAAGGCCAGAAGGTGGACGGGGCAACGAAGCCCTTGGAACTCACATTCCATGACCAGTCGATGCCCCGTGAGCACTTTAGGGTTACCTTGTTGAGTGTGAAATCAGGGCATGAGGATTTGGCTCCTCTAGTACGGCTAGGGGGAGAGGACGACGAGACCCCACTGCGGTTTGGAAACTACAAGCACCACAAAAAAAAGACACATCCGTGAAATTTTGGGCCGAATGAAACTTTTTTCTGTCATACTTATGACACTTCTATGACAATAATTGTGAAAAAACACGGTATCATCATAGATGTGGTGGGGTCCTACTTCTATGACAAAAAATCATGACAGAAAATGGGCTTTTCGTCCTGGGCGGGCCGGAGACGCAACTGCATGACATTCTTCTGGCCGTCCATGACGGAAAAAAATGTGGTAGAAGCGAGGGCGAGGAAAATACCGGGGTGTTCCTAGTTACGGTGGGTGGTCGGGGCCGAGCGATGCGCGTTTCTCTCATACACGCACGCGCGTGGGTGCGAGGCGTTGGTCTCTAACTGAACCTGAGCGAGGCGTTCGTCTCTAACTGAACTCGAGCGATTGCGCTGCGGGTTACGCGTTACTGAACCCAAGCGATCGGTCGATGGTTGTTACCTAAACCCGAGCAAGCGATTCCTTCGCTACTGCTGCTAACTGAAGCCGATCGATGCTGCCTCTGCATGAACAGTGAGCGTTGCTGGGGGGTTTGGATGAACAGTTCCCAGTGGGGGTGGCTGAAAAGGACCCCGTGGTGTTGCCTCTGCATGAACAGGACCCCGTTCGATCGAGCCGGTTGGGGCTACATGAACATGACCCCGTGGAGGGCTGCATTAACAGGACCACCCTGTGGAGGGCTGCATGAACATTAGACGGTGGAGGGCTGGATGAACAGTAGCACGTGGAGGGTTGGTTGAACAGGAGCCAGTGGAGAGGGCTGGTTGAACAGTAGCCGGTGGAGTAGCGCGCGGTGGAGGCTGAACAGTCGCAGGTGGAGGCTGGAGGAAGTCGACGGTGGATGAATAGTAGCCCATGGAGACTGGAGCGGGTCGACGGTGTTGATGAACAGTATCCCGTGGAGTCCCGTTTTGCGGTACGCCATGCCCCTCCCGATGAACATGACCCCCGTTTCGACCGTAGCGCTCCAACACAAGTCCGTTTCCTCTGTTTTGCGGTACGCCGCGCCCCTCCCGATGAACAGGACCCCCGTTTCGACCGTAGCGCTCCAACACAAGTCCGTTTCCTCTGTTTTGCGGTACGCCACACCCCTCTCGATCAAAAGGACCCCTGTTTCGACCGTAGGAGGTCCGTTTCCTCCGTTTTGCGGTACGCCAGACCCCTCCCGATGAACAGGTTCCCATTTCGAACGTGGCCGGTCGAACAAAAGGCCGTTTCCTCCGTTCTGCGGTACGTGATACGTCTCCAACGTATCTACTTTTCCAAACCCTTTTGCCCTTGTTTTGGACTCTAACTTGCATGATTTGAATGGAACTAACCTGGACTGATGCTGTTTTCAGCATAACTGCCATGGTGTTGTTTCTATGCAGAATAAAAAGTCCTCAGAATCGCCTGAATCAACGGAGAATTATTTCAGAAAATGTAAAAAATATCTGCAAGAAGATACTCACCGGGGGGCCCACGGCCTGTCCTCGAGGTTGGCGGGCCCGCCCCCCTTCCTAGGGCGCGCCACCTGCCTCGAGGGCCCCCCGATGCTCCACCGACGTACCCCCAGGTCCTATATCTTCCATTTTGGGGAGAAAAAAATCAGAGGGAAGGAATTATTGCGTTTTACGAGACGGAGCCGCCGCCAAGCCCTAGTCTCTCTCGGGAGGGCTGATCTGGAGTCCGTTCGGGGCTCCAGAGAGTGGAGATCGTCGCCATCATCATCATCATCAACCTTCCTCCATCACCAATTCCATGATGCTCACCTCCGTGTGTGAGTAATTCCATCGTAGGATTGCTGGACGGTGATGGTTTGGATGGGATCTATCATGTAATCGAGTTAGTTTTGTTAGGGTTTGATCCCTAGTATCCACTATGTTTTGAGATTGATGTTGCTATGACTTTGCTATGCTTAATGCTTGTCACTAGGGCCCGAGTGCCATGATTTCAGATATGAACCTATTATGTTTTCGTGAATATATGTGTGTTCTTGATCCTATCTTGCAAGTCTATATTCACCTACTATGTGTTATGATCCGGCAACCCCGACGTGATAATAATCGGGACCACTCCCGGTGATGACCATAGTTTGAGGAGTTCATGTATTCACTATGTGTTAATGCTTTGGTTCGGTACTCGGCCTTAATATCCCTTAGTTTCCAATGGGACCCCGCTGCCACGGGAGGGTAGGACAAAAGATGTCATGCAAGTTCTTTTCCATAAGCATGTATGACTATATTCAGAATACATGCCTACATTGCATTGATGAACTGGAGCTAGTTCTGTGTCACCCTAGGTTATAACTTCTACATGATGAATTGCATTCGACGTAATTTCCCATCACCGATCCAATGCCTACGAGCTTTACCTATATTGCTAGTTACTTATTTACTTTTCCGTTGCTACTATCACAAAAACTACAAAAATATTATCGTTACTTTTATTGCTGCTACCGCCACTATCATATTACTTTGCTACTAAACTATCTTGCTGCAGATACTAAGTTTCCAGGTGTGGTTGAATTGATAACTCAACTGCTAATACTTAAGGGTATTCTTTGGCTCCCCTTGTGTAAAATCAACAAATTTGGGTTTAATACTTTACCCTTGAAAACTGTTGTGATCCCCTACACTTGTGGGTTATCAGTACGCAAGGCCTCGTTTCCATTGGCTGTTCCATCCAAGCCCTCTCGATGAACACGACGACGCATTCCGTTCTGACCTAGCCGGTTGGCTCCCCATGAAAAATACAACGACGCTGTTTCTTCGTTCCGACCCAGCCATGTACATGAGCCCTGGCCATACGTACGCGCGAGTAGGCATTCGAGACCCCGCCCGTATGTACGTACGTGGCCGTATTTTCTTTCTTGCACCCTGGCCGTTGTATGTACGTGTACATGCTACGTGCGCGCCTCTGCTACGACACGTGCGCGCCTCTACATCGACCAGTATGTACATACAAGTTCGCGACCAGAGTGACAATTCTACGTACGCTTCGACCAGGTTGGTCCCGACTGTCAGGAACTTCCTTGCGTGCGAAGATGTAGCTGGTGGGTCCTAGCAGTCAGGGGGGGCGAATCTTTTTTTTTTGCCCGGACGCACTTCCTTGTGTGCGAAGATGTAGATGGTGGGTCCCAGCAGTCAGGGGGAAACGTTTTTTTCGTGAAATATGGTGGCCCTTCCGGTGGGTCCCCGATGTTAGGTGGAGGAATAATTATTTTGCACGTAATAAGAAGGCACTTCCTTGCTGCGGCCGTGGACCCAGCTGTTAGCCTCTCCACGTACAGTACTCTTCCGATGGAAGCCGTTCCTTGACCGTGTTGACCACGCCGCGCCGAGAGCACCAAGGCGGTGAACGACGGCGAGGCCTAGGAAGGGGACGATGCGGAGCCAGGGAAGACGCGGCAGTGGAAGCCCGCGCGGAGAGGAGTACGAGGGTTCACTGGTTCGGCTGCGGTGTGAGGCTGTCGTCTATGCAGAATAAAAGGGGGTGTGGGTGAGTGGAGGGATGGCCTGGCAAGCGGTGGGAGTAGTAGGGGGCGGTGAGGCCTCCGCGGCAGCACAGCCGGCCACGGGAGGCAGGAGCACGAGTCACGACCGGCGCTAGTTGGTGATGTCTACACACGCTTCTACTCTTGTAGACTATGTTGGGCCTCCAAGCGCGGAGGTTTGTAGGACAGTAGCAATTTCCCTCAAGTGGATGACCTAAGGTTTATCGAACTCAGGGAAGTAGAGGTTGAAGATGGTCTCTCTCAAGCAACCCTGCAACTAAGATACAAGAAGTCTCTTGTGTCCCCAACGCACCTAATACACTTGTTAGATGTATAGGTGCACTAGTTCGGCGAAGAGGTGTTAAATGGCAAATGATATGGATGGCAAAACAAAGTAATATAAATCTGTAATAAAAAGTGCAGCAAGCAAACAAGTGGTAAACGTGAGCACAAATGGTATTGCAATGGTGGAAACAAGGCCTAGGGTTCATACTTTCACTAGTGGCAACTCCCAACAACATTAACATAATCGAATCACATGATATTTCCCATAAAACATGCAAAGGGGACACACTCGGAGGTCATTCCTTCGTGGTCAAGAGAGGACGATAATTATGTAGGGCTACAAAAGCACACCTCAAAGTTCGTAGTTCTCAATCTAAGGATTTCCCAATGTCACCGCGGCCATCCAAAGAGAGTCCCACAATCACCACAACATATCTAAAGGATAGTCAAAGACAAGCACCAAGAGACTCTCAATCTTCAATCAACACACAAGAGAGGAAATCACTCATGAAAATACTTTTCTAATCCATGTCCAATAGACCGCTGTCACCTTGGTCTCGGGGATTATACTAGATAAAGACAATTGAGTACATCAATCCAATACATAGAGGAAGGGGAAATATCATGGGATCACCCTAGATTAACATAGCCTATGATCACAACGAAGATCACATCATGGAAGAGAGAATTGACCACATAGCTACTGGTAAGAACCTCAGCCCCGAGGAGGAACTACTCCCGCATCATGGAGGGAGGAAGCAACATCGATGGAGATGAATCCGGGGGCACTTCCCCGTCCCGGCAGGGTGCCGGCGCAGGAATTCTGGTCCCCCGAAGCTTGATGGCGATGGCGGCGGAGATCGGAATCGCGTCTGGAGAAAAGGGGTCTGGAATTAGGGTTTCCGATACACGGTGTAAATATATGCCAAAGGGGGGCATCAGAGGGGGTCAGGGGTGCCCAGGCGCCCCCC
>LR738715.1:138920519-139045615 GCA_902687465.1 Secale cereale
CCCTCCCTCCTTCCCCTACCTCCATGTTTTTGAAATTTCAACTGCTAGTTCTAGGGTTCAGCACATGATTTGTAGGCCTTGTATGAACACTGCTCTTAAATTTTCAACTTGCTTGTATGAGCCATGGGGAATTGCTCTTTAAGCTGCACAGCACATGATTTTTCACTGCTAGTTCTAGGGTTCAAGAAATCCCGTTATTTTGTAACTGAAAGGCGCTAATCATCAAATGCAAGTATCATGGTTTAGAAAACCGGTTATATTCTTCTTTAAAAACAAGTACTCCTCCAGCAAGTGATGAATGATACCATGAAGCTGTAAAGAACAGGGACTGATGTGATCATTTTGATTGAACCACATGATCGATCTGCTGCGCCTTTTGGTCTTACCTACAACTCTAGTATGAAAAGCAACCAAGAACAAAAGGATGAAGCTTGTGCCACAGCTAGCTTAGCTAGCTTGTGGTTTTTTTTCATAGATAAAAAGGTGTACATGATTTACATGCCCTCAGGTAGTTTCAGTAGTTTCAGTAGTTAGACTAGTTTCAGTAGTTTTAGTAGTTAGACTAGTTAGACTAGTTTCAGTAGTTTCAGTAGTTAGACTAGTTAGACTAGTTTCAGTAGTTAGAATAGTTACACTAGTTAGACTAATTTTTCTGCTAAGCCATGGTTTAAATTTTTCTACTAGGCAAACTGTTGTTGCTTGGAGTAATTGACATGATGAACTTGCTCTAGTAATAAAAAAGAATATGAGGAAAATTGGCTCCAGTAATAAAAGAATATGAGGTTTGTATGGTGGCTCTAGTAATAAAACTGTAGATATCTAGTGACAATGTTAGTCCTACTAGCATTGTCAAGATTCACTAATGTAAAATTCAGTTAAAACTTGTGTAGCTCATATATATGTGTTTTAAGTTTGCCAACTCTCGCTTACAGCATTTGTTGTATTTGTGTGGCCACACTTTTGTTTCTCTTTCGAGGGAGCTTTTGTACTACAGCATGTGTTTTAAGTTTGCCAACTCTGGCTTACAGCTTTTGTTGTAAAACATGTTCATGTACTGAACTACTAATGCCTTGTGATGCTTGTGATCACATTGAGAAAGACTTGTAAAGATGATGATCACATTGAGAAAGACTTGTGATCACATTGTGATAGTTTTGCAGGTACCCCGAGGGGCCATTGAGTTTGCTGGAATGTTGATTAACTTCCATTCCGGCAAATTTGGGTACTCCATATGTCCTATTTTCAGCAAAGGTCATGCTGAAATTTTCCATGAATTTTAGCATGACTTTGCTAAAAATAAGACATATAGGGTACTTGTGACTAATGCATGGGCCGGGGTATCTTAGTGGTTAATTAGGTAGGATCAAGTGCCCCTTTATTCTAGCTGCATTAAACCATAGGCGGCAATAGAGCCAAGTGATTAGGCCCAACTTACAATTCTCCTTCCTAGCTTAGCTTTTAGGATGCCTCGGTGTCGACAAACCATAAATTATGAAACCTTGGCTTTTAGGGTGCCTCGGTGTCGATAAAAACCGAAATGATGAAAGCTTAGGCTTTTAGGGTGCCTGGGCGTCGAAAAACCCTCAATTATAAAAGCTTAGCTTTTAGGATGCCTCGGTGTCGACAAACCCTAAATGATGAGACCATGATCTTGTTCCTTGACAATAACCAACTTTTTGACCAAACTTTGTTCCTATTTAGAGAGAAACATGGCCAACAACGATGAGGCCGGCGGTTCGGGCGGGAAGGCATTCTGGGAGCTGTCCCAGGAGATGGAGGAACAACCTCACTTGTATGAGGACGCCGCCTTCCACACCGATCCTGAGACCACTGATGGTACCGCGGAGGATGACCCCAATGATGCCACCACTGATGGTGCCGCCGAGAATGCCACCACTGATGATGGCGGCGCACGCACAGATGGCAGCCAACCGAAGAGGCAACGGAAGGACCAGCGCCCGACCGTGCTCCGCACCCTCAAGGAGGAAGTTACTGAAGTGGACTCCGACGGGAATCCAACGGCGCCCGAACGAATAGTCAAGGGGTACTCGATTCAGCTCGGGTGCATTCTCCGGAGCACCGTCTCGATCAACAGCGAGAACCTGAGGCATCCTGACAACGGGAATTACCACAACCTCCTCTTCACGAAGCTGCACGAACGATACAAGTTCCCCGCTCAATTTGATAACACAAGCCTCAAAGGGAATAAAGTGAACAGTGCTGCCCTCACGAAGATGAGCAAGGCCCTGTCTACTTGGAAAACCAATGTGAAGATAATGATCACGAAAGGTGAGAGTTCTGAGACGATCAAGGAGAAACATCCTTCGATCACCGAAGATGACTACAACGAATTCAAGATCACTTGCTCGAGCGCCTCACACTCCGAATCAAGTCAGTGGGGGAAAGAAATGCGGCAGCTCAACTTAGGGGAACACACACTCGGTCCCGGCGGTTATAGAGTGGCGGAGCCTATATGGGACAAGGAGGAGGCAGACCGTGCCGAGCAAGGCCTACCGCCCCTCTTCGATAAATACGGTGACAAGCAGACCAGGAACTTTATCAGGGTCTGGTACAAGAAGGACCCGAAAACAAAGGAGCTGACCATGGATCCGAAGACCAGGGTGCTTGAGGCTGTTCTGGTAAGGAATACACCCCCGCGTAATTAGCTCCATATGGTTGCATTCTAATTAATGAAGCCAAATTTCTAAATGATTCACATTCCTTCCGCAGGCGACTGAAAGCAGTAGCGCGGGGTCGACTAAGAGCGGCCCTTGGGACACGACTCTAAATAGGGCGTTGGATGTAATGAAGAACAAGGATAAGCTCGAGAAGCCGACGTCAGCTGGTCGTGTGGCCGGCAAAGGCTTGTCGACAAAATGGTTGTCATACTATAACGCTGGTGGGCGAAAGGAGAAAAAGACCAGCTCGGAAAGCCAGGCGCGCGAGGTTCAAGAACTCAAGGCACAGGTGGCGCGGATTCCAGAGATTGTCCAAGAGCAAGTGCAACAACAGATCGGAGCGACGATCACCGCCATTGTGCCTAGCTTGATCGAGGGGTTGCAGGCGTGGATTGCTGGCGGCCAACAGGGGCCGCCCCCGATTCCCAGCTTCACGGCCAGCAACTCGCAGAACGCGATGGCGGGGCCATTGGTGTCTCCGGCGGAGGCGGCATTGGTGTCTCCGACGCCGGCACGGGAGCTTAATGCACCCGTGTGTACGCCGGCCGGCACCTCTGCAGCAAGCGGCCCCTCCGTCAACTGCACGCCCGCCGTTGGCGGTGCCTCGACATTAGCCGAGCTCGACGCCATCATCACGGTAACTAATTAAGCCTCTCTCGGCCGAGGACTTCATCTCCTTGCCTTTGACTGGGCATCCCTGACGCCCTACATGTTTTCGCAGGGCGCCGCCGACGTTCCGTGCACTCTCCTGCACTTCGTGAACAACGAGTTGGTCGATGTCGCCAAGGGCAAAATCGTTCAACCGGGCCAGCCCTTGTTCCACGGTACCCAGATGCCACCCAACTTGTTTAGGGTTCAACTGGTTCGGGTGCTGCCAAGCTGCGACGACGTGTTACCTCCGATTCGACCCGTCGGGGCCGACGATGATGACGTCATGACCCTCAGCTCTTGCCTGAGCTAGCCCCTGCTTTGGCCGAAGAGCCAGATTCGTTTGGGGGCGGGGGAAACCACACCAAAGACAACACCGCCAGTCGTGCCGGCGCCAAGTCGTCCCCATGGCAAGTCCGCCGCAACGGTGCCGGACATCCCTATGCCACTGGATCCAAACATGCATATGGCACATGATCAGAACGACGATGACGACGATACATTTGCCAACGTCGATCATTACTTTGCCGATCATGGGTACGGTGACGACTTCATGTGGGCTCCTTCTCAAGAACCCAACCCAACAAAAGACGTGCGCGATCAAGCCGGTACCGCGGGGAAGCCAAGTTGCAACGGGCGTCGTCTGCTGTTCAGCTCTTAGGAGACGCCTCCAGCTGGCGACTTCACCGAGCCTCAGATAGGCGAGGTGCGAAATATGATCAGCCCCAACACACTAAAGAAGGCGGTCTCTGAGCAGAACTCGGTCCCAATTCAGGAGATCAAGAAGAAGGCACGCAAAAGAAAAACTAACAAGGGTGCGAGCCAGCCGGCACCGAGTACGATCCGTGCTCAGGACGGGCCACCTTCACCTGAGGATGTAATGAGGAGGGTGCATGTGGCGGGTAGGCCGATGCTACCGACAAATATGCTCGATGCTGCAACCGGTGCCATGCGGAGTCTGCATGACAGTGTTCTTTCTTTGGAGAAGCGGCGTCTCAGAGAGAAGGATGTGGCTTACCCGGTTTTCGCGGCCAAGGTGCCGGAGGGCAAGGGCTTTGTGGATAACTCCATCGGGGGTACGATCGTCCTGCGGTTTGATGACATCCATGCTATGTTGAACCTTCATCCGCTGCACCACACCTTCGTTCGGCTATTTTTGCTGAGTATGGAGATGCGGATCATTTGCGACAAGACCCTGGACATCGTGATAGTCGACCCCTTCTACATGCGTGCCAAGATCTTGGGCAGCGCTGGGGACCGGCAAGTCACGAGTTCTTACCTCGAAGGCGTCATTCTGGCAAACCGAGATAAGGATAACTTCCTCGTGCCTTACTTTCCCGAGTAAGTCCTCCGCCTCAACCGCCCATTAACATATGAATTCTTAGATTTCGATCATTCTTCTTTTAACATTTCGTGTTTTCTGCAGTGACACACAGTGCACGCTCATCCTACTAAGCCCCAAATATTCCATGGCCACGTATTTCGACCCAGACCGTAAGTCGGCTGTAGACTACACAAATGTCAAGAAGGTTCTTGATGATGTTCTCGCCGGCTACGCCAAATCTGGAGGCACCTTCACCAGGATAACTCGTAAGTATGGCAAGCACGTGTTCTCCCACAACACGACGTTCTGCTGCGTCAAGCAGCCGCCTGGCGGTCAGAAGGGTGCCCACTACGCCATCAATCACATGCGGGCGATCGTACGGGACCATCATCAACTTCTGCTACCGAGTAAGCTCAAAGATTGGGCCGCGCGCGTGTCGGCAATCCAGGACGCGGACATCAGACAAGATTTCTTTCGCATCCAGTCGGAGTTTGCGGAAATCATCCATCAAGATGTCCTTCGTACCTCGGGGCAGTTCTACCTCAGAAATCAACCGTCGAACTATGACATCGACACAATGCTACAAATGCAGGCTGACAACGCCCGTGATTTCATGACTCCCACGATAGACGGCGGCTTCATCCACGCTCCGGTGCATTGAGTCGAGTCGAAAGCAGTGATGCTGTGTCTAGTTCTGAAACATCGATTGGCTCTTGTTGTAATTAAACTTTAATGAACTTGTAGTATGTCTCTTTGGTTTCGAGAGTCGTTCAACTTAGATGTAATCGATGCTATTAATGTCTTGCTTTTCTCTTTCGATCGTTCTGTTGCATACTTATATATTGCTCATGAATTGTCTGTGAATTGGTACTAACGTTTCTATTGGCTAGTGCATATATAGCGATGTCGTCGTATGTCGTGTACAAGGGTTAGGTTCCCGGAGTCTACGACGACTGGGAGGAGTGTCGGAGACAGGTTCACCGATTCAGCGGTAACAATTACAAAGGGTACACCACTAGGGCCGAGGCCGAATCTAGATACGCCCGCTATCTAGCGGGAGAGGGGAGGGAGCGTTGGAGGAACCGGATGAAAACGAGTTTCATCGTGATGATGCTCATCGTGACGACCGCAGCTCTCTTCTATGTGATGGTAGTTTAGATGATCGATATCGACTTGTAATGTGAAGACAAACTCGCTACTCGCGGTCTCTAGACTTGTAATATATTGTTCTATCTTTGTTCGGTCTTTTCAATTCGGAGACTAATATGATGAATTGTATTCGGAGACTAATATGATGAATTGTATTCAGAGACTAATCTTCTATTGTATTCGATGAATGTGTTGTTGATGTGTGCTGTCTATATTCTGTGCAATTATACATTTTGTAATCTGTGCAAAAAAACAGAAAAATAATATTAAAAAAACCTAATATTCATACTAATGGCGGATCAGAGCACAGTGCGCCATTAGTGTGCCAAAGCATACTAATGGCGCATTATCAGCCAGTGCGCCATTACTATGCGGACATTACTAATGGCGCATCATACCTTAGTGCGCCATTAGTATGCCAAAGCACCTGGGTACACATGGCCCCTGGGAGGCATACTAATGGCGCACTACGGTGCACACTAATGGCGCATCAGAGGTGCGCCATTAGTATACCAGATACTAATGGCGCACCAGAGGTGCGCCATTAGTATCAAATACTAATTGCGTGCTAGTAATGGCGCACCTCTAATGCGCCATTAATGGCCAAATTAGGTGCGCCATTAATAGGCCTTTTCCTAGTAGTGTGATGACTAGATACAATGATTTCAAAATAAACGATATCACAATCATGCAAAAGACAATGCTACTTTGGGACAATGCACATTACACTCAGAATGACAATCATGCTCTCAGTAGTTGGTGCTTTTAAAAGAAGGTGGAGACTCTCGAACCGTGGCTTTTGTTGGCAAGGTTGAAAACCCGTAATCGGAAACAAAGACAAAACATGTACCAGAGCTCTTGGTTTTAAAACAGAGGTAATAGTTTTTTTTAGATCATGCATGTTTCGTCAACGAATGCTAGCAGACAACTCAATCACTTCTTGAGATGGACAAGTTTTGAGGAACGGCTCCCGAATGAGGACGATCACATCCTCTTAATCTCCTTTGTTTATCACTGCCAAAGTTTTCTGATTTCTCATGAACAAAGCGTGAAGGAGGGTTTGTTTGTTATATTATCTTTTTGAGCCGGGCGCACTCAATGCCAGTTCCTTCTCGTATTATGGGTTTGCACATTATACATGCAATCCCGGGGTGAAGCTTGTCCAACTTAAAAAGATTATGAATTAACTACTACTTCCTCATGGACTTACAACAGAGGCACAAAATAGGAATTCTTTTTCTTTGAATAATTTCAAGATGGTACATGCAAGTCTCCGTTAGGAATGGCAGGTAAATACCATGTAGGAAGGTATGGTGGACTCATATGGCATAACTGGTTTAAAGGAATGTGGATGCACAAGCAGTCAGTCCGCTTAGTACAGGTGGAGGTTAGCAAAAGACTGGGAGCGACCAACTAAGAGAGCAATGACGGTCATAATCATGCAGAGTGACAAAGCAACATTGAATCAGGCATGGAAGTTATATCGCTACTCAGAAACAAAAGATCATCAAGGCTTGACAGACTTTCTTTACAGTCTTAAATATGCGTGAGCATACGCCAAGTCAATCAAAATAAATTCTTTGAAGGAAGATATTACTAAACCATACCACATCATAGGCAAACAAATCATGTTGGTACTCCAATAACACATTGGGAACCCCCCAGCTATTTGAGACTAGCCATAAGAAAACATGAACTACTAAGCGCCATTATGCACGTAGCATCTTTATCATAGACATATCAACCAATGCAACGGAAGCAAACTCTCTTAATAAGATAAGCATGATAACTAAAGAGAGTTCAAGCAACCAACTAAACGAAAGCTCTTTAAAAAGATAAGCATGAAAACTGAGAGCTGAACATGATAGTAGCTATTAAAAGACAAAGAACACACACAGCAAGGATAGACATGAAAATTCTATGTTATGTTCTAGGTAGAAGTGGAGCGTGTTTCTCTCCCACATAAAGAAAGCTGAGTTCCGACTCGTTATGAAAAGCTAAGGAAAACTAAAAAGGAAAACTAAAAGCAAGACGCTCCAAGCATAGCACATAACACATGAAGTGATCAAAATATAGTGGAACGAAAGACGAACTAATAATGTTGATGGAGAAGGGGATGCACGGGGGCATCCCCAAGCTTAGACGGTTGAGTCTCCTTGAATATTTCTTGGGGGTGCATGGGGGCATCCCCAAACTTGAGCGTTTGACACTCCTGAATCTTTTTATCATCTTCCCTCGCACACTTGAAAACTCCCTTCATACATAACTCATCATAATCTGATTAGCGAGGTTAGTACCCATAATAAAATAATTGTTCCTTGCTGGAAATAAAAATATTCTTGAAGTTCTACTGTTTCACAATAATGATTTGTTCGGGGCACTTCTGCAACTCTAATTAAAAAACTCAGAACAGACGCACGAAAGACAATTATATAGAGCACGCTGTCGAAACAATTCAGACAAAAAAGATGATCTGGTGATTTTATACGAATTTTTCTGTCCAAGGACTGAATCTGTTTCCTGGACAGCACGTCACAACTTTTGAACTTTCTTGCAATCAGAGGCTACACTTGGCACAAAGCTGAAAAGTAAAGATACAATGATGATGCTACTGTAGTAACAACATCAATACACAACAAAAGCAAAATAAAATTTTATTCATTGTGGGCTGCCTCCCAAAAGCGCTTTCTTTTGTGCCTTTAAGCTAGGCATAAGACTTTAATGATGCTCTCGTAGGAATAAGAGTTGAAGAACAAAAGAGAGCATCAAGAAGCAAATACCAAACACATTTAAGCCTAACATGCTTCCTATGCATAGGAATATTGCAATAGAATAATTCATTGAAGCACAAAGCAACTAGCATAGGAAGGCAAAAAAAGCATAACTTCAAAATATTCACCATAAAGAGAGGAAACTTCTTATTATTAAGATATTTAGAACCAAGTCTCCCTCTCTCATTATAATTTTCAGTGGGATCATGAATAAACTCAACAGTATAAGCATCACATAAAGCATTGTTACCATGATCCACATGCAAAAGGTACTCTTACTCTCCACATAAGCATAATCTTTCTCATTGGTAATAGTGGGAGTAGGACTATCATAAACAACTTGAACATTATAGATTAATTGTATATTAGGAGGGTGGTGTTCAACAAGGGAGTAATTTCCTCCATGATTATGACAAGTTTCATAAGGATAATTTCTCCTTATGTCATAGGTACCTTTATAATCTATAGATTGGAGTTATAGCATCATCATGGTAGAGAAGAGCATTATCATTGCTAGCAACTATATTTGTAAACATGTTGTCTTTATTCTTACTAGCAAGAGAATTATCAATTATCACATCACTAGTGGGTAAAGGATTTGCAATCCTATCATCCCCAAGCTTAGAGCTTCCCATATCTTCACTTTCAGAGTTGGTACCAAAAAGATTTTCAAGATCATAAGTAGCATTATCATCATTTTCCCAATCACAATAAGTAACATGCATGTCATAATCAAAATCATCTTCAATAGTACCTACGGACGTATCATGAAGATGATAATTAAGGCAATAAACTTCACCTTCTTCTTTAAACTTACAACCGTTAGGATAAAAGTTGATGGGAGGAACATGCTCAGGCCAGGTTGATACCCATTCTTCTTCCTTCTTGCTCCTCTTCCTCCTCCTCTTCTTTTTCTTCTTCTTCACCTTAGGAGGGAGTGGTTGGAGATGAAGCTTCTCAACATATCCTGGTTTATCATTATAAACAATAGGGGAAACTTTGGAGAAACTCTCCTTTTTATTAGCAGAAATATAAGAGACATTTTTATACTTTGGTAAAGTTCCCTCCTTTCTAATCTTACTTATGTAATCATTTTCATGGCAATTAACAACACAATAGAGATGGCAATTTTGCAAAGTGTTTTTTATTCCTATGGCATTATCATCCAGCCAAGAAGTCTTTTCTGATAACTCTTCACACATCAAAAATAACATAAGCTCATCATAAAGATCTGAGGTGATCATGTTATCACACAACCGGTTAACAGTTATGTTTTGAAAGTTCATGCATTGAAAATTAAAGTGACCCTCTATACGGCAAACTTCACAAGTAAAAGGATAAAGGTCACACAATTCTCTAGCAATTTCATTTAAATCTCTGACCCAAGTGATTGTTCTTTCATGCTTATGTTGCTTACAATACTTTTCTTCTTCAATCATAGGCCTTTCACAAGGTCTATCCACTCCACAAAAATTAACATGCTTATATAAAACTTCATTTTTAGGAATTGGATCATGCCTGTTGCAATCATCACGAACAATTTCATTTTCTTTGCAAGTCTCTTTAAAAGGTTTATGATACTTGATCCAATCCTCCTTAGGCATATTAAGATGTGAAGCAAAAGATTTGAGGAAATCAACAAGGAATTGAGAATCAAGCCCAAACTTAGCACTATACTTATTAAAACTTGTAGTTTCAACAAAGGACTTAATGCAATCATACTCATAAATTATACCTGACTCTTTACCTTTGTCGATCTCCCAATCTTCAGTGTTGCGTTGAATTCTTTCAAGGAGTTCCCATTTAGCATCAATCTTTTTGTTTGTGAAAGAACCCATAGAGGAAGCGTCGAGCAAATCTTTATCCTGTCGAGAAAGCCTCGCATAGAAATTAGTAATAATCATATCTTTGGGGAGCCCATGGTTAGGACATTTTAGCATTAACGTTTTCAGTCTCCCCCAAGCTTGAGCTATGCTCTCTCCGTCATGAGGATAAAAATTATAAACATAATTCCTATTCTCATGGACTTCATGAAGAGGATAAAACTTGGAGTAAAAGAGAGACTGGATCTCTTCCCACTCCAGCAGGTGAGCATCATTTAGTAGCCTATACCATTCTGAAGCTTTATCTATAAGTGATACGGCGAACAATTTCCTCATGATAAACTCCTTTGATACACCTGCAAGCTTAAATAATGAACATAATTGTGACAGATATAGCAAGTGTTCACCGGGATGTCTGTCTCCTGCATAACGATTAGCAAAAACATAATCGATAATACCAGCTGGTATTTTATAGGGCACAATTTCAGTAGGGGGAGGAGCAACCACCACAGGTGTGGGGCGTCTTCCCGCAAGCAACGATCCAATAGCACGGTTTTCCATAAACATAACTAGTGAAATAAAAACAAGAAACAAAAAGATTTACTTGCAAGATCTAAAGATATACCTTCAAGCACTCACCTCCCCGGCAACGGCGCCAGAAATAGCTTGATGTCTACACACGCTTCTACTCTTGTAGACTATGTTGGGCCTCCAAGCGCAGAGGTTTGTAGGACAACAGCAATTTCCCTCAAGTGGATGACCTAAGGTTTATCAAACTCAGGGAAGTAGAGGTTGAAGATGGTCTCTCTCAAGCAACCCTGCAACTAAGATACAAGAAGTCTCTTGTGTCCCCAACACACCTAATACACTTGTTAGATGTATAGTTGCACTAGTTCGGCGAAGAGATGTTAAATGGCAAATGATATGGATGGTAAAACAAAGTAATATAAATCTGTAATAAAAAGTGCAGCAAGCAAACAAGTGGTAAACGTGAGCACAAATGGTATTGCAATGGTGGAAACAAGGCCTACGGTTCATACTTTCACTAGTGGCAACTCCCAACAACATTAACATAATCGAATCACATGATATTTCCCATAAAACATGCAAAGGGGACACACTCGGAGGTCATTCCTTCGTGGTCAAGAGAGGACGAGAATTATGTAGGGCTACAAAAGCACACCTCAAAGTTCGTAGTTCTCAATCTAAGGATTTCCCAATGTCACCGCGGCCATCCAAAGAGACTCCCACAATCACCACAACATATCTAAAGGATAGTCAAAGACAAGCACCAAGAGACTCTCAATCTTCAATCAACAAACAAGAGAGGAAATCACTCATGAAAATACTTTTCTAATCCATGTCCAATAGACCGCTGTCACCTTGGTCTCGGGGATTATACTAGATAAAGACAAGTGAGTACATCAATCCAATACATAGAGGAAGGGGAAATATCATGGGATCACCCTAGATTAACATAGCCTATGATCACAACGAAGATCACATCATGGGAGAGAGAATTGACCACATAGCTACTGGTAAGAACCTAAGCCCCGAGGAGGAACTACTCCCGCATCATGGAGGGAGGAAGCAACGTCGATGGAGATGAATCCGGGGGCACTTCCCCATCCCGGCAGGGTGCCGGCGCAGGAATTCTGGTCCCCCGAAGCTTGATGGCGATGGCGGTGGAGATCGGAATCGCGTCTGGAGAAAAGGGGTCTGGAATCAGGGTTTCCGCGACACGGTGTAAATATATGCCAAAGGGGGCATCAGAGGGGGTCAGGGGTGCCCAGGCGCCCCCCTGGCGCGGCCAGGGGGGGTCGCGTGGGCAAGCCGCCTGGAGCCCCTGTAAGTCCCCTCCGGCCCTACTTTAGCCGCATGGAAGCTTCCGGAACGCTGATTTTTTATATATTATTTCTGGATTTTTTCTGGCAGTTCTCGTAATGTGAAAACCTGAAATACAAAAACAGCCGAAAACAGAAACTGGCACTGGGTGCATTGAGTTAATAGGTTAGTCCAAATATGATCAAAAGTGTATGGAAGTGTATAAATAACATAGAAATATCACCCAAAAGAGGCATGGAGCAAGCAGAAATTATAGATACGTTTTGGACATATCAGTTGGCTAGCTGGTTTGGGCGGCTGAAGCAAGAAGACCAGAGGTTGAAGAAGCACTACGGCCATTGGATGGACATCGTACGGTCACTGGATCTAGAATCGTGCATATTGACTAAGTTGACAAAGCCCTCCCTCCCCATCAACTTAGTAGGCCCACAAGTCAGCCTCCACTATACTGGGTCCCAGCTAACAGGGGGAGTATTCATTTTCGTGCGAAGATATAGCTGGTGGGTCCGAGCTGTCAGCGGCGGTAATGTTTTTTCGCGAAATACAGAGGCCCTTTCAGTGGGTCCTAGATGTAAGGTGGAGGAATTATTATTTTGCGCATAATAAGGAGGCATTTCCTTCAGTGCGGCCATGGACCCAACTGTCAGCCTCTCGACGTACAGTCCACTTCAGATGCATGTCGGTCGTTGACCACATTGACCAGGCCATGCCGAGAGCACCAGGGCGCTGGATGACGCCGAGGCCTAGGAAGGGAACGACATGGAGTGAAGGAAGACTTAGCAGTTGTTTCCCACGCGGAGGAGTACGAGGGTTTACTGGTTCGTCTGCCGTCCCCGGAGAAAACAACAGGTGTGGGTGAGTAGAGGGATGGCTAGGCCAGCAATGGGAGTACAGTGGGGCGGTGAGGCCCGCGCGACAGCACAGCCGGCCACGAGGAGGAGAGAGCAGGCAGTCCGGCCGGCGCTTGTTTGAGCGGCTGGAGCAGGAAGAGCAGAGATTGAAGAAGCACGACGGCCATTGGATGGACATCCAACAGTCACTTCTTCCATTATTAATAATAATTTACAGCCCATTTGCTAATTCTTAAGGTTTTTTTTGGAGCCCATATTCTATTTGTTAGCATTACAGCCCATATTGTGGCCACGGTTAAAAAATTATACGAAATTTTGCATATTTTGGTGCGGTCTGAACTGTTTTTAATCCCGAAATCTTGAGTCACATTCAAACTGATTTATAAAATAAATGTATATCAATATAAAATCCAACAAATTGTCCACACATAAAAATCAATGCAATTTAAAATCTCGAAATAAAAAAAAGAAATTTTAAACTAAATGCCGGTTTGATGTGTTTTAAAAATGTACAACCCATTTCTCATTACTGATAGGCCATTTTCTCGGCCAGCCCAATGAAGCTCTCCTCGTCTTGAAAGATGTGCAGCCCAACAGACCTGACAAAGCGACTTACTTGGCAAATCACAAAAAAAAAACTGGGCTAGCCATTTTCCGAAAAAAATAAACTATTGGGCTGGTCTGTGGTAAACCTAAAAGAGAAGGTTGTCTAGACTGGCCAGAGTGCCCCGCACAGCCCAGTTGACATCCTGCTTCCATCTCAAAAACTAATTAGATAAATGCCACTCCAATTATGGCGATTGATAAAAATGCCACTACAATTTCCAAACTTTGAAAAATGACACTGCATTTTTTGCAAACTTTGGAAAACGCCACCGCAATTTGCAAACTTTGAAAAACGCCACTCCAGACTTCGAAAAATGCCACTGGAAATGGCATGAAATGGCATTTTTCAAAGTTTGAAAATTGCAGTGGCATTTCACAAAAACACCAGATTTGGAGTGGCATTTATCAGACTAACCCAATACAGAAATAACTCGGAGAGCTACTGGGTCCCCGCTGTCAGCCGCTCCTTGTGCAATTCTCTCGTTTATTGACTACGTTGACAATGGCATGGGACCCAGATGTCAGAAATCCATTAGGAGGAGCCATTTTTTTATTGGCTTGAAATAAGGAGGCACTTGCTTGCGTACTGCCATGATCTTGGCGGGTCCCTGCTGTCATCCTCTCCATGTGCAATCATCTCCTGATTGTGTACGCGTCAACTTGGTAGGCCCACAAGTCACCCTATAAACCCGTGGAGGACAAATACAACCCATTTAAAAAAGTAACAGCCCATTCCATACGTTCAAATGGAAAGTTCAACATTCAGAGCAAAGTAACAGGACTGATCCACATATAGAGTACTGAACTTCCATGTTGACAACCATCATAGCCAAGTTAACTATCTACTCCCACTAATACTATAGTACTTACTCTTAGCTAACTAGACGATGTCGGCCGCCATCTGTGGTACACGCTAAACGCCGGCACCGGAGTGCTCCGCCTCGCCTCGGACTTGCCAGATGTGCGATAGGGCTTTTTGTTCGAGCGCGCTGGCCCTTTCCATGCCGGCGTGGTCCACCGAAACTTCGGCTTCTAAGCGGGAAACCCACTTGACGAGCTGGTAGTAAAAATCGGCGTCGCCAACGCGTGCGTGCCCGACAGCCTCCACGGCTATTTGCCGGGCGCTGGCCTCCACGTAGTCGGCCAAGTTGCGAGAGCTCTGCTCGCTACTCAGAGCGTCAGTGCGCTGCTGCTCCATGTCCCGCTGGTGGTGCAAATCGGCGATACGCTGCTCCCCCGCCAAGCGGTCGCGCTCCACCCACTCTGCTCCTCCGCAAGGCGATCGTGCTCCAACAAGTCCTCGATCTCCGCATTGCCATCTAAAGACCTATAGAATGCCTCCTCCCTCCGTTTGCCTTCTGGTGAAAATCCGAACACTAGTTCCGGCGGTGACCGCCTCCGGTCTTGCCTATCGCGGACGGGCGGGGGCATGGCGGACGTGGTGAGAGCGAGGATAAGTGGCGAGTGACGCGGGCCGGTGGGGGCTTATGAGGATACGGCGAGTTGGGTCACGTTGCCACCATAGATGCCGGGAAACAGTACTTATAGGCGGAAGTTAGCGCAATGGTCATCGGAATTCAATGCATAATTAAGCAGGCATGGCTTAGCGCGCCAGCTTGCCGTGGAAAACTAGTGAAACTAAAATTCTTACTGTTTCGTCCCGTCCCGTCCGTTCTGGATCGCACGCTGGCATGACGGTCAAACGAGTGCACTTGAATCATCTCCCTCCTTGTCAATAATGATTCCACGAATTTAAACGGCCCGCAACTATTAAAGAGCATCTTTTTTCACATCAGTTAGCTGCCTTAATTACGGCTGGCTGCATGCAGGCTCTCAAAATCACTCGCAGCCAGTATGCGGAGCAGCATGGAACAAGTCGCAGCCGAGGGCATTAGTTGATAAACTTTAGCTGGGAGATAAGGCATTTGCGAACTCGAATCATCCAGATGAGGTACTCCCTCCTTGTCAAAAATCATTCCACCACTCATCATCTACATTGGTTGGTGAGATTTTTGAATTAATCCCTCCAAACCGAAAAGGATGTAGTACGTCCGTCATCCGCTATTTATCCGTGTAGGATCAAGTAGGTCGGATGGTGTACGTGTACAATCACATTAACTGATGAACATTCACTGGGAGATAAGGCATTTGCGAACGTTTTGCTGGAAGTTTCTTCAGATTCGCACGGCATTTTCTTCAGAACATCTTGTTAGCTTCTTCGGAGGTAGGCATTTTTATTCAAAAAACTGCCACTTCAGATCTTGCGTCACAAATAAAACTGCCAGGACCGCATTAGTAGGCTAGCTAGTTATCGATCAGTAACTTGTAAACACTGAGCAAACAGATATAAGGAACTGTTAATGCATCTCAATGATTCATAAATCATATAAAAATATGTAGCTCCAAAAGCAAAGATCAGACACAACTAAAACCAACTAGTAAGATTCCCATACATAAGATCAACATGTTAATGCATCTTATTGATTCACAGATCATATACAAATATTTAGCTCCAAAAGCAAAGATCTTAAAAAACATATGTTCTTCCTACTAACATGGATGCTTCTCTTGGCCAACATTTAGTATAGACTGAAAGACAAATTTGTTTGTGAAGTCTACAATTCCTCTTGCAAACGTAAGTGGTTTCACCAGCAGCTGGAACCATTAGAATGAACCACACATGATGGAGGAACATCCACTGCAATATGATTTGGTCTTCTCTCGATCACACGGCGAGACTATTTTCGGAATACAAACTTTAACTTAAGCAAAATGATTGCCATTGTATAAGCAGACCAAAGCAATGAAGCACCTAGTGTTGGCCAATAAATTGTACAGTACTACTTTTCTGCAGTCCATGAAGTGACTATCCAATCTCTTCTGCTTAGCATTTGTCATGTTTTGCACATGACAGTTTGATATAGTCATGTTTTGCCCTGGACAATTTCATACTGAATTGATTTTCTTGTTCAGAGCAAAAATATAGCGCCCATTCTTCATTAGACCAAGGATATCCATGTTCGCAATGATGGAAAAGGTGGAATCGATACAACCGAAATTGAGCATCCAATCATTGAATCATGTCCTACACCTCCAATGTAGGTCCACCCTGCCAATAAATTCACATGCAAACCACTAGTATTACTATCTAATGGAAGTACAAAAAGATTAGCAAGATAGTAGCAAACCATGTACCTTCTTAATGGACAGCTCATAGTGCCACCAATTGGATATAAAGGTTTGGAAGAAAACATGCTCCTAATGTTGAACCAGTTGGATAGTTCCACTAAAATCGAGCATCCCTGTTTGCATATATATTGAATGTGTGATTACTATAAAAGTGGCACTAGTTGAAGCATAGACTTACAAATATAAGCATTCCAATTTCTTAATGGGAAAATGTTTCTATAATCTCTAGAAGTGGAAGATTTCCATAAGCTCTAGCAGTGGAAGATTTCTATAGAATTAAGAATACAAAATGTAAAGGTAATAAGTTTCAGCATTGGTATACTAGATGTGCAAGAGCATTAAACCAAATACAAAAGTTTGAAGGTAACTAGCATTATTAACTAATGACAGTATTAAAAAATTGCAAACCATATACCTTCAAGTTAAATAACATTTCGAAGTCGGGTGAACGTGAAAAATTGCTATCCCAATCTTAACAAAGGTGTGGCTAGCTTTACTGGCAGTATTTGAGTGAACTCTACACCCTCTGTGCCAATGCTGAAACTTGTTGCACGGCTAGTATACCAATGCTGAAACTTGTTGCTCTGGGAAAGCTTGCCACACCTTATATATGTCGATACGCTCATGCAACACCATTTAAATAGTACATATATACACTAATCTACTGGCTAGTGGAACAGTGCAGTAATTTTTTTTATTACGGGGTAGAGTATAATGGTTTTACTGAACTGATCTCCATAAGCTAGCACTTGAAGATTTCTATAAGCATTAACAATACAAAATGTAAAGGTAACAAGTTTCAGCATTGGTATACTAGCTGGCAACAACATTAAACCAAATACAAAAGTCTGAAGGTAACTAGCATTATGAACTAATGATAGTTTAATTTTTTTTGCAAACCATGTACCTTGAAGGTATATATCATTTTGAACTCCAGAGGACCTGAAAATTGCTATCCCAATCTTGATAGTCGACTAAACATAAAAGTTGGCCAACCGAATCAATGAAAACAGCCGGATAAGGTGGTGCCCACTCTTGACCTTTCCTCTTGTCTTCATAATTTTTTGTGCAGTTTAACCAAAATAAAATGACATCAACGCCTTGGCATTTTGGTGACACTGTACAAAAAAATTGACTTATCTCATGAAAGTGAGGTGTGTAATTTATAAGCATTAACAGTGCAAAAATCCGAAGGTAGTAACAAGTTTCATTGTTGGTATAATGGCTGTGCAGCAACATTAGAATGCCTTAGCTGAAAAATCTTTAATACATCCACAATCAACAGCTAACCCTGAAATAATCCAGAAACATCAAATGGCATTGCTTAAATTTATCGGTGGCATTAGACTGAGTGCGGCATTAGTTAAATGTGGCATCACTTTAGCAGTAGCAGTGGTTGACTTTACCGCTGGCGTTATACTAACAGCAAAAAAGTGTCAATAAGAGCACGGGAGACCCATTCAGACAGTGGGCGCACTAGTACGATGTACCTCCATGGACGCATAGAGTGGTGAGGGAGGTATGGTTGCCCAGAGCAACAAATATCCAGGTAGCATATGTGGATTACGTCCCATTTTTGTTATGTTCAGCCACCTTTTTCCTATGTGAGGACAACAAACCGATTGACCTTGTCATTCTCTATTGCATGTTCAAGTCAACACAAGGCATATCATGGAAAGTTAAATACACCACATCAAAGAGCACAGCATGGGGATTCTAAAACATCTAGGCATGTGACAATGGGACAAACACAACAATAGCATCGAGCTCCTCCACTAGGCATCTCGTAACAAGTTTCAGAACATAACAGCCAAATGCACTTTTGCAACAGAGATAAACATGGCAATATGAACTCAAACAAGCATGCTATGGCAACCAACATGTAGAGCATCTCATGATGAACATTTCGACATATCATTTGCATCATTTGGATAAACATGCACAAAGTTATCATATCACAAACATGGCAACAAAATAACAAGTAGCAGCAGTTTATAACAAGTAGCACCCTTGCAACAGATATTAGAGCATCTAGATGAACTCAAATGAGCATGGCACAATGGAACAAAGTGTAGAGCACATCACCACGATCATTTTGACATATCATTCACTCCAAACGGATAAGCACACAAAAAGATATCATCATGCAAAGTAGCAACATTATAAAAGCAATTACAGGGACTTAGCAATTTTTTGACACAAAGGAAAAAAAACAACAGAGCGTAAATTAGCTAAAGCACGCTCGGGCGGGAGATAAGGCTGGGGGTGTGTCCTCACCAGAGCGGGCCTCGGCCTAGGACGGAGGAGGCCGCAGGGCAGCTGGACCCGCGGCGAGATCTGGGCCTGGGCCTCGGCCTTGCTCGAGGAAGGCTTGGGCCGGCTCGCTGGCTTGAGGGAGGCCCAGGAGGCGGACCACGCTGGAGGAGGAGGGCCTGGGGCTTCTGGGCCGCGGAAGGGGGAGCTGGGCCGCGGGGAGCAGGC
This sequence comes from Secale cereale, assembly GCA_902687465.1. Lineage (NCBI taxonomy): Eukaryota > Viridiplantae > Streptophyta > Magnoliopsida > Poales > Poaceae > Secale > Secale cereale. Next base: position 138,939,885 of record LR738715.1, read on the forward strand.
CGGCCCGCGGTGGCTGCGCCGAGGCGAGGAGGTCGACCCGGTCGAGGTCAGCGCCCACGACGGGAAGGGCGCCGGCGGCCATGGCGCGTACGGCGGCGGGGAAGGGGCTGGACGGCGAGGCCGCGCCGGACGAGGAGGAGGGCGGCGAACCTGGCCCCTGCGCACCGGATCTGAGGTCGGGGCGGCCGGCTGGGGCGGATTGGCAACGGCGGCGGCAGAAGAGGTCCGGGCGGCGGCGAGCAAAGTCCGGCGGGGCGGCGGCTCGAAGGATGGTGGCCGGCGGCGGTCGAGCACTCCGGCGAGGCGGCAGCGCCTGGCGACGGAAGCAAGGAGGCAGGGAGGGCTCGGGCGGCCTGGACGGGATCCGGGCCCGGGCGGGCCGGATCTGGGCTTCTGCGGTCCTGCGCGGTGGGGAAGAAGGTGGCGGCTGCGGCGGAAGCACGGCGCGACGAGGGTGGAAGCACGGCGCGGCAAGGGTGGAAGCATGGTGCGACAACGGTGGAAGCACTGCGCGGTGACGGTGGAAGCACTGGGCGGCGGCGGTGGAAGCACTGCGCGGAATTTGAGGAGGGAGGTAGGGGAAGGCCAAAAATGGCAAGGGGGCTGACCATTTATAGTAGGGGGGCTAGGGTTTATGTCTAGGGGGGGTTAGGATTAGGGTTTTGGGGGGTTTTAGAGCCCTCCGATCGCGATCTGACGGATCCGATCGCGAGGGGAGTTTAGGTTGGGCCTAGAGGAGGAATTGGGCTGTGTTAGGTGGGCTTAGAGGAGAGAAGAGAAGAGGGAGAGAGGCCCGCGGGGGTTTTCGGAGACCAAAAACGTCCGACGTTTAAACCAGCGACTAGTGCCGCTATAAATATCCGTTGGGCTATCAAACGAGATCCGAGTGCGATGAAATTTGGCAAGCGGCCTGTCTACAATATAATAAGACCACACGCCAAGTTTCAACCCATTCCGAGAACTTTTTTGGGCCACTCACAAAATAAGTATTCGGAGGCACCGCGGGCGCGTGCAAGTGTTTCTGGGCTCAGAATGGACAACGGAGAGGATGAGGGGACTCGGGCGGATGCAAGTTTTGAAAACATGCTGATGCAAGCACACATGATGACATGGCAAGACGCACACGCAAGCAGAAGACTTGGCACTGACAACGAATAACTCGCTGACACCTGGCGCACCGGTCTCGGGGTGTCACATAGCGCCAACACCTTCTCCCTGGTACAGTATTTATAGTCTTGGAGCAAACTCGCTCTTCCTTGGAGAAAACTATCCAATGATGGTGAAAGGTGATCCAACTGCTATTGACACAACGTTACTACCATTTATGAGAAGCAACTGTATCTATACGTCAGACATTGCGGTGGCTCCCTACCCTGGTCGTGATATTGTAGGCTGCTTCAGCCTGGATGATTAGTCTTGCGTTGGTCTCGAGATTGACACTAGCTGGCCCTTCCCAGAGAATCACTTGTGGTTCAAAGCAAGCGTTTCCAACGCCGAGGATTGGTTGAGTTGAAGTTCATTTCATTGCATGTTATTTGTTGTGTGATGAAAACTTTAGTATTTATAATGTATCCACACTGTCATTGTGGGTTGATGACCTATTGTAGGTAATAAAATGTTATGCCTGTGATAAACTTACTAAATTTATGAATGGCTTTCGAGTTGCTTCTTTGAGTGGGTGCTACGACGAGGAAAAAATATATTTTCCGAATACATAATTGTACGTGCATTGCAACAGGTTATCAAATGGGGCCAATCAACAATAGTACACTATTTGTACTAGCTTCACATGATGCACTATCTCTACGTCTACGTACGTAATACACCATGTTTAAAACTTGAGACCAGCCATCCATCTTCACAAAGAATATTTTTTATCCTAGCATAGAATCCAGGAAATTTGGCCACAGTGTGAGGTGGGCCATAAGTTAATGTGTTCGCTATACGTAACCAACACCTCGAATCCTCGATACTACTACTATAAGTAGTAGGAGTAGTAGGGTGGCATGGTCCAGAACAAGCATTCACATCCAGGAGTACGGCACATGCCACCAGCACGACTTCCATCTGACACCATACTTGTTGGAGTCCGTCCTAGAACAATCTGTTCTACCTCGTTGTTTCTCTAACTCAGCCATCGCGCGGCGGGCAAGGTGGGTGTTTGCCGATAGTCGGTTCCCTCAACTATGGTCCCACTTGTAAGGCCAACTCCAACGCACGACCCCAAACGGACCTTCATTTGGCCGTGCGCCGAACGCGCGGACGCATCCCGGCCGCGTACATTTTTCTTTGCAAACACATATCTTTTTTTCATCATTAATTTTTTGGTACAAGGAAATACATAACCAAATTTTGATTAGAAAAACAAGAACCACAAGAATACATTTTAGAAGATATCCAACTTCCATAACTGCTCCTGTAAGTTGGATTAGTGCCTTCTTGATACATTAATTATTGATCTGCGGAGCATCGATCCTGGGTGCTTCTTTCTTCTTCGAGTGCAAAGAAGTAGAGGTGTCTAGCCTCTATTCTATCAACAAGTGCACTAGTCTCATCTCTAGCCTCAATGCTAGCTAAAAGTGTTAGAACATCTACTAAATTGCGCTCTATCAATATATCATTGTACTCTTCTTCGCAATACCAAAACTTGCATCCATTCTACACAATAAAATTTTAAGTTAGCACTACTAGTCTAATCCGAGAGCACAACCAAAGATTTGTCAAGTTCTTCCTCCTTTTGCCGACACGTGGGACATACAACATCTAGGTCGTGTCATGCAAGAAAATAGAGTGGTAGTTGAAGCCACGTGATGTGCATCTTGGGTTAAACTATAAATAGAATCTTACTACTCTTGAGTAACTCCAAAAGCGGCCTCTGAATATGTTTATTGGATTTGCTTTTCATCACCAGCACGTCGAGGTGAAAGATGTGCAGGTTCAGTGGGTCCTCTTGCGTTTTCACTCACATGTGGGACCGCTTATGAGGAAACAGACGATGGGCTCCGCGCGTCTGCTGGCTGGATGAGAAGAGAGATAGAGGAGGGCTGAGCATGGACTCCAAGAAATTTGTTCTACGTAACCAGCACCTCGATATAGTGGGATGGCATGGGCCATAACTAGCATTCATGTCTAGCAGTACGGCACGCGCCACCCACACGAGTCCCATCCGACACCAATTTTCTTGGAGTCCGTGCTACAGCCATCTCTTCTCCCTCCTGTTTTCTCAGCCATCGCGCGGTAGGCGGGGTGGGGGTTTGCCGATAGTTGGTTTGCTCAACCACGGTCCCACTTGTAAGTGAAAATGCAACACAGCACGCATTACCCCTTGAGCGGCGTGCCGGACCAACCGTGTGGGGGTGCAACGCGAACACGTCTGCCTTTTCCTTTTGAACTCGCAACTTGTAAAATTTGGTTCTGCTCCATGGCGCGGCCGATAGATAGAAATAAGTATATTCCCTAGAGTAAGAAGTTTGGTTCTGGCGCGGTTCATGCATGGAGTACGTAGGAAAATTATGAAGTTGATGCGGAAGTTAAGATAATTACTAGTAGTACCATATACTACTACATGGATTTGACGGAAAGATAAAGATACATACGGATCCATCAACGACATCCTCACGCCCTAGCGCACCAGGTCACCAACCGACGTGTGAGGAGCAGCGGCGTTGGCGGCAAGCTCAACGTGCTTCTGAACAATACCATCCAAGGTTGCCTTGCGGTCCAAGAAGGCCAACGTCCTATCGTCCTCCTCTTGCATGTAATAGTTCTTGTGGACGATTTACGCGTAGACGTGTGTGATTATGTCGATGGTGTCTTGGTGCGCCAGGCGCTGCGCGGCGAGCCCGACCTCGAGATGGACATTCTCTAGCATGACGGCTGGCAGTCGCAGGGCCACCAGTGCGTCGAAGAGGTTGTCACCATAGAGGCCGTTGAGGGTGACAGGCATCGCAGAGCCTGGCCGCGTGGGTTGGAGGCGTACGTCAAGGTCGTCCGTGAGCTTCTTGACGACGGTGAACTTGTCGAGGAAGCCAACGAGGACCTCGTCGAATAAGGAGACGAAGCTGTCGTCCAACCGGCCCCTCGCCCTGGCGGCCTCAAGCACTACCTGGAGAAGTTCCTCGGTGCTGGGCCGCAGGCTGGCGTCGTGGACCATCTGGCACAGCCGGCTGATGCTCGCGCTCATCGCCTCCATGTGTCTAGCTTCTAGTCAACTGATCTTTCGATTGGAGTGATCACTCTTGCCCTTGGGTACGTAGGTGCGTAGGATTTCATATATTGGACTGGCGGGAGCCTTTATATGAGAAGTGCATACTGCGTTGAATTCACGTGCGTGTTGGCCATCTACTCCTTGTCCGTCTACTGCACCTGCCTTTGACTGTATGATAGGTTGGCCAGCCACCCGTTGGGCTCACGTGTCATACACCCAAAGGCAGGTGCAGTAAGTCAATGAAGTTGCGTTCCCCTCCTTGCCAGTGCATGCTTTCAATGACTTGAGACTACCAAACATCACATGCAGTGGTTAGTTAATTGCATGTAATCCTATTATAAGTAGCAAAAAGACACTAAGTTATATCGCCGATAGGAATAAAACAATACACCATGTATTTATTTACAGAGGGAGTAGTACATTTTATGTGACATGCATTACTAGATATTGCTAGTCAAATACTAAATCCAGATGGACATGGTAATAGTACTAAATCCAAACGATGGTGCTAGTACTACTAGTAGTAGTACTACCAATGTAGTAGCACTATACTACCCGTTGTTCAAATTATTACGTGCTGCTCCTCACAGTGAAGTGACTAGACCGTACGCCGGAGATGACATCTGAGTATAGGCGCCGTGTTCGGCATACCATAGTTAGCCTCACCGTCTGCAGTCACTATCATCATGGCTGTAGACATAGCCTTCTTACAACTAGTCGTGTCCGACATAATTTCCCGTGCGTAGATGCTCGTGCATTGCATGAAACACTAAGATTGGGGGGCGGACGGTGCCGACAGCGGCCATCGCGCCAGATTTTTCCATGGCCTTCTAGATGTGGTGGGGAGGAGATAAGGCTGATTGTGAGAGATAAGGAGTTGTTTGTAAATGGAAAACAAGTGCAGGCATCTTTTTGCAAAACTGGAGAAGTTTGGTTTGTATGCGTCAGATCTAGATCCGACGGCTATTGGTGAAAGATGGCAGGCACAACATCATCACCAACTCAGGACCTATTTGATTCGCAGGATTTTGAGAACGCAGGAATAGGACACGACAATATTACAAGTTTCAAATTGATATTACAAATGTTAGGAGTAATGCTGCACCTACAAAGAGGGAATTACTAGGAAGTTTATGTAAGAACTTTCGTTACTTTAGTTGGATGCAGCATTAAGGTACAAACTAAAATCCACCGCCCTGACAAGTCACTAATGGGCAAATAAGTTTTCGAGTCTCTGGCCAATTGATGTTTCAAAAACAAATTCAGCTTCGGCGGAGACTTTGTCATTCAGGCTTAGACGCTTGTGGTGATCAGCACGCCATTCATTGTTGCGCTAGAGAACGCCAAACCTCATTACCTTGAGCACACTTGCCTCCATAACAAAGAACCTGGCCAATTTAATCTTAGATGTGCAGCCACGACAGTCAATCAAATCAATTTCTGTAAGATGGAGATCAAGGCATTGGATGAGATTGTTATAGTGCAGCGCATTTTTCAAGTTCTAGTCTTTTTTATCTGCAAAAGAAGAGAACATATTAGAGCAGCTGGATGTATAAGATAGTCGTGTCATGAAGAGGTACCAATATCATTCGCTCATACGATAGGGTTGGCTGGCTAGTGATATTTTTTCACTCTCTCTCCTCTCTTTCTCTTTCCTCTCATTTACCTAGGAGTACATGAAGAGCTTGGGCATTTGTTGCCTTCCACTATGTGGTCGATGCCATATTTCGCAAAAGTATGCCACATAATATGCATCGATGTCAAATCAAGATATTTTGGCACCGCTCTCGCGATGTGAGAGAGTTGACACCGCTATGGACACAGACTGTCGGTGTACTAAAGTAGGGGTACCTTAGTATCCCGACTTGTGCACCAGCAGTAGCAGCATCCCGTGGTCTGGCTCACCACGCGTCCGCCAAAGCCCTTTAGAGCCATTCAAGAACAAAGTATTCAAGTTAAGAGACAAGACCCCGGCAAGAGGAGCTTGCCGGGAAGCCCGCACCAGGCTCAAAGTTATCATTCCAGCACAAGACCCTGGCAAGAGGAGCTTGCCAGGAAGGCCAAAGAACGGCACCTCAGAAGATATATCATGGCGCATCACGTGCCCCGGCAGGACCTGGAGAGCGACAAGCTTCCGGGCCCGTCAAGATAGCAACCCCGGCAAGGTGCTTGCCGGGGGAGGCTTACGTTGTGTGCCTGCGCTCCAGCTCATCTGGCCACGCGTCGCCCTGGGGCCCTTCCAGGGGCACGTGGCAGATGGTGTACTAAAGTAGGGGTACCTTAGTATCCCGACTTGTGCACGGGCAGTAGCAGCATCCCGTGGTCTGGCTCACCACGCGTCCGCCAAAGCCCGCTCTGGATCCTTTAGAGCCATTCAAGAACAAAGTATTCAAGTTAAGAGACAAGACCCCGGCAAGAGGAGCTTGCCGGGAAGGCCGCACCAGGCTCAAAGTTATCATTCCAGCACAAGACCCTGGCAAGAGGAGCTTGCCAGGAAGGCCAAAGAACGGCACCTCAGAAGATATATCATGGCGCATCACGCGCCCCGGCAGGACCCGGAGAGCGACAAGCTTCCGGGCCCGGCAAGATAGCAACCCCAGCAGGGTGCTTGCCGGGGGAGGCTTACGCTGTGTGCCTGCGCTCCAGCTCATCTGGCCATGCGTCGCCCTGGGGCCCTTCCAGGGGCACGTGGCAGATGGCTGTGCAGCCTGGGGTACACGGTGGCGAGCCGCGGTGACGAGGCCGTCGTCGTGGCGAACGGAGACGGCCGGGCGGACGCTTTTGGGGTGATGGCGACGGGCATTCAATGCCTTTGTCCCCCACCGTCTGGGTTAGGTATAGATCACTGTTCATGCACTATTCTATCCACAACCAATATTACGCTTTTACCCTCATCTACGTTGACACCTGTCGGTCACCCCTTTGAGCTATAAAAGGAGGCCCATGCACGACGTAGAAAGGGGTTGGATCCCACAAACTTGATCACTCCCATGCTCGGTGTAGCTAGTACTGTAGATCTTCAAGCTCCCGAGCTCGAGAACTCAATACAACCAAGGCAGGAGTAGGGTTTTACGCGTCCGCGCGGCCCGAACCTGGGTAAACTGCCCGCGTGTGCTCTTTGGTCCGCTCTTTTTGCTCCCTCCGCTCCCTTGCCATACCGTAGAAGGGGCTCCGGTCCCATAGGTGTTCGTGGGCGACCAGTTTCCCCGACATCTTTGGCGCGCCAGGTAGGGGGCGTCGAGGTTGTGCGAACCTGATCCGGCGCTCACGCGGGCGCAATCTCCAGCAATCTTTCCAACTTCATCAACCTCATCGACTACATCAACATGCCTTCGAAGAAGAAGGGTTCGGAGGTCGGAGGCCCGTCTGCGTCGATCCCACCACCACCAGAACCAACGGTTGGTGGGGTAGACGCTGGCAGAAGGGTGGACGCCGGCGAGGACACTCACGGCGTCGCCAAGTCCAAATACAAGACGGACGACCTGGCGAACTCCAAAGCCTCGGCGTCCATGCATGCACCCCGTCCCTCTCAGGAGGTGCCGGGCCAGCAGCGACGTGGTAGCCACGGTACCATCCGCCTGCTGGGACAAGGCCAAGCCGGCGGGTCGAGAGATTCTCAAGGCCAACGTGCTAGCACGAGCAAGGCGCGGTCGCCGGGGCGAGATCCTGTTCCTTCTAACCCTGTTAGAAGTCCGAGCATATCTCGCTCCTCGCACCGCTCGCCACCGCTCCCCTCCACTCCAGCTGAAGCTCTCGCCAGAGCTCAGCTGCTCCTCGACTTCCCTCCAGCGGCAGACAAGGCCGAGGACTGGAGGGCTACAATCTAGAGCCTCATCGCCTTCGCCAACAACGACACATCGCAGCAGCCGGCAACATCACGGCCGCGGCAAGTCGACCAAGCGAAGGCCAATGGAGACAAGACCGTCGGGGGTGCAACTACCGTGCACTCCCCGCCGCGGAAGCAGAAATCGCCGACTCACCGGATCAACGTCGACGACGACTCCACGGCGTCATCAGACCCGCGAGCTCGCCGCGATCAGCGCCAAGTCCTCGACGACAGGCGACAAGAGGACGCTCGAACTCGTATCGAGCGTCGAAGAGAAGCCCGAAGACAGTCCGATCAGCGCGCTGGGACCGCTGTCGACATGCATGCGCCCGGTGAGCCAGGCGACTTGCCGTACGCGGCAGGTTGCCCGGCGTTCACCCGAGAGCTGCGGCAAGTCCAGTGGCCCAGCATGAAGAACTTTAAGCCCGACGTACCAGAGAAGTACGACGGCAAGACACACCCCTCGGAGTTCCTTAGCATCTACACCATTGCGGTGCAGGCTGCCGGGGGACGCGACGAGAAGATTCTAGCAAACTACTTCCCGCTCGTCGCTTAAGCCAAATGTCAGATCTTGGCTTATGCACTTGCCGGAGAACTCCATCTCTTCTTGGGCAGATCTGTGCCACCAGTTTGTCGGCGCCTTCACGGGCGGCCACAAACCCCACGGCCAGGAGAGCGATCTCCACATTCTTGCCCAGAAGGAGGGAGAGTACCTGCGCAAGTACATCCAAAGGTTCAGCCACGTTCAGCACAACATTCCGGATGTCCACCCTGCCGCGGTTATCAGCGCGTTCCATCAGAACGTGCGTAACCGCCGGATGAGGGAGGAGATGGCGATGACCAAGATCCGGGACGTCAGCAAGCTTTATGCTCTGGCTGACAAGTGTGCCCGTGCTGAAGAGGGGAGGAGACTTCCCGGAGTGGATACTGGAGCAGGAGGAACGGACAGCGAGGATGCCGCTCCGGCAAGGAAAAACCGGCGGCGGAACAACAACAAGAAGAAGAACAAGGAGGTACTGGTTGTCGAGCAGTCCGGCAAGGAGGCTGCCGCCAAGAAGACACAGGCTGGTGGCTCCGGCAAGGAGTCCACCCCTGTAGCAGCAGCCGACAAGCAGGACGGCTCCGACAAGCAGTACTGTAAGATCCACCGCACCAAGGGCCACGATCTCCAGAACTTCAAGAGAGTAGAGTACCTCGTAGAGCAGCAGAAGGCTGAATACGAGCGTCGCGACAAGGAGAAGGCCCAAGGAGGCGGAGGAGAGCCCAGCAAGAAGCGGTCGTTCAATGGCCAGGGAGGACGCCGAGGCAAGGCTAAGCAGCGGCAAGGGGACAGACCTCCCCGAGGCCGCGACAAGGATGAAGACGAGGACGATGACGAAGACATGGATGACGGAGATAACAACGAGCTGGAGTTCCAGAAGGCCACAGAAGTTCTGTGCGTCGATGGAGGTGCCTCTCTGCACACTTCTCACCGCCAACTCAAGCAATGGGTGAGGGAAGTGAATGCAGCTGAGCCACCCGTCGAGTCGCGCAGACTGCTGAAATGGTCCGGCACGCCCATCATCTTCGACCTTGAGGACCACCCTGACCGCACAACTGCGGTCGGGTGTTTGCCGATGTTGGTTTCACCAACTATCCGCAACCTCAAGGTCACCAAGATGTTGGTTGACGGCGAGGCCGGCCTCAACTTGATCTCCTCCGCTGTGATCAAGAAGCTGCAGATCCCCGACAGCGAGCTCGAGGAAACCGGGACTTTTCAAGGAATCAACCCGGGAAGGAGCAAGCCGAAGGGGAAGATCACGCTGCCGGTGACCTTTGGCGGAGAGCTTAACTTCAGGATGGAGAGGATCACGTTCTACGTTGCCGATATCCCATTACCATACAATGGGATACTTTGCTGTCCTACGCTCGCCAAGTTCATGGCAGCCTCCCACTATGCTTACAACATGCTCAAGATGCCTGGGCCAATAAGCGTCATCTCTGTCCCCGGCGACAAGAAGGATGCGCTCATTTGCACCGACAAGATCTACCGGGACGTAGCAGCCGCGGCAGATAGCGAGACACTTGCCGCTGAAGCTCCCGGGGGGAAGACCAAGACCAAGTCCGGCAAGAGCTCTGGGGCCCACTCCGGCAAACGCACCTCTTCGGAGTGTTGCGCTGCCGTCGAGGACGCACCATCGAGCTCCACCGGCAAGTGCAAGAAAGGAATGGCAGCTCCGCTGGCAACTAAGAAGGTGTCCGCCAAGGAGGACGGCACTGGTGGTACCTTCACCATCAGTGCTACGCTCGACCCCAAATAGGAAAGCGCACTCGTTGCCTTCCTGTGGGCGAATGTCGACGTGTTTGCATGGCAACCGTCTGACATCCCCGGCGTTCCCAGGAAGGTAATTGAGCACAAGCTTGCTGTTTGTCCTCACGCGCGGCCCGTCAAGCAGAAGGTCAGGAAGCAAGCGGTGGAGCGCCAAGAGTTCATAGATGACGAGATCAAGAAGTTGGAAGCAGCAGGCCTTGTTAGAGGTGTACTTCATCCCACGTGGCTGGCCATTCCAGTTGTCGTGCGCAAAGCCAATGGGAAATGGAGACTTTGTATAGACTTCACTGATGTGAATAAAGCTTGTCCCAAGGATCCATTCCCCTTGCCGCGCATTGACCAGATCGTTGACTCCATGGCTGGATGTGAGTTGCTTTCGTTTCTTGATGCATACTCAGGTTACCACCAGATATTCATGGCTGAGGAAGACGAAGAGAAGACCGCATTCATTACTCCATGTGGCACTTACTGTTTCATACGTATGCCCTTTGGACTGAAAAATGTGGGCTCAACATTTGCAAGGGTGGTTCACACTTCTTTTGAGCCACAGATACACAGGAATGTAGAAGCCTACATGGATGACATAGTGGTCAAGAGCAAGGACAAAGATACCCTGATACAGGACCTAGAAGAAACCTTTGAGAATCTGCGCAAGATACAGCTCAAGTTGAACCCCGAAAAGTGCGTTTTCGGAGTCCCCTCCGGCAAGCTTATCGGGTTCTTTGTATCCCAGAGAGGGATTGAAGCCAATCCCGACAAGATCAAAGCCATCGAGCAGATCGAAGCCCCGAAGCGCGTCAAGGATGTCCGAAGACTTGCTGGTTGTGTGGCTGCTCTCAGCAGGTTCATTTCAAAGTCTGCAGAACGCGCCCTGCCTTTCTTCAAAATCTTGAAAAAGGCAGGTCCAATGAAATGGACTCCGGAAGCGGAGGCAGCGCTGCATGACTTGAAAGGATACCTGTCCTCTACTCCAATACTTGTCGCACCTAGGCCACAAGAGAAGTTGCTGCTATACTTAGCAGCAACCAATCAAGTGGTTAGTGCTGCGTTGGTAGCGGAGAGGGAGGCGGATGAGGAACCCACAGGCCCGGCAAGCGCATCCAGCGACAAGCAGGGGGCTTCCCCGACAAGCTCTGGCCCCGACAAGGACAAGTCTGCGCAGGAACAAGGAGAGGTGCGAAAGAAGATGGTGCAGCGCCCAGTTTATTTTGTAAGTTCCCTCTTGCAAGGAGCTAGATCAAGATACTCTGGGGTGCAGAAACTGGTTTTCGGCCTCCTCATGGCCTCGAGGAAGCTGCGCCACTACTTCCAAGCACACGAGATAACGGTGGTCACTCGCTTTCCGTTGAAAAGGATATTGTAAAATCCAGAAGCAACAGGCAGGATTGTCGAGTGGGCACTGGAGCTGTCAAGCTTTGGTCTCAAGTTTGAGAGTACTTCAACTATACAGAGCAGAGCCTTGGCGGAGTTCATAGCAGAATGGACACCAACACCAGACGAAGAAGTTCCTGAGACAAACATCCCCGTTCAGGAAGCGAGCAAGGAATGGATAATGTACTTCGATGGTGCCTTCTCGCTGCAAGGCGCCGGTGCTGGTGTGCTGCTCGTCGCACCCACCGGGGAGCACCTCAAGTATGTTTTCCAAATGCACTTTCCCAATTAGGAGCAAACGACAAACAATACTGCTAAGTATGAAGGTTTGCTTGCCGGCCTCAGAATTGCGGCCGAACTTGGGATCAAGAAGCTGATTGTCCGGGGAGATTCACAGTTGGTGGTCCGACAAGTAAACAAGAGCTACCAAAGTCCTTTGATGGAGGCTTATGTCGATGAAGTGAGGAAGCTTGAAGAACACTTTGAAGGCCTGCAGATGGAGCACGTTCCAAGGGCTCAGAATGATATCGCAGACGGCCTCTCAAAGTGTGCTGCAATGAAGTTACCTGTGGAACCAGGAACGTTCGTGCTCAAGCTAACTCGACCATCCGTTACACCATCAGTTGGACAAAGCAAGAAGAGAAAGTTGGTCTCCGGCGACTACTTGCCGGCGGATCTTCCTGAAGCCGTCGCCAAAGTCCCCAGTATCAACGACCAAGATGCTGAGGAACAGTCTGCTCCTGCGGACCCAAGGGTTTGTACAGTTGAAGCAGGTGTTCCCGACAAGCCTTGCCCCGGCAGGCTTGTCGGGGAACACTCAGCTCCGGCAGAGCCGCAGGTTCTTGCCATGGAAGCTGATGTTCCCACAGCAGCACTGATGCCTTTAGTCCTTGCTGTTGAGCCTCGAGCTCCGGCATGGGCACAGCAAATCGTCCGTTTTCTTCAAACCGGAGAACTTCCCGAAGAGCCAGAAGAGATAGAAAGGATAACCAGGCAGTCAAGTATGTATCAGTTCGTCGGCAACGAGCTATACAGAAGAAGATTCAATGGTGTCAGGTTGAAGTGCATTTCCCGGGAAGATGGACAGAAGCTGTTGGCAGAGATACACAGAGGCATATGTGGTCACCACATTGGCGCAAGAGCACTTGCCGGGAAGGCGTTCCGGCAAGGTTTCTTTTGGCCAGAAGCCCTCCAAGATGCAACTGCACAAGTAACCAATTGTGAAGCGTGCCAGTTCCATGCCAAGCAAATACACCAGCCAGCTCAAGCTCTCCAGACGATCCCTTTGTCCTGGCCCTTCTCGGTCTGGGGGCTCGACATCCTCGGCCCTTTCCCCCGCGCCGTCGGGGGCTTTGAGTACTTGTACGTTGCTATCGACAAGTTCACAAAGTGGCCGGAAGTGGAACCAGTGAGAAAGGTGACTGCACAGTCAGCAGTAAAGTTCTTCAGATCAATTGTTTGCCGTTTCGGAATCCCTAACAGGATCATCACCGACAACGGCACACAGTTCACAAGTCGCACCTTCATGCAGTACGTCCAAGACCTTGGCGCCAACGTCTGCTTCGCTTCTGTTGCTCACCCGAGGAGCAATGGTCAAGCGGAGAGGGCCAATGCTGAAGTGTTGCGCGGGCTCAAGACAAGAACTTTTGACAGGCTGCACAAGTGTGGAAGAAACTGGATAGAGGAGTTGCCGGCGGCTCTTTGGTCAATCAGAACGACAACAAATCGAGCCACCGGACAGACACCCTTTGCTCTTGTCTATGGAGCAGAGGCAGTTCTCCCCACAGAACTCGTATACGGATCTCCTCGAGTGCTCGCTTACGACGAGCTCGAGCAAGAGCAACTGCGGCAAGATGATGCATTGCTCCTCGAGGAGGACCGTCTCCAGGCTGCTGTACGAGCTGCTCGATACCAGCAAGCCTTGCGTCGCTATCATAGCCGCATGGTCAAGGCCAGGAGTCTCGAGGAAGGCAACCTTGTTCTTCGGCGCGTTCAGTCCGCCAAGAGTTCCAACAAGTTCACGCCGAAGTGGGAAGGCCCTTATCGGGTGAGACAAGTCACAAGGCCCGGGGCTGTCCGCCTTGAGACCGAAGAAGGCTTACCGGTGAGCAACTCCTGGAACATCGAGCATCTTCGCAAGTTTCACCCATGAGGCGCGGTTGCCGTGATCCGCTCCGGCAACCACCTTTTGTACAAGTCTTGGAGCTGTTGCATATAAACATTTGTACAAAGCCGGGCGCAGACCCCGTGCATCAGTAAAACTTTTGTGCTTCGCACTATTTGTCATTTCATGCTTTTCTTTTTACTTGCATGCATCATCTGACATTTTGCACAGCACGCATCCCCGGTAAGCAGTAACAAGCCGCAAGGCTCCATACTTGTGTTTCCTCCTCTTTTCCTTTCTCTCTTAAATAGAAGAAGTGTTCCTCGCGCACAAGTTTGCCAGGGGGGAAGGAGATAGTGGTATGGACCAAGTGCTGTTCAAGAAAGGGAAGCCGTGCCGGGAAGCGAATAGCACACATAAGATAAGTTGACAAAGTTTGAGCATTCAAATTTTTAGAAAAATTTCTTAGTTGTCTTCCTTGAACAGCCACACTTTATATGGAAAACCTGTGCGCGGAGGAACCTACCCGTGGCTAGCCGCACCCTTACTTTGTTTCGAGCACGCTCAACGGCTTAAGTGAGCTGCGACAAGTGTCGTGCCCTTACTTCGTTTTCAAGTTCGCTCAGCAATCTAAGTGTGCTGCGACTAGCTGCGGCAAGGTTTCTTGCCGGCAAGGGCATTGCTAGCGGGCTGCTAAGAGTCCCGCACTCAGCGCTCGCGGCAAGGGTTCCTTTGCTGACAAGTTCCCTAAAAGCGTAGGGTGGAAAGCATACAAAGTGAAGGGACTAAACAAGGGAGATAACACTTCATTGATTATCCAAAATAAAGTTATATTACAAGATAGCTTGCCGCTGTTCCAACCAACTACTATCCATGACTTAATCGACAGCGGCAAGGGAAGCAGAAAGAAAGGAGCCTAGTCTTTTCGGTCTCCGTCGACCCTCTTGATCTTGCCCGCCTTGGCTACGATGTGGGCAACTTGTGACTTCAACGCCTCCTGGTCAGCATCGGGCGGCAGGGTCCGGAGGACGTTGATGAGGTTAATCCCGGGGTTACGGTAGACGATCTTCGACAACACCCGCTCCATAGTACCCATGCAAAGCCGGCGCGCCTCGTCAGCCAGCTGCGCGGGGATCTTCTCCCGTAGCTGCGCGAGAGCCGGCGCCACTCCTCTGAAGAACAGGCTCAGCTTGGCGCTGTGGGGGAGGCTCTCGTCGGGGGAGTACATGAGGTGCTCCGCCCTCAGCGCCACCATCTCCCTGTCAATGATGGCGGCGGAGGCGACAAGCTCCTCGGTCCACTGCTCCACCGTCCGCTGGAAGTTGTTTTGTGAGACGGCGGCGCTGTCCAGCAGGGCCCTCTCAGCACGAAGATCATCTTTCAGCTTCGTTTCGCGGTCCCGGGCAGCGTCACGTGAGTCGCTGAGGGTGGAAACCTTCAGCTCCAAGTCTGCGATGGAGTCCTTGGCGTCGTTGAGCTCTTTGCCCTTCTCGGAGAGACGGACTTGCAGCTCCGAGTTGGTGTGGGCGTCCTTCTCCCACGCCACGTTGAGCGCAGCAACCCTGTCCTCGCTCGCCTTCAAGCCCGTCTCCAACTGCGCCACCCTGGCCTCCAGATCCCTCTTGGCGGTCTCTGCGGCAGCAGCGGCGTCCCTCGCCTCTTGCAGAGCCCCGCCAATGGCCTGCTTGCGAGCGGTAAGGTCGTCCTCGTGGCTATCGAGGTCGACCTTCCGCTGGTTGAGCTCTCCCTCCCGCCGAGACAGATCCTCGGCGGCCAGTCGCTGCTGCTCCTCCACCTCGGCCTTCTCGAGGAGGAACGCCTGATGTGCTCCGGCAAGCTCTTCGCGCTCCTCCGCCAAGTACCGGAGGGCCGCCTGTTTGGCGGCACGGAGCTCCGCGGCGCGCTTCTCCAGATCAGCATCGGCCTTGGCAGCCAGAGCCTCTCGGGACTCCGGCTTGGCTAGCCTGGCCCGGTACAAACCCAGGAGTCGACGTAGGAGTTGCTCCTCTTCGGGCTCGTCGCTGCTGCCAGGCGCGTCGACGACCCTCATCCCGGCGGAGGCGAGAACTTCTCCGTCGAAGGTCTCCCCCTCCGCGGGTGCCCTTGATGAGGACGCCCACGGGACATGGTTAAAAACCCCGTTGGCGGCCTCCAGATAGACACCCGACCCAGCCGCGGGGGCGGAGGGGTCGGCGGCCGGTGCAGCGTCCGGCGCTCCTGCGGCCTCAGGGCCAGTAGTGCGGTCGCCGGTCCCTTCCCCCGCTACGGCGTCAGCGGTCGGGGCGGTCTCCTCGGCGGCTAGCTCGTCAGCACCAGCCATTCCCTCAGTGGTAGTGGCGTCGCCGGCATTGCCGCGCATGTCCTCCTCGGCGATGGTCTCCGTCTACATCGACTCCGGGGCGGGCGGATCTGACAGAAGAAAAACAAAAGAAAGATCGTCAAGCAAATATCCAAAAATAAGAATCCAAGAGGAAGAAATTACAAGGGTTACGTGCGCGGGCCTCTTCCGTAACGGGGTCCCTCGCCGGGGAGTTCTCCCTTGGCGGCGTAGTAGAAGCCCCCGCCGGCGGAGGGCCGCTGGCGCCTTCCCTTGGCGGGATGCTCACCCTTGTCGGGCTGCTCGCCCTTGGCGGGGTACTCACCCTTGGCGGAGTACCCATCCTTGGCGGAGCGCTGTCCCTCGCCGGGGAGCTCATCCTTGGCGGGGAGGGTGGAACAAGCGGCTCATCGGGGGCGGCCTCTTGGTGCTCCTGCGGCTGCGGTTCCATCTCTGCACAAGACAATAGGAAAACGAGACGTTAGCAAGGACAAGCTCGAGCGCGCCCATCAAGCAGAAAGGTGAACAAAGGACTTACGCTGGGGGCTGCGCTGGGGGCTGCTCTCCTGAGCAGCAGGCTGGTCCGGCAAGTTTGTCGCTGGCACGTCCCCCGTCGCTGCGACAGGCTCGTCGTCCTCAAGTTCAACCACAGGGATTTTGGCCCTCTTCGCCATCCTCTGGGTCAAGGTCCTGGAAGCCGAAGAAGATCAGAACCAAGCAAGAGAAATCGAGACAAAAGCAACAAAAACCGAAGGAGATAGAAATTGCAAGTGCTTACTCTTCCTCCTCTTCGTCGGAGCTGAGGGCGGAGAAGTCAAACTCCGCCTCGCGTGCTCCAGCGCGAGGAGTTGGAGGAGAAGGCTCCCTCGGGCGCTTGGCGGGCTCCGGAGCTGTGGGTTGTGAAGACCCCGCTCCGGTCGTCCCCGAGGACCGAGGGGCGGAGGGAGCACCAGAACCACTCTGGGAAGATCCCCCTCCGCTTGTCGCTCGGGCACGGGGCGCCTCCTTGATGACCTTACTCATCGTGGTGGCACGCGTCGCAAGACGCTTCGGCTGCTGTCGGGGCGCCGGTTGCCTCGCCGTCTCAGTGGCCTTGCGGAGGCGCTTCTTTAGCTGCGGCGGAGGACTTGGTGGTGGCGGAGAGTTTTCCGAGGATGAGGAGGCGTCGTCGAGGTTCAGTGACCCGCCCGAGTCTTCGTCGGAATCGCCCGATTCGGCGTCCTCCTCGGCGGGCTCACTGGACTCAGTGCCTTGCCCGGCAGCCTCGCTCGTCCCGGCAGGCTCCCCGGCAGGCTCCCCGGCGAACTCCTCGGGCGCAATCTTCAACAGCTTGAGGATCTCTTCCTCCTCGGCTTGGCTCACCGCGTCCGCCGCTTCCGCTTCCTCCACGGTGTACCCAAACTCACCCGCGGCCGCCGCTGCGGCGGCCTCCTCCATCCTGTCGGCTATATATGCCACATCCCGGTCGGTGGTCGCCCGGGTGAGGCCCTTTTTCTCCTCGGGGTTGCGTGGCCGTTCAACCAGGCCGTCGAAGAAGGTCTGCACGGTCTCCTCTGAAGGCGTCAGCCAAGTAGGAACAACCCCGTGGGAGTTGCATTCAGGCATTGCCGCGCGGATGGCACTAAGAACAGTATTGTTGCACAACAGAACTACTCCCCGGGACGGGGTGAACCACTCCTTGTTCTTGGGGTCATGTTTGAACAGCTCCCGAACCATCCCCTTGAGTTCCAAGACAGTGAAGTTATAATTCAGCCCGGGGCGCAGCCTCATGCGGTCTGCCGCGTTGCCGAACTCCCAGGCAGGCCTCTTCCTTTACTGCAGAGGGGCAATGCGGCGGTGGAGGAAGTCAGCCCCAACTTCACCTACAGTAAGGTTGGCGGCCCGGAGGCGAAGGATCCTAGTGAGGGCAATCTGCAGCTTGTCGTCCTCCGGGGCCAAGTCACTCCAATCCTTGCCGCGCACTATTGCAGTCCGGCGCGGCGAGGTAAACTGCTCGGGTTCATCTTCCATGACCCAGCACCAATTAGCCCTCCACTCTTCCCACTTGCCGCGGAGCTCTCCGATCAAGTACGCCTCCTTCTTTCCGAACCTGAAGATCCAAGAGATACCGCCGGAAAGTGGAGATCCGGACTCTACTCTAGGTGTGAAGAAGTGGCAGAAGAGAGCTACATTTGGGTGGACCCCGACATAGTTTTCGCACAGATGTGCGAAAACGGCCAAAGTGAGAACGGCATTCGGGGTGAAATCTAAAAGGTGGAATCCTTATGTGTTCATCACATCGCAGAAAAACTCTGAATACGGAGGACAGAGACCGCAATGGAAGAACAAAGCAAAGAAGTGGTAACCTCCCGGGTACAGGTCGATGGCTTCGGCGGGGAGAACTCTGGTGCGCGGGTGAGCCTTCGTCTCCCTCGCCCAGAACAAGTAATACTTGTCCCGCAGCTCCCTCGCGCCGAGCCTCGGCGGGAAGACCACCATACTCCTCCGCATGGCTGCCAGCTTCGCCGCCTTGTCGGACTTCTCTTTCTTCGCCTTGTCGCTCTTCACCTTGTCGCTCTTCGGTGCCATGGCGGGGGCGGCGAGGGTGGTCGACGGCGTTGCGGATGCTGGAGACGGCGGAGGAAGGGTGGAGCTCGGCTCTCTGTCGACCATTGGGGAGGCAGAGGGCGACGGGAGTTTCTGGAGATTGAAGACACAATGAAAGCAATGGGGGGAAACTGCCCCTGCTTCCTCTGCTTTTAAGGGGGAAGTGGGGGACGTTCCGCATTTTCCCATTAAAGAAACAGGCCACGATCTCTCCCACTACGCCGCAATCGACGCGTGCCATTAGGGAGAGATGCGGAGTGGGAAACGGCGCGCCGTGGGCCGCGTGTGTCCGTGCACTATTTTGGGCCTGGCCCAACAGCGCTTGGCACCGTGTGTGGCCCAGGCCCGGGGGCTCCTGTCGGTGTACTAAAGTAGGGGTACCTTAGTATCCCGACTTGTGCACGGGCAGTGGCAGCATCCCGTGGTCTGGCTCACCACGCGTCTGCCAAAGCCCGCTCTGGATCCTTTAGAGCCATTCAAGAACAAAGTATTCAAGTTAAGAGAGAAGACCCCGGCAAGAGGAGCTTGCCGGGAAGGCCGCACCAGGCTCAAAGTTATCATTCCAGCACAAGACCCTGGCAAGAGGAGCTTGCCAGGAAGGCCAAAGAACGGCACCTCAGAAGATATATCGTGGCGCATCACGCGCCCCGGCAGGACCCGGAGAGCGACAAGCTTCCGGGCCCGACAAGATAGCAACCCCGGCAAGGTGCTTGCCGGGGGAGGCTTACGCTGTGTTCCTGTGCTCCAGCTCATCTGGCCACGCGTCGCCCTGGGGCCCTTCCAGGGGCACGTGGCAGATGGCTGTGCAGCCTGGGGTACACGGTGGCGAGCCGCGGTGACGAGGCCGTCGTCGTGGCGAACGGAGACGCCCGGGCGGACGCTTTTGGGGTGATGGCAACGGGCATTCAATGCCTTTGTCCCCCACCGTCTGGGTTAAGTATAGATCACTGTTCATGCACTGTTCCATCTACCACCAATTTTACGCTTTTACCCTCATCTACGTTGACACCTGTCGGTGACCCCTTTGAGCTATAAAAGGAGGCCCATGCACGACGTAGAAAGGGGTTGGATCCCAGAAACTTGATCACTCCCACGCTCGGTGTAGCTAGTACTGTAGATCTTCAAGCTCCCGAGCTCAAGAACTCAATACAACCAAGGCAGGAGTAGGGTTTTACGCGTCCGTGCGGCCCGAACCTGGGAAAACTGCCCGCGTGTGCTCTTCGATCCGCTCTTTGTGCTTCCTCCGCTCCCTTGCCGTACCGTAGTAGGGGCTCCGGTCCCATAGGTGTTTGTGGGCGACAAGTTTCCCCGACACAGACCCACATGTGTAAAAAAATCAATCAAACCAACTACACCAGAGTCTCACTCTCCCAAACAAGTGTTTTTTATTGCCTCAGTCCTCAATGCACCCTCAATTTACTAGCGTGCGAGGTGCTACCCGGAGTGGTTTCAACTTTGCTTACTTCACCGCATGTCAGATGGGCTTCTAGTTTACTTATTTTCACCCACTGCCACATGGGCCAGCACACGAAGATACAGAACACGAGCTGACAAGGCAGCATGTGGACTGGTTGTCTGGTTAACTAAATAATATACGGAGCTATACGCTGACACAGTGAGTGTATAATCCGTCGGTATAGAGTGTTCGTGTGAGAGGGGAGGCCCGTGAGAGATAGCAGAGAGAGACAGAAAGAGCTACTCCCTCCATTCGATAATGTAGTTCCAATATTTTTTTAAAAGTCTAGCTTTTTAAAACTTGACCAAGTTTAAAAAGAAATAACTTATATCTACAATACCAAAGATAAATGATAGTATGAAGTAAGTACATGTTGTGATGAATCTAACGATCTTTCCAGATGTAAATGTTTTTCTCCACATATACCTGGTCAAACTTTTCTGAGGCTTGACTTTTGAAAACAACCATATGCTTATGGACGTGAGAGAGTTACTAACTAGAGAGAGAGAGAGAGAGAGAGAGAGAGAGAGAGAGAGAGTGCAATAGAAAGAGTGAGTGAAAAAGTGTGTGTGCGTGTGTGAAAGAGACATGGACAACACTCGATAAGAGTCGAGAAAAAACATGTGTGTCTTATGCAGACATATCACACATGCATCTTCGATAACAGAAGCAAGGTGAGGAGATTGTGTGTGGTTGTTTTTAACCGAGAGAGCAAGACCCCTAGCACGTGGCCAAGAGGGGTCTGACAAACAAGGGGGAGAAGTCGCGAGAGACATACAGAGAAAATGCAGACATGGGGAGGAGAGAGTGTATGTTTGTCATAGAGAGATCCCCTGGAGATTGTGATGGGACTACATGGGTGGGAGATCGAGTGACAAGGTGTGTTCGCGATAGAAGATACCCCGAGAGATACCGAGATAGACGTATGGATGGAAGAAGACAATACGTGTGTTCCTAATGGCTAGTGAGAGATAATCATACATAGGGGGGGAGTGCTTGCGCCTATGATGGAGTGAGGGATTATGGTACTTATTAGGGGGTGCGTGTCACATAGAGAGAGAACAAGGGAGAGAGATAGAGTTTTAGATGGGCCTATCAAGTGCGAGTGAGATATGCATGTGTATGTGTGACCCATGTAGATGGATAGTTTGAGAGAGAGGGGGAAGAGCTCCGAGATGACAGAGTGGTGCGTGAGAGAGTTACGGGCAACGAGCCAAGGAATTTGTGTGCGAACGATGAGTGCACCCAAGATATCTAGCTTGTACTAGAGAATCATACATAGTGTTCGAGAGAGACCTATAGATGGAATGTATATGCATGCGAACTAGAAAGACCCCCCACGCACACACACAAAGAGAGAGAGAGAGAGATGGAGAGAAAGAGAGAGGACCACCAAGGTTTGTGTGTTCGATGCGTGCGACATAATTGAAGATTGTCGGCGCGCGCGAGAGAGAGCAGGAGTCCGGGAGAGGGGGAGGTCGCATTTTATGCATCAAAGACTTATATAAACCATGTTTCGATATAAACTTGCATTCAAATATTTAAATTGGAGAACATGTTGTCTGCAATCGACACATGAACGGATATATGCGTATATCAAACAAGTTCATTAATTTGACTTTCAACATGTTCATGGAGTACTGTAATACTGTACAACATGCTATTCGATTGAGTTGTTCAATTTTGGATTTAGTTCACTATTTCGACCTGGTGAATGAGCTATTTCATTGAATCGAGATATTTCATTTTGGGTTTGATTCCCATTTTTGAGTGGGTCAACTATTTGTCATATAGTAAATCGCTAGGAATGAGCATGTAAAAACACATTAAACCCGAGCATCATCTCTCCATCTAAAAAAGAAGTGGCAAGCTAATATTTCTAAATTTGATTTGAATCGACTTGGTAAGGTAGACATGGATGCTCGTTCTCCAAAATTTTGAACGAACCGTTAAACATCCTCTGCTCGGTGGAATTCGCCCGAGCAAATAAATGGGAGACGCGAAATTACCGTCCTATGTGGGAGACGCATTAATTGGCCCATTGTGCATCGAGGGTAGGATCGTAACTTCATCCAAGCGCACCTTCTCCTCGGCCGAAATGACATATGCCGAATAATTCATAAACCATGGTCGGCAAAACACGCTCTCCTCGCCCGAAAAAGCTTGCGCCCACTATTTGAAAACACGCTCTCGTCGCCCGAAATCGCTCGCGCCCACTATATTTCAAAACACACCCTCGTCGCCCGAAATCGCTCCACCCCATTATTTGGGGAGAAGAAAAGTTACTCTACTATCCCCGACCCTCAGTACACAGACCCAAGCTGAGAAGCCTAAAGCCAGGGTTAGAACTGTAACTCCCCCTCAGATTTCAGACAAATGCATAAATGGTTCTAGTCCCCTGCCAATTCCCCTCCCCCATTCATACCTCGTGGGTGCCAAATCAGCTTCTCCCCGGATGTTCCCTTCCCCCGAGCCACGAAACCTCAACCCCTCATCCATGGAGCCCCACACCGCACCAATTTCACAGTCGCCCTCCTCCCTAATGCCGGAGACGCTGTCCATTTGCTGTCATCCACTGGGCCGTGTGCCTCTTACTCCGTGCTGCGGGAGCTGCCTCGACGACTGTAGCGTGAACCGTACCGGAGCCGATTCACCCCCGCCGTTGTTCACGGCGCCGGAGCGGCTCCAACTTCGGATCCATCCAGAGTCCCGACGCTGCTTCCCCGTAGCCATCGACCATCGCGACATCGTTGTTTCCCTGCCGTCGGTGGCCACCGCAACCGCGCCAGCCTCACCCACTCGACAGCTGGACCTGCCTACTTCACCATGCCGCCAGATAGCTCGCACCCTCATCTCAAATCACTTTATTTAGGCGTCAGTTGTCTGAATATTTATTCTGGGCCAATCGATTCCCAATGGGAAGCAGCACCCCTCGAGGAGGCAGAGCTCCTAGGCTGCCGGTTGGCTGGTGTCTAACGTAAGGGTGCGTGGCCACAAGTTTGCCGCGGAAGCAGCGCTTAGATGGCTATCTCAGAGTTGCGTGGGCTAAGGTACTGCCGCCGCCGGATCTGGATGACGCGGAGTCTTTGTGGATTGGCCCGGGGGCGGCACAACCACGGCAGTGCGGTGGGGCAGGGAGCGGGGTTTTGGTCGGGGCCACGGACGACAGAGGCCAGCTCCTCTGCCGTTGGTCGTTGGCTCTTCGGGGAAGATTCCTAACAGTGTCAGCCGGGAGGCACAAGACGGCCATCAAGCCATCCGACGTAGATCGGACAGTACAAAAATAAAATAAAATCATGTGACCGCAATTTTGTCTCAGTCAACAGACCTGTGACCACTCTCGTACCTTGCTGTCGATCTCTTAGTGTATTTCTTCAGCTCAAAGAGACATGTCGTTCTTAACATTATGCGTTATCTGTCACACCGTCTTCCAACTCACCGTAGCTGCTCCAACAAGGGAAGCATACACTAGAAGGGAGCTATAGTCCCCACTCAACAGTTCCTTGCATCGAATACGCTTGCCCGACATGGACAGCCACAACAACTGCAGGGCTATCGAGAAGTCAGCACATTATGCTCACTCCTATGGATGCCGGCCAGATAGGTTGTAACCTCATCTTACTTGTGTGCAACATTTATGGCTTTGTTATTCATCTAAGCGTGGAAAATAGATTATCACATTTCACTATATATTCATGTTGATCTCTTACGGGTCCTGTTCAGGAGTTAACGATGTTCCATAGTTCAGCTGAGATACTTGTTCTTTAGGTAACGATGTTCCATAGTTATCATCCATCAGCCAAAGCTATCCCACAGTCTAGTGATTATAGTATTATACCACGTCTAGTATTACCTATGTTGTTCTTTAATACTTTCGTGTGCCATCTAGTTAATCTCGAGTACAAACGATACATATTCTGTAGCTTTCATCTGTGTTCACCCTTTAGTTTTTGAGACCTGCTGCTGCTAGTTAACCCCAGTCCTACTATTTATGTCGTCTCCTACAGGCACTCATTACATAAATATAACTACTAGTTGTCTTCCATGTATGTCAGATATAATTGCACACACTGATATATCCACAAGAACCTCACGGAGCAATGTAAAGGCCAACAAACATGATATCAATGATACCCAACATGATGGAACATGTAAAGGCAGTTAGAAGACTTGCAGAAAGATGTTGAATCCTCTTCACCCCACAAGGT
Organism: Secale cereale; assembly: GCA_902687465.1. Lineage (NCBI taxonomy): Eukaryota > Viridiplantae > Streptophyta > Magnoliopsida > Poales > Poaceae > Secale > Secale cereale. The sequence goes on from LR738715.1 coordinate 138,964,271, forward strand.
CCTTGCTCTAACTTGGCCCCTGATATGGGTACAAGATGCATATAATTTCAAGGAGTGTATCTACTCTGTTGCAATGCCCTGTGCTTAGCATGCTGATCATGCATGTAAATATGTCATGCCTTCCTGTTTTTCAGTACCTATTCCATTCATGATAACATATTTTCAAATTCAAGTATTGTCATTCTACTCTATCGCAATGCCATCTGCTTAATTTGTACATCATGCTTCTGAATATCTTATGCATTGTTATTCATCAGTATGTACTTCATTTGTGTACCCTACAATGTTTTTTTACATTGAAGTGATGTTCTAGTGCTCTATTGCAATGCCATCTTAGTTTCCCAAAAATACACGTGTATGTTGCCTTTGTTTTTTCTGTACGTATTCTGCTAGCATACAGTTCACATTCAACTAGTGTTTTTTTATTGTGTTGTCTTGTCGTATCCCTAGCTCTTACACCATACTCCCTCCCTCCGGATTACATGTTGCAGAAATGGATAAAAATGATGTACCTAGAACTGAAATACGCCTAGACCCATCCATTTTTTCTGGATGGAGGGAATACATGTCAATATGTCATGTCTTTCTATTCTTCAGTACCTATTCCATCTCTCTGTTGTAGCATGTATTATAATTGAAGCACCATTCTTCTATACAAGGCATGCAAGGTAATACGACTATGTTAGAATCTGAAGGGTTACAAACCAGGTCATTGCGAAAGATCCTAACGCCAGGAGATAATAAACAAACTCCAGTTTTTATAGATACTACTCTAGCACAAAGAAACCCAGCTCCTACTGATAATAAGCAGATTCCAGTGGCCAAAGAACTAGTCCGCTCTAGTCCATCAAAAATACGTCAACTCCATTCTAAGAAGCGTGTGCGTATCCTTGCATCATGAATTTTTATAGCATGATTATCATATTTTCTACATGTTTCTTACCCATCTCTCTTCTAGAAAATAAGCTTAACAAAAAGAGGAATTTCTGCACTGGTATCGTCTGTGAGGAAAGATTCTTGCAGGAATTATCTGTACTCCAATGCAGATGTAAGTACCTGTTGTATATCACTATATTTTTACATTAGCATTCATTTTGTTAATCGGCGTGAATGCAACCTTTATCTGATCTAAATTTAGTAGTAGCAAAATGTATGATTAAAGGCCACAATGTTGATTTTTGTAAGGAAAACTGCCTGGTAGTTTTGCATCCTAAGCTGCATGAGTGTACTATCTCTGTAATGCCCAGTATGAGATTATACATCCTACGTGTCGAGGCACGACTTAAAGGTATAAGCTCATACCAGAATGATCTCAAGTATGGTATCTTTGGACGACTCATGTAAAAGAGGGATGCAATTGCAAAAGAGTAGTTGGCTTACACTCGCCACGTCACACAATACATGGAGAACATGGACGCATGGGGAGGGCGAGAGGGTGTGTTTATGATAGAGAGACCCCCTCGAGATCGTGAGGATGCTATATGGGTGGGAGATCGAGGGAGGTGCGTGCGCGATAGAAAGATGCCCCGAGAGAAATCAAGATAGACCATGCACATGTTTGTGATGGAGACTAAGATTAGCTAGTCATATACATATAGGGGGGGGGACTGCGTGTGCCTACAATTGAGTGACAGACCATCATATTTGGCTAGCTTGGCATGAGATTGTGTGTGTGTGCGTGTGAGATGGAGAGACAACGAGGGAGAGAGATAGAGTTTTAGATGGTCCTATCAAGTGCGAGTGAGATATGCATGTTTATGTGTGACCCAGGTTGATGGAGAGTTAGAGACAGAGGGGGAAGAGCTCCGAGACGATAGAGTGGTGCGTGAGAGAGTTACGGGCAACGAGCCAAGGAATTTGTGTGCGAATGATGAGTGCACCCAAGATATCTAGCTTGGACTAGAGAATCATACATAGTGTGCGAGAGAGGCCTATAGATGGAGTATATATGCATGCGAACTAGAAAGAACCCCCCCCCCCCCACGCACACACACAAAGAGAAAGAGAGATGGAGAGAAAGAGAGAGGACCACCAAGGTTCGTGTGTTGGATGCGTGCGACATAATTGCAAATTGTCGGCGCCCGCGAGAGAGAGCAAGAGTCCGGGAGAGGGGGAGGTCGCATTTTATGCATCAAAGACTGATATAAACCATGTTTGATATAAACTTGCATTCAAATACTTAAATTGGAGAACATGTTGTCTGCAATCCACACAAGAACAGATATATGCGTATATCAAACAAGTTCATTTATTTGACTTTTAACATGTTCATGGTGTACTGTAATACTGTACAACATGCTATTCGATTGAGTTGCTCAATTTTGGATTTAGTTCACTATTTCAACCTGGTGAACAAGCTATTTCATTGAATCGAGGTATTTCATTTTGGGTTTCATTTCTGTTTTTGAGTGGGTCAACTATTTGTCACATAGTAAATCGCTAGGAATGAGCGTGTAAAAACACATTACTCCTGAGCATCATCTCTCCATCTAAAAAAGAAGTGGCAAGCTAATATTTCTAAATTTGATTCTAATCGACTTGGTAAGGTAGACATGGATGCTCGTTCTCCCAAATTTTGAAAGAACCGTTAAACATCCTCTGCTCGGTGGAATTCGCCCGAGAAAATAAATGGGAGACACGAAATTACCGTCCTATGTGGGAGACGCATTAATTGGCCCGTTGTGCATCGAGGGTAGGTTTGTAACTTCATCCAAGCGCGCCTTCTCCTCGTCCGAAATGACATATGCCGAATAATTCATAAACCATGGTCGGCAAAACACGCTCTCCTTGCCCGAAAAAGCTCGCGCCCACTATTTGAAAACATGCTCTCCTTGCCCGAAATCGCTCGCGCCCACTATATTTCAAAACACGCCCTCCTCGCCCGAAATCGCTCCCCCCCCAACTATTTGGGGAGAAGCAAAGTTACTCTACTATCCCCGACCCTCAGTACACCGACCCAAGCGGAGAAGCCAAAAGGCAGGGTTAGAACTGTAACTCCCCCTCACATTTCAGACAAATGCATACATGGTTCCAGTCCCCTCCCAATACCTCCCCCCCATTCATACCTCGTGGGCGCCAAATCAACTTCTCCCCGGAAGCTCCCTTCTCCCGAGCCGCAAAACCTCAACCCCTCATCCATGGCGCCCCCACCGCACCAATTTCACGGTCGCCCTCCTCCCTTATGCCGGAGATGTTGTCCATTTGCTGTCATCCACTGGGCCGTGTGCCTCTTACTCCGTGCTGCTGGAGCTGCCTCGACGATGGTCGCGTGAACCGTACCGAAGCCGATTCACCCCCGCCGTTGTTCACGGTGCTGGAGCGGCTCCAACTTCAGATCCGTCCAGAGTCCCGACGCTGCTTCCCCGTAGCCGTCGACCATCGCGACATCGCTGTTTCCCTGCCGCCGGTGGCCACCGCAACCGCACCAGCCTCACCGACTCGGCAGCTGGATCTGCCTACTTCACTATGCCGCCTGATAGGTCACACCCTCATCTCAAATCAATTTATTTAGGCATCAGTTGTCTGAATATTTATTTTGGGCCAATCGATTCCCAATGGGAAGCAGCACCCCTTGAGGAGGTAGAGCTCCTAGGCTGCCGGTTGGCTGGTGTCTAACGTAAGGGTGCGACGCCACAAGTTTTCCGCGGAAGTGGGCTAAGTCACTACCGCTTTCGGATCTGGATGACGGAGAGTATTTGTGGATTGGCCCGGGGGCGGCGCAACCACGGCAGTGCGGTGGGGCAGGGAGCGGGGTTTTGGCCGGGGCCACGGATGGCGGAGGCCAGCTGCTCTACCGTTGGTCGTTGGCTCTTCGGGTAAGATTCCTAACTGTGTCAGCCGGGAGGCAGAAGACGGCCATCAAGCCATTCGGCGTAGATCGGACAGTACCAAAATAAAATAAAATCATGTGACCCCAATTTAGTTTCAGTCAATAGACCTGTGACCACTCTCTTACCTTGTTGTTGATGTCTTCGTGTATTTCTTCAGCTCAAAGAGATGTGTCATTCTTAACATTATGCGTTATCTGCATCCTCAGCCACACCGTCTTCCGACTCACCGTAGCTGCTCCAACAAGGGAAGCATACACTAGAAGGGAGCTATAGTCCCCACTCAACAGTTCCTTGCATCGAATGCGCGTTCCCAACATGGACAGCGACAACAACTTCAGGGCTATCGACAAGTCAGCACATGATGCTCACTCCTATGGATGGCGGCCAGATAGGTTGTAACCTCATCTTACATGTGTGCAACATTTATGGCTTTGTTATTCATCTAAGCATGGAAAATAGATTATCACATTTCACTATATATTCATGTTGATCTCTTACGGCTCTTGTTCAGGAGTTAACGATGTTCCATAGTTCAGCTAAGATATTTGTTTTTTAGGTAACGATGTTCCATAGTTATCATCCATCAGCCAAAGCTATCCCATAGTCTAGTGATTATAGTATTATACCACTTCTAGTATTACCTATGTTGTTCTTTAATACTTTCGTTTGCCATCTAGTTAATCTCGAGTACAAACGATACATATTCTGTAGCTTTCATCTGTGTTCTCCCTTTAGTTTTTGAGACCTATTGCTGCTAGTTAACCCCAGTCCTACTATTTATGTCGTCTCTTATAGTCACTCATTACATAAATCTAACTACTAGTTGTCTTCTATGCATGTCAGATATAATTGCACACACTGATATATCCACAAGAACCTCATGGAGCAATGTAAAGGCCAATAAACATGATATCAATGATACCCAATATGATGGAACATGTAAAGGCAGTTCTTCAGAAGACTTGCAGAAAGGTGTTGAATCCTCTTCACCCCACAAGGTCCTTGCTCTAACTTGGCCCCTGATATGGGTACAACATGCAAATAATTTCCTGGACTGTATCTACTCTTTTGCAATGCCATGTGCTTAGCATGCTGATCATGCATGTAAATATGTCATGCCTTCCTATTTTTTAGTACCTATTCCATTCATGATAACATATTTTCAAATACAAGTATTGTCATTCTACTCTATCGCAATGCCATCTGCTTAATTTGGACATCATCCTTCTGAATATCTTATGCATTGTTATTCATCAGTATGCACTTCATTTGTCTACCATACAATATTTTTTTACATTGAAGTGATGTTCTAGTGCTCTGTTGCAATGCCATCTTAGTTTCCCAAAAATACACATGTATGTTGCCTTAGTTTTTTCTGTACGTATTCTGCCAGCATACAATTTTACATTCAACTAGTGTTTTCTTATTGTGTTGTCTTGTCGTATCCCTAGCTCTTACACCATACTCCCTCCCTCCGGATTACATGTTTCCGAAATGGATAAAAAGGAAGTACCTAGAACTGAAATACGCCTAGACCCATCCATTTTTTCTGGATGGAGGGAATACATGTCAATATGTCATGCCTTTCTATTCATCAGTACCTATTCCATCTCTCTAATGTAGCATGTTTTATAATTGAAGCACCATTCTTCTATACAAGGCATGCAAGGGAAGACGACTATGTTAGAATTTGAAGGGTTACAAACCAAGTCATTGCGAAAGATCCTAATGCCAGGAGATAATAAACCAACTCCAGTTTTTATAGATACTACTCCAGCACAAAGAAACTCAACTCCAAGTGATAATAAGCAGATTCTAGTGGCCAAAGAACTAGTCCGCTCCAGTCCAGCAAAAGAATGTCAACTCCATTCTAAGAAGAGTGTGCATATCCTTGCATCATGAAATTTTATAGCATTCTGATCATATTTTCTACATGTTTCCTACCAATCTCTCTTTTAGAAAATAAGGTTAAATGATGGATGATTTCCTTCATTGGCATTGTATTCAAGGAAAATATCTTGCGGGAATTCTCTGTGCTCCAATGCTGATGTAAGTACTTGTTGTATATCATTATATTTTTACATCAGCATGCCTTTTGATAATCGGCGTGAATCCAACCTTTTTCTGATCTAAAATTAGTTGTAGCAAAATGTTAAAGGCGCCAATGTTGATTTTTGTAAAGAAAACTGTCTGGTAGTTTTGGATACTGTGCTATCTCATATCATGCACATTACTGAATTGTAGTGCTGCTCTAGTTGCCCATTCATTCATTGTATCAATGTTGCTTTCATATTACCTTACTTGGCTGATGATAGCTATGCCATATTGTGTTAATTTGGTGTTGGATAGTTTCCCAAATGTTCGTTGTGCCACTGTTGCTTTCCTATTATCTAACTTGGCCAATGATAGCAATGCTAGTGTCTTAATTTGGTGTAGGCTACTGAAGATAAGAAGACAAACTCTGAAAACAACATGGCAATCCCATTGTTTCTTTCCAATAAATATAGGCTAGGTAATATGCCAATAACTCATGATTAATCTGTTTGGTTCCCCTCCTAATTTATGTTATGATGCTGTGGTTGAGACACTCTCCCCTATCAATAATACAAGCCTGACAAAATCGCTATCTGAATCTGTTCAGTATCCTTTATCTCGAATGCAACGGAAAAAATGTATGTTTGTGAACCAATTAATGGCTGAAGGAATGATGGCAATGGTGGAGGAATCAGAGGTGCAGAGTCGTGCGACACAACAACTGATCAATGTTTTCAGAGACAGTGTAGCAAAGCAACAAGAACTTGCCCACATGCTTATGGGCGTCATCCATGCTGAGGTTGCAGATTGTGACATTGTAGATCGTTAGGTTCTGTTCATTTATTTGCACTGGCATCAATCTTTGATTATCCAGTGGATGTAATTTCCTGTAATATATGCTGGATGTGCCACGTTTTTCCCTGTATGTCGTACCTTTGCACGATCAGTTTTGGTCCTGTGCATAATTGCTCGCCGTAATGGGCTCAAATGATCTAATTTGGCCTAAAGACATGTATGAACTTTAGTGGGACCATTAAGTTAACGGGCCGTTACCAGGCCGAAAGATAATGGTCGGCCCTCTTAACTCCCGGGTCGTTAACAGGCTGACATCGAAGCGGGCAATAGGTGGGCCCAATTGATTTCACGGGCCATTAATAGGCCGTTACTAAGTTCGGGCTACGTATGGCCCAACTATACTGTGGGCCTTTAGCAGGCCGAAAGAGAGAGTGGGCTTGTACTGGACCATGAAGAGCATGGGCCGCTAAGAGGCCGAAAGTCAGGTCGTATTGTAAATGGCCCAACTGTGTTGTGGGCCTTTAGCAGGCCGAAACAGAAACCGGGCTAGTACTGGACCATGAAGGGCATGGGCCATTAAAAGGCCAAAACTCAGGAACGACTACAAATGGTCCAACTCATTTGTGGTTTGTTAACAGGCTGAAAGGCACACAGGGCCGGGAATTGGGCCGACACTTAAATGGATCTCTAAAAGGCCAAAACTCTGGTCTGACTACAAATGGCCCAATAGATATATGGGCCTTCACCAGGCTGAAAGTCATCCCGGGCTGGAAATTGGCACAACACTTAAATGGGTCACTAAAAGGCCGAAACTCAGGTCCGACTACAAATGGCCCAACTGATTTATGGGCCGTCAACATGCTGAATGACACACTGGGCCGGAAATTAGCCCAATATTTAAATGTGTCGCTAAAAGGCCGAAAGATATACATCGTGAAAATTGGCCCATCCACCGAATGGGCCGTTAACAGGTCGAAATCTCATCGGGCCGATATTGAGCCCAAATATATAGCGGGCTGTTAACGGGCTCGAACTGACGATGGAGTGCAATGGTGTCAAATCTTTAACGGGCCGTTGATGGGCCGAGTTGGTGCATCTCGTATGGGCTGTGGGCTTAAATGGACCTGACACAAGTAGGACTTATATGGGCCGGTCTGCTATTTTTTACTGGGCCAGCCTTCTTCACAGGAATGGGCCACTGTTGGGCCGTGCGACATGTCGACCTATCATAGGCGTCTCATGTCCAATGAGTGGATGACATCTGTCCTAACGGTGAGGCAACACGTGTTTCCTCCGGCCAATGATGATTTTACACGTGGAAAATCCTCATTGGTCGGTGCTGTTAACGGGTTATCGGATCCAAAACCGGACCTGATAGCTTAACGGTGTTCCGTTATGGTGGATAACATGTGTCGGTCACCCTTGACGAAAGCACTTCTGTGACGCGTGATTTATCGTCATGGAAGTGGACACTTCCATGATGATAAGTTTGGTAATGTCATGGAACACTTCTACGACAGCACAGGTATGACTATCTTCATTCTGTCATAAATTTGTCATGGATGTACATGCATGACAGAAAACGTGACCTACTGTGACAAATACGTATCATCACGGAAGTGTATTTTTTTTGTAGTGATGGTTTGGATGCTGCTATGGCCAAAGATTCTTCTTCGTCTGGAGCCGGCCGAGAGCACACCAATAACCACACATCAAAAGTAGGTTTGAACACTAGCACCTCGCCTACGCAATTACCAATGCCTGTAGTGCCAGGTGAGAGCGGCGGACAATGTGATGAAGGGGGTCCAATAGTGGCTGATGTAATCGCCCCCGTAGAACGAATAATGGATGATGAGATGGAGGAGGACCCTCTTCAGTTCCTCAATACATGCGCCTATGATGGTGACTTAGATATGATGAGTCAGCCATATGACGACTCGGGCTATCAGCATGTTGATGAGGATATGGATGATTTTCCCGGGCATGAACGTCCTAGCAGGGATTGTAAGAAGTCTCTCTTCATGCAATCCTCACAGGACACGCCTGAAGATGCCGCATCAACACAGGCTCAACTAGTCTAGGTTCGTACAGTGCTTAACCCTACAACACTGTGGAAGAGGTTAAGGAAGGGCCTAGAAGGTCAGCCCAAGAAAAAGGACAGGAAGAGACCGGGGAAGAGAGACTCAGCTACCTACAAACAATCCGGAGCACATAGCAGCCAGATGGCGGATTTTGAAGAGCCTGTACCTGTCAAAGGTACGGCCATGTTCCATGTCACGCGCGAGCTAATGCTACCACCAAAACCGCAGGATGCAATATCAAGGGATCTCAGGAGACTGCACGACCATGTGTTATCGACTGAGAAAAGCCTACTAACCTTGAAAGATCCAGGATATCCGACATACGCGGCTCATGTACCTAAGGGGAAGTGCTACGTCGACACATGGACCACGGAGCTATTGTTCATGTGGTTTGAGCATATATTTGAGATGTTTTAGACAAGGCGGCTCAATTTTACAACCGTCCGCATTTTGCGCTACATATGAGCTCCGTCATGAAGAGAGAAAAGTCTCACAAATCTGTGTAGCGGATCCATACTACATGCACGAGTCCTTCTTGAGTCTCTACGACTTTGAACGTAAAACTACTAGGGAGTACCTTGAAAACTTCATGTTATAGAAAAAATTGTCCTCCTGCCTTATCATCAAATGTAAATTAGCCGGACAACCCTTTCATACATTTCAATCATTCCTTCTCGCTCATATGGAGAATAATTTGAGGTGTTTTTTCCCCACAGCAACTGGCGCGCCTTCCTTATCGTTCTTTACCCACGATTCTCCCACGCCGTATATTTCGACCCTACCAGAAACTACAAGATGAAGGACTTGACCCACGTAATGAATATTCTAGATGATGCTCTCCAAGGCTTCAGCTTGAGGGGTGGCCACCTACAGATTATAAAACAAACGAACAAGAAGACGGGTTTCTCACATAAAACTAACTTCTGCTGCATCCATGTCCCAAAACCAAGAAATAACGATGGAATCTACCTCCTCCATCTCATGATGGAGTTCAGAAGGGATCACCAAAAGCTTCGCATGACAAGAAGAAATGATGATCATATCCGCAAGTACGTAGAATCTCATGGAGAAGCGGATTATAAACTTAGAGATTACTTCTTTCGCATCTAGAGGGACATTGCGACGATCATCATGAAAGAAGTCATCGAACAGAAGGGGATGTTCCACCATGGTCCTATATCACGACCTGACGTCCGAACTCGCATAGGCATGCAACGTCAGGACCTCACGTCGTTCAAGAATCTAGGTTGCATCCTCGATGATACGGAAGGATGGAACTTCTAGTTATTTACGAAGCCGATGATGATGATATGTGTCGGTTGAACTTGTATAGTTTCTGTAGTGAAGAAACTTTATGATGTCCACGGTACGTGCCGAACTTGCGTAACACTACTTTGTTAGTTTGGGTACGATGACCTTCGTACCTCTAGTTTATTATGATGATTATTTGTTTATATGTTGCATCCAGTTGCTAACCCTTTCTATTTCATGTTGCTCAAGTTTATTTTGTTGCATATGATTGTATATTCTCTTGATTTATATGCATCTCTAACAGGTACCTAGATCCTTGATGGCAAAGAAGCAGTGCTATGTCGTGTACTCAGGGAAGGTTTCGGGACTGTATGACGAGTGGCATGAGTGTCAGGCGCAAGTTTAGTGGGTCTCGGGCGCTAGCCATAAAGGCTTCAAAAGCGCACAAGAAGCAGAAGCTAGTTACTTGAGGTTCACGCTAGCGTGAGAGAGGACGCATAACCGCCGCCTCATGTAATGCATAGTTCCACTCTCACTCATAGTGATAGCTCTTCTCATGTATATCATTGCTTAGATGGATGACGATGTAGTTGCAAGTATTCGAGACTTGTATCGCTATTTTTGAAATCATGGCGAGAGATCACTTTGTGTTGGATGATGATTATGATGATGACATGATTTGATGAGACTATTTGTATGTATATGCGATGATTACATTTGTATGTGTATGACATACTAAAGATTATTGTATAAAGCATGTTCAAATACAAAACAAATATGCAGAAAAAAAAATCTAAAACAAATAGAAATGGTAGTATTGAGGGTTACAAAGTTAGCAGCGGCACGCTCTAACCAGTAGCGTGGTCTACTTCACAGCACTGCAGCTATTATCAGTAGCGCGCTCATGTAAAGCACGCTACTGCTAACCAGGTATAGCAGTAGTGCGTGTCAAAGCACGCTACTACTAAAGGTTAGCTGTATCGCCGTATCAGTAGTGCAGGCACCCGCCCTACTGATACACCTAAAACCCGTGCTACTGCTAAGCTTTTCCCTAGTAGTGGCTATATGTGAGCAGGCCGTTAATAGGTTTTCGATGGGCCAGCGCATTAGCCTTTGACCAAGTCAAACGGGTCGGCCTTTTCACATGAATGGGCCACTGTTGGGCCATGCCATGTGTCGATGTATCATAGGCGCACCCTATTCATTGGTTGGTTGACATCTTTCCGCACGTGGAGCTGACACGTGATTCCTTCGTCCAATGAGAAGTTTACATGTGGAAAATCCCCATTGGTCCTTGCTGTTAGGGGGTTATCGAATCCAAAACCGGACCCGATAGCTTAACGGCGACCCGTTACGGTGGATGCCACGTGTTGGTAACCCTTTACGAAAGCCCTTGCATGACGCACCATTAATTGTCATGGAATTGGACACTTCTATAATGATAATTTTGGTATTTTCATGGAACACTTCCATGACAACATAAGTATGACTATCTTGATTCTGTCAAATAGTATTATCACAGAAGTGGGGTTTTTGGTAGTGTACCCAGATGTGTGTTTCGAGAGGAGTTGCCAGCTATGCCACCAGATAGAGATATATTGAGTTTGTTATTGATTTAATACCATACTGGCGGGGTCGACACCTATGAGATCACTGGAATACATTCTACGGTTGACGAGCGCGGGGTTGTGCAAAGAGCTGGTCTACGAGTCAGCATAAGGACCATTTACCCAGGTTCGGGCCGCGAGGATGCGTAATACCCTAGTCCTTCTTTGATGTGTATTTGAGTGTTCTTGAGCTCTCGAACTAGCTATGGTGTGTCTGTAGTCCAAAAGATCCGAATCCTTCTCCAGTATGCCTCGGGCCTCCTTTTAAAGTCAAAAGGGGTCGCCACAGTGGCACACAGGAGGTGGAAAGGTATATAGTGTACAAGCTTATCTCTTGCCATTACGGGACAAGACGCATTAAATGTGCTACTTAGGTGTCCACTTGATTTATCGGGGACGGCAATGAGGCCCGTCCCGTTCGCCGCCGCTCCGTCTGGGTGCGACGCGTGTCCAGGCCAACGAGGCATGCAGAGCCACGTAGATTGGCAGGCAGCTGAGATGTCGTGGTGGTAGGGTCTTCACGAAGATCTGCTTGCCACCACATAGGTGCTTGACCAGCTGGATCACAAACCACATACTGGCACGTGGGTACTTTCTTCAGCTAGCGGATCGGCTGCCGAGCTGGGGCGATGATGGGGTGGCAAGGGCTTGCCGCGGTCTTGCGTCTGTTTCCAGAAAGGGTCTTGTCGGGGTCTTTGTGAGCGCCCTCGGCAAGAGGCTTGCTGGGGCTTCGGGGGTATCTTCGACAAGGAGCCTTGCCGGGGCCTCATGGGAATCCTCGGCAAGGAGCCTTGCGGTCATCTTGTCTTCTGGTTATCATCTAGGATTCGTAGACCCTTTGTCTTCTCAAAGATGTACATGCCATCACGCAGGCGCTTCCCGAGCCTTGGTTCCAACATTTGTTGATAGTGGGCCTGTACCCTGAGGGAGAGGAGCGGCGAAGAGGGCCTGTACCCTCAGGGTACAGGCCCTTTTCGCCGCTCCTTTCCCTCGATCTGGAACCACAGCAACCCAATGATCATTTCCCCTCTTTCCCTCGCTTCTTTTGCAGCCGGAAACGGCCAGAACCATCAACGCCCGAAGCCCCTCCGCCGCGTGACCTCGTCGCGGGCGAACCAGGCCAACCCAGCGACAGCAGGCACCTCCACCCGAACGGCGACTCGACGCTGATTCCAGCCGTGCCCTCGCCCGACCTCGCCGTGCCCTGCATCGCCGCCGGTGAGCTCGCCGGACCTCTGTCGCAGGGTTAGGGATGACAGGCGGGCCCCGCCTGTCAGTCTCTCCTCTCCCTCGTCTCTCTCTCTCTCTCGCTGGCGCCTGGGCCCCGCCCGTCAGGTTTAAAACCTGGCGCGCGCGCAGGCACCAGTGCGCTGGGCCGCCTCTCGGGCCGGGCCTGCTGCGCTGTGGCTGTTCTGGCCCAGCAGGCACAGTGCCACTTTCCTTTTTCTTTTTCTGTCTGTTTTATAAAAACTCCTCTGGAATAAATATTAATCCAAATTAAATAATTCCAGTTCCTAAAATCTTGTAATATTCCAACCTATTTAATGATATAACTTTCACCTATAGTCATGAACCATTTCTGTAGTGTCCAAATTTAAATTTAAATTTGAACACTAAAACCTCTATTCAAAAATCCATCTAGCCCATTCTGTCACTCCAAATCCCAAACTAAGAATTTTTTCCATCTTAGTTTTCCCTCTAGTATTTTATAAATATAAGTTGACATTTTTCTGAGCACTTAGATTTTTTTGTTTTTATTATTGTCTTATTTTTATGTTATTTTATTGCGACGATTAGATACCGTGTTTGGCGAGGTTTTTGAAGAAGATGAAGGAGAAGGACTTGAAGGCTTTGAAGACCAAGCCAACCAAGGCAAGCAGCCCTTTGACCATGATAACCCTCTTGTTCATCGGTACCCCTTTTTCCGATTGCATGATGATGAAATATGACGGTGGCAAATTTGTTGTGAACCATCCCATGGTGCATTCCCCCACTCACAACTCTACCTTGTGCATAATGCAAGATATTAGCTGTGATGCATAATGTTGCATGAGCAACATGAACTCTCCGTAATTAAATTCTATCGAAAACCCCTTCGGGTGCCCCTAATGCCCATGGGTAATGTTGAAATTGGGTCACCAGTTAAGGAAGAAGTGGTATACCAAAGAAAGCTTTGGTGTGTGTGTGTAAAATGATGTATTAGATTTATGTGTGATTACCGACCCAACCAGACATGTACAACCACTCTACCCTTATATGGGAAAGGGCATTATTGATTACCTAGGCCGATACTAGCATGGTGCCGGCATTACTAGTGACGGGGGTGACACGAGGTCACTCTCGGGACGGGGTCGTGCTTGGATAGGCAGCCATGACTTTTTTCACAGGGCACCAAACACACCGTTGGTACCCCGTGCCAGTGGTATGTGAAGAATATGGGAGCAAGGCTCCACAATTTTTATGATGTGATATGTTGGGAACGGGGGTTACTACCAATCGAGTGGACTCTATGCTAGTGTCATCTAGGGAAAGATAGTGATCGGGTGCTTACCCCGGGTACTTGAGGTATCACGGGTCGTGGAGTACATGGAAGTTCCCTGGATCTTGTGGGTAAAGTGCGCAACCTCTGCAGAGTGTAAAACTATTCGAATAGCCGTGTCCACGGTCATGGACAGTTGGGAGGTGCTACTTAAACAATGTCCAGAATTTTACAATCTTGGTGAAAGTGTGTGTGTGTTGAGTCAAGGTGGTGACTTGACTCGTCGAAAGAACCAGGAATTAATTGAACTCTATTTATGTTGATATCTGTAACCTGTCCTCGAGGTTACCCAAGTACATTGATGCATGTTTTACAAATGGTAGAATATCTTATCTAGCTTGTAGCTAGGTTGCTTATTATTGAACAACTTGCATTGTTACCTTGAACCAAATCATGGGTTGCTTGTGAGTACATTCAAAGTACTCATTGGCTTGCCACTTGTTATTTAATTGGCCAGGCTTGGAGGAGCAGGAACTTGAAGAAGAATTTTATGGAGACGAACATGCGATCTAGGACGCTTTCCTAGTCAGAATGTGTTTAGGCTTAAGGCAGATGGCATGGGTTCTACTTATCTACGAAGACTTCCGCTATTCGAGTTTATTTGCTATTCAGCCCATGAGGCTTTATCTATGTAAGACTTGGCCATAATGGTCATAATTTGTGTAAGATGGTATGTATGGATGTAAGACTCTTATTATTCAGCTTCTGTTTGTTCAGTGAGCATTGATCTCTCGGATCACTGTACACGTGCATTCGGTGATCTCGACTCTTAAGTCGGGTAACCCACAAAGCTAGTATCAGAGCCATCCTGACGGTAGGAAGCCTTAGTTAGCATGGGCATTAGTTAGGATGAGACCCTTTTCATAAACCTTCTGGACCTCTCTTCTTTTCTAAACCTTACCAAACCTGAGATATCATCAGCTTATTAACCTCTCCTATTCAACCTTTGTAGATGGTCATTGTACCTGAAGAGCTCCTAACCACTGGGTTTCCCTTGCTTCTCGAGGATAGCCTCCAGGAGTGCCAGTTCCACCGAGCACACATCCTCACCTACCATGAGAATTGGGTTAGCGACACTGAGGTGGAGTACCATGTGGAAGTAATCGTGAAGGCAAACATCCTCCCACAAGTTGGTTCTTCGAGGGACCCCAGATGGCAACACTACCCCTCGCTGTCGAGGCTGCTACACTCAAGGCACTAACCCGCCTCCGAGAACTCCTTCCGGTGATGGCAGCCAAGATGACAACCTGCTTCTTGCCTTACCAGAAGGAAGGTGAAGATGAAAGCAGTGCGCAAGCCCCTCCACTGAAGGAAGGACTTCCACTTCGATTCCTGACCTACTTCAGCCTTTGTGCCGACTACTTGGCACCAGATTTGTCCTCGGAATCGGTGAAGCTCCAAGAAGAACTCCAAAAGACCAAGGCACTTCTTAGGCGAGCACAAGAGAAGACGGATAGGATCAAGAAGGAAGGTGCGCCTCCCGGGCAGCCCGCTATCGCGTATCGAGGCGGAAAGCCCTCAGGAGATGTGTCTTCCAAGGATGAAGAACCACCCTAGCGATGCCGTATGATGGCAAGGGAATATCGCAAGCTTTTCCCTGCATCACCGACAAAAACACAACCGTATCCAACTCCTCCACTCCCCCACACCCTCAAGTGATAGCGGGGCCCTGACAGATGAAGATAAGGATGAAGACCCAGAAGAGCCAGAATACGCGACAGAGCATTCCGCCGCTTAGGCATTATTCGCAACTCGGATATGCCAGCTCATGACCTCTACGGTAGGATAGGTCGTGTAACCCCTATGCGAAGTCGAGTCCTTGTATGGTTCATATGAAGCCATCTAGTGTTTGGTTTTGTTGTGTTTTGATGTACATCGTATTTTCCCTTCGGGAATGTGTAAACGACTACATCACCCATTTGGAATTTTAATGAATGTGTTTGGCCCTTTTGGCCCTTGCATGAAAATAAATAGTGTCACACCCACCCCCTTACTAGGCACCCATCTTTATTGCTTTCCCTCTTCATTCCAAATCATGAGACCTTTACCGCTCCAACAAGATGCCTGTTGTAACTCGTACTGGTGCCTCTACCCAGCGGCCCGAAGACGGAGCATCCGCCCAAGCAGAGGCCGGCCAAGACCAAACCCACGACCAAGCTCCACCACCACCTCCCCCGATCATGGACATGGCTCAGCTTTGCCAAGCCTTCCGAGAGGAATGCCAAGCCAGCACCGCAGCCCTCCAGATGATTGCTCAAGTTGTCACCAACAACCGCCAGCAGGCGGGGAATGGCAATGGACGTTCCACGTTGGCAGAGTTCAAGAAGCATGCACCGCCAACCTTCATCGAGACTGCTGAACCCCTGGATGCAGACGACTGGGTCCGCACAAATGAGGACTTGCTGGAACTAGTCGGTTGCACCGAAGACCGTGAGAAGGTGGCTTATGCTGCCCACTGCCTTAGGGGGACTGCTAGAGCTTGGTGGGATGGATTCAAGGTCATGCATGCTGGGCAAGACATCACTTGGAATAACTTCAAGGCAGAATTCCGCAAGGCCCATATTCCTTCTGGAATCATGGCTATCAAGAAGCGTGAGTTTCGAGCCCTGAAGCAAGGAAGTGGCACTGTCAAGGAGGACATGCAGAAGTTCAGTGTTCTGTCAAGGTATGCCCCTGAAGATGTCAGCACATAAGGACTCAATCAGACTCTGCAGTACTCGCTTGTCGTGTGTGACTGCCCAACCTTTCCTGACCTGGTGAACAAAGCACTCATGCTTGAAGACAAGTGGCGTGCTCTGGAACACACTCTCAAGCGCAAGATGATCAGCAAGGGAAGTTCCAGCAACCAGAAGCCTCGCCCGTGGCAGCCAGCCCCGGTCAAGCCAGCCTATCAGCAGCCAAGAGCTCCCGCACCTCGCACCAACTATCAGCCTCAGCAGTATGCCAACCCAAGGCCCGCATTCAACCCCAATAACAGTGGTGGCAACAAGATCAAAAACCCAAACCAAGTCACTTGCTTTGGTTGTGGCCAGTCTGGACATATCTCTAAGGTGTGCCCCAACAAGAAGCCCAATGCCCCGCGCCCCAATACGCAGAACCCAGGACAAGGCCGCGGAATGCCACCAAGGAACCAAGATCCTCGCAACCTGCCCAACCATGGGAAGGGGCATGGGAATCACGTCACTTCTGAAGAAGCCCAGGAAGACCCAAACGTCCTGCTGGGTACGTTCCTTGTTAACTCAACACCTGCAACTGTCTTGTTTGATTCTGGAGCCACGCATTCATTTGTCACTCAAAGATTTGCATTAAAAAGTGGCATGACCCCTACACCCCTGAATAACCCCATGGTGGTACAAACCCCCGGAGCAGAGATGAGAGCCAAGATAGGCTGGAAGGGAGTCAGTATTATCATTAACGTTGTAGACTTCCTAGCAGACCTTATCATCTTAAGATCGCAAGGCTTGGATGTGATCTTCGGAATGGATTGGCTTAGCAAGAACCAAAGCTTGTTAGACTATGCCAACCGGAATGGCTATGGAAATGCCATGATAGGTAGGTATGGTGGCTATTTTGAGGAAGGTATATGGTGGGTGTATGGTACCGGCGAAAGTTGCGCGTACAAGAGAGGCTAGCAATGGTGGAAGGGTGAGAGTGCGTATAATCCATGGACTCAACATTACTCATAAAGAACTCATATACTTATTGCAAAAATCTGTTAGTCATCAAAACAAAGTATTCAACGCATGCTCCTACGGGAAGGTTTGGTAGGAGTTAACCATCGCGCGATCCCGACCTCCACACAAAGGATGACACTCAATAAATACCTCATGATCTAACTTCGTTACATAGCGGTTCAACATACGTGCATGCTACGGGAATCACAAACTTTAACACAAGTATTTCTCAAATTTGTAATTACTCCACTAGCATGACTCTAGTATCACCATCCTCATATCTCAAAACAATCATCAAGTATCAAACTTCTCGTCATATTCAATGCACTTTATATGACAGTTTTTACTATATTCATCTTGGATGCCTATCATATTAGGACTAGTTTTATAACCAAAGCACATTACCATGCTGTTATAAAATACTCTCAAATAGATATAAGTGAAGCATGAGAGATCAACAATTTCTACAAAATAAAACCACCATCGTGCTCTAAAAGATATAAGTGAAGCACTAGAGCAAAACTATCTACCTTAAAAGATACAAGTGAAGCACATAGAGTATTCTAATAAATTCTAAACCATGTTTATCTCTCTAAAAAGGTGTGTCCAGCAAGGATGACTGTAGAAAACTAAAAAGGAAATACTCAAATCATACATGACGCTCCAAGCAAAACATATATCATGTCCCGAGTATAGTTACCGATAGATGAAGACAAAAGAGGGGATGCCTTCCGGGGCTTCCCCAAGATTAGGCTTTTGGTTGTCCTTGAATTTTACCTTGGGGTGCCTTGGGAATCCCCAATCTTAGGCTCTTGCCACTCTTTGTTCCATAGTCCATCAAAGCCATACTCAACCTTGAAAACTTCACAACACAAAACTTAGCCAAAAATCTCGTGAGCTCCGTTAGTATAAGAAAACAAACCACCACTCAAAGGTACTCTAATTAACTTATTCTTTGTTTATATTGGTGTTAAACCTACTGTATTACAACTTCTCCATGATTCATAACCTCCGATTCTACTCATAGATTCATTAAAATAAGCACACAACACACGAAAAATAGAATCTGTCAAAAACAGAACAGTCTGTAGTAATCTGTAAATTTCGAATACTTTTGTAACTCAAAAAAAATGAAATAAATTGGTAAAAATGAGGAATGTGTCTATTAATCATATGCAATAATAATCAACTAAATATCACTCTCAAGTAAAAATTTACAGCCAATCTCGTGAGCGCTAAAGTTTCTATTTTTTATAGCATGATCATATAAACTTCACACAAGTCTACCCAAAGGTTCTACTTGGCACAAACACTAATTAAAACACAAAACCACATCTAAATAGAAGCTAGATGCAACATTTATTCCTAGACGGAAGCAAAAAAAAAGAAAATAAAATTGGGTTGCCTCGCAACAAGAGCTATCGTTTAACGCCCCTAGCTTGGCACGATACAAGAATAGATCTAGTTATTGCCATCTTTGGTAGGCAATCCATAAGTGGCTCTCATAATAGATTCATAAGGTAATTTGATTTTCTTTCTAAGAAAGTGTTCCATGCATGTCCTTAACGGAAATTGGTATCTTATATTTCCTTCCTTCATATCAATAATTGCACCAATCGTTCTAAGGAAAGGTCTACCAAGAATAATAAGACATGAAGGATTGTAATCT
Source organism: Secale cereale (assembly GCA_902687465.1). Taxonomy (NCBI): domain Eukaryota; kingdom Viridiplantae; phylum Streptophyta; class Magnoliopsida; order Poales; family Poaceae; genus Secale; species Secale cereale. Next base: position 138,983,751 of record LR738715.1, read on the forward strand.
ATATCAAGAGCAATGAAATCTACGGGCACATAATTCCTATTGGCAACAATAAGAACATCATTAATCCTTCCCATAGGTTTCTTAATGGTAGAATCCGCAAGATGCAAATTTAAAGAACAATCATCAAGCTCATGGAAACCTGAAAAATCACATAATTTTTTTGGGTTGTAGAAACACTTGCACCCAAATCACACAAAGCGAAGCATTCATGATCTCTTATTTTAATTTTAATAGTAGGTTCCCACTCATCATAAAGCTTTCTAGGGAAAGAAACTTCTAATTCAAGTTTTTCTTCATAAGATTGCATCAAAGCATCAACTATCTGTTTGGTAAAATCTTTATTTTGACTATAATCATGTTTAGAATTTAGTACAGATTGCAACAAGGAAATAAAATCTATTAAAGAGCAATTATCATAATTGAATCCCTTGAAATCCAAAATAATGGGTTCATCACTATGCAAAGTTTTAATCTCTTCAATCCCATTTTTAACAAATTTAACATCAAGATCTAAAAACTCTGAATCATTGGGACGCCTTTAAGCTAAAGTAGACTCATATGCAGTCCCATCTTTATCAAGATTCACACTAGAAAACAAGGATCTAATAGGAGACACATCAATAACTTTCAGATCTTCATCTTTATTTTCATGATAACTAGAATAACACACTTTCATAAAGCAATCTTTTTTAGCACGAATCCTAGCTGTTCTTTCTTTGCACTCGTCAATGGAGATTCTCATGGATTTGAGAGACTCATTGATATCATGCTTAGGTGGAATAGATCTAAGTTTAAAAGAATCATCATCAAGAGTAACTCTATCCATGTTTCTAGCCAACTCATCAATCTTAAGCAATTTTTCTTCAAGCAAAGCATTGAAATTCTTTTGCGAATTCATAAACTCTTTAACACTAGTTTCAAATTCAGAGGGCATCTTACCAAAATTTCCATAAGAGTTATTGTAGGGATTACCATAATTGTTATATGAATTACTAGGAAAAGGCCTAGGATTAAAGTTTCCTCTATAAGCATTGTAACCAAAATTATTCCTACCAACAAGATTCACATCCAAAGATTCATTATTATTTTCAATCAACGTGGATAAAGGCATATCATTAGGATCAGAAGAAGCACTCTTAGTAGCAAATAATTTCATAAGTTCATCCATATTTCCACTCAAAACACTAATCTCTTCAATATCATGCACTTTTTTACCAGTAGATCTTTCGGTGTGCCATTGAGAGTAGTTAACCATAATATTATCAAGGAGTTTGGTAGCTTCCCCTGAGGTGGTTTCGATGAAAGTGCCCCCCGTGGCCGGATCTAAAAGATTTCTAGAAGCAAAATTCAAGCCAGCATAATTTTTTTGTATAATCATATCCATAAGTTCAAACCATGTGTAGGGCAATTACGTATCTTTAATTTCATTCTCTCCCAAGCTTGTGCAACATGCTCATGATCTATTTGCTTAAAATTCGTAATGTCATTTCTAAGAGAGATAATCTTAGCAGGAGGAAAATACTTAGAGATAAAAGCATCTTTGCACTTATTCCATGAATCAATACTATTTCTAGGCAAAGAGGAAAACCAAGTTTTAGCACGATCTCTAAGTGAAAACGGAAATAGCTTCAGTTTAACAATATCATTATCCGTATACCTCTTCTTTCGCATATCACACAAATCAACAAATTTGTTTAGATGGGTAGCGGCATCTTCACTAGGAAGGCCAGAAAATTGATCTTTCATGACAAGATTCAACAGGGCAGCATTGATCTCACAAGATTCAGCATCGGTAATAGGAGCAATTGGATACACAAGCAAACAAAAAGCAAGCAAACAGTAAACACACGGAAAAATAAGGGCGAATAAAACGGCAAGGAAAACGAGAGGCAAATAACGTAGTGCGAAGGATAAGGGTTTGTGATAGGTACTGGGTATATGACTTTTGCGTAAGCCTCCCCGGAATCGGCGCCAGAAATTCTTCTTGCTACTTCTCAAACTTGCGTTGTATTCCCTCGAAGAGGAAAGGGTGATGCAGCATAGTAGCGTAAGTATTTCCCTCAGTTTTTGAGAACCAAGGTATCAATACAGTAGGAGACCAGGCGCGAGTCCCTCGCACCTGCACAAACAAATAAGAACTTCACAGCCAACGTGATAAGGGGTTGTCAATCCCTTTACGGTCACTTATGAAAGTGAGATCTGATAGATAGGATAGTATTACATTTTTGGTATTTTTGGTATAAAAACAGAAAGTAAATAAAGCAAATAACCAACGCCAGTAGAAATTGAAGGAAAGTAATATGATAAAGATAGACCCGAGGGTCATAGGTTTCACTAGTGGCTTCTCTCATGAAAACAGGATTCTACGATGGGTGAATAAATTACTGTCGAGCAATTGATAGAAAAGCACATAGTTATGAGAATATCTAGGCATGATCATTATATATATGCATCACGTCCGTGACAAGTAGACCGAAACGATTCTACATCTACTACTATTACTCCACACATCGACCGCTATCCAGCATGCATCTAGAGTATTAAGTTCATACGAACATAGTAATTCTTTAAGCAAGATGACATGATGTAGAGGGATAAACTCAAGCAATATGATATAAACCCCATCTTTTTATCCTCGAAGGCAACAATACAATACGTGCCTTGCCGCCCCTACTGTCACTGGGAAAGGACACCGCAAGATTGAACCCAAAGCCAAGCACTTCTTCCATTGCAAGAACTATAGATCTAGTAGGCCACACCAAACCAACAATTCGAATAGCTTGCAAGGATATTATAATCATACATAAAAGATTTCAAGAAAGAATCAAATATTGATCATAGATAATCTTGATCATAAATCCACAATTCATCGGATCTCGACAAACACACCGCAAAAAGATTACATCGAATAGATCTCCTCGAAGATCGAGGAGAACTTTGTATTGAGATCCAAAAAGAGAGAAGAAGCCATCTAGCTAATAACTATGGACCCGAAGGTCTATGGTAAACTACTCACAACTCATTGGTGAGGCTATGGTGTTGATGTAGAAGCATTCGGTGGTAGATCCCCCCTCCGGCGGAGCTCCGGAATAGGCCCCAAGATGGGATCTCACGGGACCTGAAGGTTGCGGTCGTCGAATTCGTGTTTTCTCTGTTGCCTCGATGTTTTCAGGGTACATTGATATATATAGGACGAAGGAGGGCATTGGGGGAGCCAGAGGGGGCCCACGAGGGTGGGAGGCACGCCCAGGGGGAGGGGGCGCTCCCTGGACCCTCGTGGCCACCTCCTTCATTCCCTCGTGTGTAATCCAAGTCTTCTGGGTAGATACGGTTCCAAAAATAACTCTCCCAAAGGTTTCATTCCGTTTGGACTCCGTTTAATATCCCTTTTCTGCGAAAAAACTAAAATAGGCAAAAAACAGCAATTTGCACTGGGCCTTGGGTTAGTAGGTTAGTCCCATAAATAATATTAAAGTGTATAATAAAGCCCATTAAAGATCCAAAATAGAATATATAATAGCATGGAACAATAAAAAATTATAGATACGTTGGAGACGTATCACGCCACTACTTCTATCCTCGCATCCAAAAGGGGGGCGCCATCTCACACTGCGTCACCTAGATTCCACGGACACAGGAGAAGGATACGTACACGGAGGGTGTGCATAAGGAGAGGTGGGAGGAGTGGAGGAGTCGGTGGTTATGGATCGAGGAGGATGATCCACCGGAGTTCTGCCGGGTTCATTAGAGCACGCCGGTCCGCCGCAGGGACTGGGCGGATGCCGACATCAACGATTAGAAGCTCTCGATCGCCACCACCAGGATCCACCGTCTCGCTAAGGCCGGGCTCACCCTTGAGAAGATCGGGGCTGATTTCATCCGCCGCCGAATCGCGCCACTGCACAACAAGGGGAGGCTGGCTTGGCTTTTCAGGAACGCAGCTGACGTCATGAGGCTCCACCCTGGTCTAAAGCATACCTTCACGGTGATGGGGAACGCCCATTTTTGCAAGAGCATCTTCCAGCTTGACGTGGACCGTGATGGCAGGGCTGAGAGGACCGACAAGGTCACGAAGGCCGGCAAGGCCGTCACAGGGCCTATGTTAGGGTTGCCGGCGGGAGTGGTCCCGCTAAGAAACAACTCTCGCTATTCTGCTATTATCGCCATGACGCCGGACTTGAACGCGCATCGCCTTGACCCGGCCTGGTCCGAGCCGCCAGCGGATCAGGTGCAGGATTTTTTTGACACCTTGTCGGAGGGCTACATTCGTGAAGAGTCGGTGGTCATCCGCGACCCCACCAAGGAGGAGCTGGATTATATTGCCGCTAGGGTGGCGGAGGCGGCGCTTGCCGGGTGGGCGAGGTCTGCTGAGGAGGCCAGCAGCGCCGGCGCCGATGTCGACGCTCCTCTTATTGAAGATGTGGTCGAGGAGTCGACCGAAGAGGAGGTCGAGGCCGTCGACCCTCTGTCCACGGGGAGGCAGCATGTCCTGTGGCGGGCTAGCTCTGGTGAGCCGGTCCGGCCAGGTAGGATTGTGCAGAGGTAGCAGCCCCAGGAGCAACTCGTGTGTGAGACGATGGCTATGAAGGTCGTGGCAGTGAAGGGGGTGGGGAAGACCGAGGTGGCGAAGAGGACGGCGACTGCTTCCTCTTCGTCTAAGCATGGCCAGACCACATCTCCTTCTCCCCCTCCCGTAGATGTCGCCATGGAGGCTGACTTTGATCTTGGGTCTCTCAGCCCAAGGAGGAAGAGGAAGCCAGTGGAGGAGGAGGAGGAGGCGGATAACGAGTATGTATTTCGCTCCCCACATTACCTCCTGACTCCATCTCTATATTATCTTTCTCTGATTTGATGTTGTCTTTGCCGGGACACGGAGACACTGGCCCAGAGGGCAGCGAAGAGGGCCAGGGCCTCGATGGGCGACAAGCCCCCGGCGGGTACTTCGGGTACGCCGTTGTTGGTGGAGAGCAGCCCGGACAACATCCCCCAGCGTAGCCCCCACTCTAGCCCCCAGCGTAAGTTCATTACACACTCGTCCACAGATGAACATTGGGGTGTGAATCCTCGATGCTGACCCTATCGGGTTTGTACGAGTGGAACGGCAGTAGGAGGGGCCGTAGAGGGCCACCCCTAACACGCCGCCCCCCTCAACTACGCCGCCCCGAGGGGCGTCCCCGGCAAGGGCATCGACCACCGAGCCCATGCCTATGGAGGAGGAGGAGATGAACTTGAGCACTCGTGACTCTACCCCGACAACGATTGTTGGCGGGGAGGGAGTCACTTCTTCCCAACCTGGTACGGATAAATTATTTGTTTCCTATCGTTGTTCTTTCTTCTTCAAGTTGAGCCTTGACTCCTGCTTCGCCTCACCTTTTCTCCTGGTCTTTAGATCCTCCCTTGACAGACCAAGTGGACATCGACTCCATCGTCGAGGAGTTCGTCAAGGACACTGAGGCCGAGGCCAATAGGATCACTTCCGAGGAGGCCGCCAAGGGGCCCGCCAGAGGGACCAGTGAGCCCAGCGCCAAGGAGGCCAGCAAGGGGCCTGCCGGAGGAACCGGTGAGGCCACTGCCGAGGAGGTCGGCAAGGCTGCTGCCGAGGAGGTGGTGGCAGATGACCAACCTCCCTCCTCGGGCCGATACTTGAAGGTGACTGAAGACTTGTTTGTCCTCCTCCCAGGGACTGCAAGCACCAGTGCGCCAACCGAGGGGGAGGTTTTCGACGACGAGGTGCTCGCCGCTGCCGGGCTTAAGGTAGTTGACAAACCAAGCATCGGTGGCGACGGTTCTCGAGAAGAGCAACTCCTTCGTGCCATGGGCGCCAACTTTCAAAAGTTCCAAGCGCTGCACTGTGCCCGCCTGGATAAGGCAAAGTCCAGGTTGGCGGTGGTGGATAAGGCAGAGGCAGACTTCCAGGAGCGTGTTTCCCAGATGCAAACTTGGTTTGCCGAGGCCCGGGATGATTTGAAGGCTACCCAGGATCAGCTGGACGAGCGGACCCTAGAGCTTATATCCTGAAGTAGTCTAATCTTGAGAAGGTCCAGAAGATGGCAAAGGAGCAAGCTGCCAAGGATGAGGCCGATGCTACCTCTTGAGCTTGCGTTGTATTCTCTCGAAGAGCAAAGGGAGATGCAGCACAGTAGCGTAAGTACTTCCCTCAGTTTTGAGAACCAAGGTATCAATCCAGTAGGAGACCACGCACGAGTCCCTGGCACCTGCACAAACAAACAAGAACTTCGCAGCCAACGCGGTAAGGGGTTGTCAATCCCTTTACGGTCACTTACGAAAGTGAAATCTGATAGAGATGATAGTTTATATTTTTGGTATTTTTAATTTAATAAAACAACAAATAAAAGCGGTAAAAGAAAAGTAGATGTAGATTTATATGTTGAGAATAGACCCGGGGGGCATTGTTTTCTCTAGTGGCTTCTCTCATGATAGCGACATTCTATGGCGGGTAAACAAATTACTGTCGAGAAATTGATAGAAAAGTGAATAATTATGAGACTATCTAGGCATGATCACTGTATATATGCATCACGCCCGAGACAAGTAGACCGACTCCTGCCTGCATCTACTACTATTACTCCACACATCGTCCGCTATCCAGCATGCATCAAGTGTATTGAGTTCATACGAACAGAGTAATGCCTTTAGCAAGATGACATGATGTAGAGGGATAAACTCAAGCAATATTATGTAGACCCCATCTTTTTATCCTCGATGGCAACAATACAATACGTGCCTTGCTGCCCCTACTCTCACTAGGAAAGGACACCGCAAGATTGAACCCAAAGCCAAGCACTTCTCCCATTGCAAGAACTATATATCTAGTAGGCCAAACCAAACCAATAATTCGAAGAGACTTGCAAGGATATTATGAGCACACATAAAAAGTTCAGAGAAGAACCAAATATCTTTCATAGATAACCTTGATCATAAACTCACAATTCATCGGATCTCGACAAACACACCGCAAAAAGAGATTACATCGAATAGATCGCCTCGAAGACCGAGGAGAACTTTGTATTGAGATCCAGAGAGAGAGAAGAAGCCATCTAGATACTAGCTATGGACCTGAAGGTCTGTGGTAAACTACTCACAACTCATGGTGAGGGCGATGATGATGATGATGAAGGCCTCCGTGATGGATCCCCACGAGAACAAAAGCTATGGCGGCGGAATTAGGGTTTTCTCTCTGTTCACGGAGTTTCTGGGGTAAGTGGACTTATATAGGAAGAAGGAGGGCACCGGGGGACGCTCGAGTGGGCCTCGAGGCAGGGGGCGCGCCCTGGGATGGGGGCGCGCCCCCACCCTCGAGGGCCACTCGAGGCTCCCCTGACGTGGTTCTCAAGTTCCTCTGGCGTGATTTTCTCCAAAAATATCTCTCGCGAAGGTTTCATTCCGTTTGGACTCCGTTTGATATTCTTTTTCTGCAAAACCCTCAAATAGGCAAAAACCAGCAATCTGGACTGGGCCTTTGGGTTAGTAGGTTAGTCCAAAAAATGATATAAAAGTGAATGATAAATCGCATTAAACATCCAAGACTTCATAAATAATAACATGGAACAATAAAAATTTATAGATACGTTGGAGACATATCAGCCGACCACAACCAGCGCCAAGCTCAACTGGATTCCCAGGAGGAAGACCTCGTCGCTCGAGAGCGGGCACTTGCCTCTACACTCCGCGGCAAAAAGCTCGTCGCGCAGCGGACCCAGGAACTAGAGCAGATGCACAAAGAGGCACTCAATTCTCAAGATCTAGCCCGCGCTGGTAAGATGAAGGAGCGGGAGGCGGAGTGGGATGGCCTGAATGAACAGGTTCTGGGGCTGGCAAAGGAGAAGGATACGATCAAAGCCGCCTTGATGGAGGCGCATGCCGAAGTCCTCGGCAAGGCCGAGCAGCTCTCCACGTCCCGCAAATCCATTAAAGACCTGAAGCTGAAGCTGGAGGGTCTCAAGGGGACGCTTTCGGAGGCCAGGGATCGGGAGGAGACCCTGAACAAGGATCTGGAGGAGGATAGGCAGATGCGGAAGAATGACGCCGCTAACCACGCGGATTACGTGCAGGGCGAAAACCTTTGGATCAGCCGCCTCGTCGCCATCGCGGAGAGGCTCACCTCGCAGTTGGCCGCCATGGGCATGCCAAACTTCACGTATTTCACGTAGGTGAACATCAGCATCAACGTGAGCCTGACCTTCTTCTTTGAGTGCATCCTCGATGCCTTAGAAAAGCACCACTCCGACTGAGCAGTTTATCTGTCCAATGAGTCCCGGAGGCTATGCCGGGGTGCCTTAACCAAGGTTCTCACCAAGGTGGCATATTGGAACCCTAACCTCAACTTTGATGCCGGGTTGTAGAGCTTGTCGGAGGATGTAGACCTTGCGACGCTCAAGGAGCGTATCATGCCCATCATCAGCTGTGTCGACGGAGTTCACAGGATAGAAGGCCAGCGTAGGGATTCGGTACCCTGTTTCTCATCGCCGCTGCAGGTTCACAACCAAGATAATTTTTATCTTTAGTTAGAACCGCAACAACAATTGATGTAATATAACTCTGCAGTATTTTGAAGTGATGCACGCTATTTTCCTGTTCGATCTTTCTTTGTATGTCCACCCTACACTTAATTGGATAGGCTTGCAGGAGCGCAAACCCAAGCCACGTCGCTTTGAGGACAGATCCTCAATAGCCTGCCGGGTGTGCTTGCTGCCAGGCAAACCACCTTATTGTTCTCAGCGCGGCCGTTTGAACTGTTGAGTAGACTCGAAACAGGACAAAAGCGATGCCAGTAACGGAAAGGATACACTGCCGTTCTCGACGCAGCCGCTCGAACTGTTGAGCGGACTCGAAACAGGACGAAGGCGTTGCCAATAGTGGAAAGGCTCCATTGCATACAGGTTTATCATATAGAGAGCAAGATCTCTAAGGAAAATAACCTTATATAAAGAGGAATTACTCAAAGTTTTGCATGACTTATCTTTTCTGTTGTTGCATGGGCGTCCATTGCACTCGTCGGTGATGCCACACGCTTGGTCATCTTATTCCATGGAAGCCATGGCGATGAAGAACTGCTAAACTAACCGCTAGAACGGATTTTCACAACTGCGCCCGCTACTTGGCGCGCCAGAGATGTCGGAGTCGACACCTATGGGATCAATGGAATCCCTTCTACGGTTGACGGGCATGGGGTTGTGCAAAGAGTGGGTCTAGGAGTCAGCAGAAGGATCGTTTACCTAGGTTCGGGCTGCGAGGATGCGTAATACCCTAGTCCTGCTTTGATGTGTATTTGAGTGTTTTTGAGCTCTCTAACTAGCTACGGTGCGTCTCTAGTCCAAAAGATCTGAATCCTTCTCTAGTATGCCTCGGGCCTCCTTTTATAGTCAAAAGGGGTCGCCATGGTGGCACACAGGAGGTGGAAAGGTATACAGTGTACAAGCTTATCTCTTGCCATTACGGGACAAGACGCATTAAATGCGCTACTTAGGTGTCCACTTGCTTTGTTAGGGATGGCAACGAGGCCCGTCCCATTCTTCGCCGCTCCGTCTGGCTGCGACGCGCGTCCAGGCCAACGAGGCATGCAGATCCACGTAGGTTGGCAGGCAGCTGACATGGCGTAGTGGTAGGGTCTTCACAAAGATCTGCATGCCACCACGCAGGTGCTTGACCAGCTGGATAAGGAACAACGTACTGCCACGTGGGTACTTGCTTGAGCTAGCGGATCGGCCGCCGAGCTGGGGCGATGATGGGGCGGCAAGGGCTTGTCGCGGTCTTGCGTCTGTTCCCGACAAGGGTCTTGCCGGGGCCTTTGTGAGCGCCCTCGGCAAGAGGCTTGCCCGCGCTTCGGGGGTATCTTCGGCAAGCAGCCTTGCCGGGGCCTCGTGCGCTTCCTCGGCAAGGAGCCTTGCGGTCGTCTTGCCTTCTGGTGGTCATCTAGGATTCGTAGACCCTTTGTCTTTATAAATATCTGCATGCCATCACGCAGGCGCTTCCCGAGCCTTGGATCCAACGTTTGTTGATTGTGCAGGAGCTCGTAGGCTCAAGGGTGGCTGCAATGAAGGCGTTGGGTGAGTTGCCCCCGACAAGGGTTCTTGCCGAGGTCGTGTATGCCGCCCCGGCATGGGTCTTGCCGGGGGAAGCCTATCTTGTTGCTTGGACTTCTTGCGCCATTGTCTTGGCGCTGCTCTGGTAGTAGGGCTAGAAAAAAACTCGAAGCTCGCGAGCTAAACCAGTAGCTCGTGACTCGGATCGAATCGAGTCAAACTCAAAGATTAACGAGTCGGGCCAAGCTTTTGTCTAAGATCGTTTATAGACCAAGTTAAGCGATTCAATCTGACGAGTACTCGTGTAACTCGTTAGGCTCGGTACAAAAGATCAGCCACTCCCAATCCAAAAAAGGATCAGCCACTCAGCACCCTGCGTCCCAGGCGCACAACACAAGCACCAACCATTGAAGGCCCAACCGCCCAGGAGACTCATGCGTTACAAGCAAATTACAGTTGTTTAGTGATGCATATGTTTAATGTATACATAATCGTTTTTATTATATTTGAGGATTTTATGTTCATATATTTAATGAGCTTAACAAGCTAAACGAGCCACCTCCCGAGTTATACGAGTCGAGCCAATCTTGGGTTTGAGCTCGTTATAGTAACGAGTCGAGTCGAGCTAGATCGTTAACGAAACAAGCTCTAGCGAGTCGAGTCGAGCTGGCTCGACTTAGGTCAAATTCCAGCCCTATCTGGTAGTCTTGTGCTTTAGTTTCTTTCCTCTGCCCTGTTAGGCGAGGTCGTAGGCATGGCTCTGACTGCCCGTGCATAAGTAAGGGGTACAAAGGAGAGCCCCTACTTTTGTACACCGACACAGACACTGTAACTATTGCAAAGAGACCAGATAGAATGCATCCTCAAGAGTTGGAGGAATGGAAGAAGTAGATAAGGGAATTGCAGGCACAAGGTTTTGTTCGCCCAAGTTTGTCACCTTTGGGAGCGCCAGTCTTGTTTGTGGAGAAGAAGAATGGGACCTTGAGGATGTGTGTTGATTATCATTCTCTGAATGAGGTAACCATTAATAATAAGTATCCTTTGCCTATGATAAATGATATATTTGACCAGTTGGAGGGAGCCGCTGTGTTTTCTACGATTGATATTTGTTCTAGTTATCATCCATTAAAGATTTGTGAACAAGATATTCCAAAGACTGCTTTTACTATGAGGTATGGGTTGTATGAATAAACTGTTATGTCATTTGGATTGACTAACGCCCCTACATACTTCATATATATGATGAACAAGGTGTTTATGGAGTTCTTGGATAAATTAGTGGTACTTTTCATTTATGATATATTGGTGTTCTCCAAGAATAAGCAAGAGCATGATATGTTTAATGTAGAATCCGATGAAATACATAATGTAGAATCCGATGATATGCTTAGTGTAGAATCCGATGATATGCTTAATTAGTGTAGATGTCGGGACCTAGATCCTAAGTCACACCGGTCTATCATGTAACACATCATATCAAATTGCGGCATCACGCACGGTATCCCCATGGGTGCCACCTTACCTGGCCCAGGACAGTTTCCACATTTTGGCTCACGTATATGATAGTGTCGCTAGCATCCATATTATGAAGAACCAGGGCCAACATGACTAGTCGTAAACCCAAGGTGACACATTTACAGGGACAGGCATACATCACCCAACAATGCATGTGTTGGTCAGCAGTGAGTGTTTCCGGGCTGTAGAAAGCTAACAGCACTCCCGTATAAACCGTGTGACATCTCCTCGGAAGGGAAACACACAGAAGCAAAGAAGGACACATGCTAGTTAATCCATGTGTTCTGGAGCAGTAGCAAGCTACCAAGGCTCAGTGGAAGCACTAGGGGGCATTTCCCATAAGGAAGGCTACCAAGAATAAACGACTAGGTGTTGAATCTCACACACACCAGTACACGTTACACGTACGCAAAACATGCAAGTATGTGTTGTACAACATGGCATCACAACATAACTCATCATACTCATATAGATAAAGGCCCAGAAGAGCCGTCATAGCATTTATTACAAAGAGGGGTCACATGACCCAACATACAGAGCATACATGCACCAGAAGCATAAACATGTCTGGGTACAAACATCTGAGAAGGACGAAGGCTATCAAGCCTGACTATCTACAAGACCCTCTTAAGGGTACAAGATCGTAGCTGAGGTAACAAGCTAAACGTCGAAGTCCACGCGGAACCACTAGTGAGATTGAAGTCTCTCTAAAAACATATATCAAGCAAACGTGACTACAAATGTACTCAACAAGACTTACATCAGAACTAGCTACATATGCATCAGTATCAACAAAGGGGTAGTGGGGTTTAACTTCAGCAAGCCAGCTTTGCCTCAATGGCTATCATGTACTACGACTGCAAGTAACTCTTTTGAGGTGGCACACACGAGTCCACATATTCACCATATCAATACACCACTATGGACACGCTCCCATCTCCCTACGAGAAGGACATCCATAGCACTCATGCTTATCTTGCGCATTTTAGAGTATCCACTTTCACTTGTCTATGAACTGCATAAGCAACTCAGTAGTCCATTACCGCGGACGCGCCTATTCGAAAAGATCATGTTAACCCTGCAGGAGTGTACTTCTAGACACCCGCTCAAACCACTTATCGCCGTTTACATGACATGAACTCGGCAACCTTCAAGTGGAAGCCCAGCGGGGGTGTTGCTACTTCTCGAGTTTGCGTTGTATTCGCTCGAAGAGGAAAGGGTGATGCAGCACAGTAGCGTAAGTATTTCCCTCAGTTTTTGAGAACCAAGGTATCAAACGAGTAGGAGACCACGTGCGAGTCCTTCGCACCTGCACAAACTGAGAACTTCACAGTGAACGCGATAAGGGGTTGTCAATCCCTTTAAGGTCACTTACGAAAGTGAGATCTGATAGAGATGATAGTTTGATATTTTTGGTATTTTTGGATATAAGAACATAAAGTAATAGCGGAAAAGTAAAGTAGATTGTAGATTGATATGTTGAGAATAGACCCGGGGGCCATAGTTTTCTCTAGTGGCTTCTCTCATGATAGCGATATTCTACGGCGGGTAAAGAAATTACTGTCGAGCAATTGATAGAAAAGCGAATAATTATGAGACTATCTAGGCATGATCATTATATATAGGTATCACGTCCGAGACAAGTAGACCGAAACGATTCTGCATCTACTACTATTACTCCACACATCGACCGCTATCCAGCATGCATCTAGAGTTTTAAATTCATAAGATAGGAGCAACGCCTTAAGCAAAATGACATGATGTAGAGGGATAAACTCAAACATAGTGATATAAACCCCATCTTTTTATCCGCGATGGCAACAATACAATACGTGGCTTGCTGCCCCTACTGTTACTGGGAAAGGACACCACAAAGATTGAACCCAAAGCCAAGCACTTCTCCCATTGCAAGAACTATAGATATAGTAGGCCAAACCAAACTAATAATTCGAAGAGACTTGCAAGGATATTATAATCACACATAAAGAGTTCAAAAAAAAAACCAAATATTTCTCAAAGATAATCTTGATCATAAACCCACAATTCATCGTATCTCGACAAACACACCGCAAAAAGAGATTACATCGAATAGATCTCCTCGAAGACCGAGCAGAACTTGGTATTGAGATCCAAAGAGAGAGAAGAAGCCATCTAGATACTAGCTATCGACCCGAAGGTCTATGGTAAACTACTCACAACTCATGGTGAGGCAATGATGATGATGTAGAAGCACTACGTGGAAGATCCTCCCTCCGACGGAGCTTTGGAACATGCCCCAAGATGGGATCTCACAGAAACAGAAGGTTGCGGCGGTGGAACTAGGGTTTTCTCTGTTGTTGTGATAGTTTCGGGGTATGTAGGTATATATAGGAGGAAGGAGGGCACCGGGGGCCAGACCGGGTGCCCACGAGGTTGGGGGTGTGCCCTATAGGGGGGCGCACCCCCCACCGTCGTGGACGCCACGTCAGCCCTACTCCGTGGTTCTCAAGTCTCATGTGCGTATTTTGCTCCAAAAATATCTCTCCCGAAGGTTTCATTCCGTTTGATCTCCGTCTGATATTCCTTTTCTGTAAAACCCTAAAACAGGCAAAAAACAGCAATCTGGACTGGGCCTTTGTGTTAGTAGGTTAGTCCCAAAAATAATATAGAAGTGTATAACAAATCCCATTAAACATGCAAAACATCATAAATAATAACATGGAACAATAAAAAATTATAGATACGTTGGAGACGTATCAAGCATCCCCAAGCTTAATTCCTCCTCGTCCTCGAGTAGTTAAATGAGAAAAACAGAATTTTTGATGTGGAATGCTAACCAACATAGTTTTTCAATGTAATTCTCTTAATTGTGGCATGAATGTTCAGATCTGAAAGATTCAAGACAAAAGTCTATATTGACATAAGAAATAATAGTACTTCAAACATACTAACAAAGCAATCATGTCTTCTCAAAATACTATGGATAAAGAAAGTTATCCCTACAAAGTTATATAGTCTGGCTATGCTCCCTCTTCATCAAACAAAATATTCATATCATGCACAACCCCGGTTTCATCCAAGCACTTGTTTTCATACTCTATTCTTTCAAACCTTTCAACTTTCATGCAATACATGAGCGTGAGCCATGGACATAGCACTACGGGTGGAATAGAGAGGTGGTTGTGGAGAAGACAAAAAGGAGGGAGATAGTCTCACATCAACTAGGCATATCAACGGGCTATGGAGATGACCATCAATAGATATCAATGTGAGTGAGTAGGGATTGCCATGCAACGGATGTACTAGAGCTAGAAATGTATGAAAGCTCAACAAAATAAACTAGTGGGTGTGCATCCAACTTGCTTGCTCACGAAGACCTAGGGCGTTTGAGGAAGCCCATCGTTGGAATATATAGGCCAAGTTCTATAATGAAAATTCCCACTAGTATATGAAAGTGACTAAACATGAGACTCTCTATCATGAAGAACATGGTGCTACTTTGAAGCACAAGTGTGGAAAAAGATAGAAGCTATTGTCCCTTTTTCTTTTCTTTTTCCTTTTTTGGGCCTTTCTTTTATCTTTGGCCTTTCTTTCCTCTTTTTTTCTTTTCTTGGAGGGGCTTATTTAGCCATTCCTCGCATGGGACAATGCTCTAATAATGATGATCATCACACTTTCACTGAATTACAACTCGATACTAGAACAAAGTATGACTCTATATGAATGCCTCCGGCGGTGTACCGGGATGTGCAATGAATCAAGAGTGACATGTATGAAAACTTATACATGGTGGCTTTGCCACAAATACGATGTCAACTACATGATCATGCATGGCAATATGACAATATGATGTGTGTCATATGAACGGAACGGTGGAAAGTTGCATGGCAATATATCTCGGAATGGCTATGGAAATGCCATGATAGGTAGGTATGGTGGCTGTTTTGTGGAATATATATGGTGGCTGTTTTGAGGACGGATATATAGTGAGTGTATGGTACTAGCGAAAGTTGCGCAATACAAGAGAGGCTAGCAATGGTGGAAGGGTGAGAGTGCGTATAATCCATGGACTCAACATTAGTCATAGGAACTCATATCCTTATTGAAAAAATTTACGAGTCATCAAAACAAAGCGATCAACGCATGCTCCTAAGGGGGAGGTTGGTAGGAGTTAACCATCGCGCGTCCCCGACCTCCACACAAAGGTTGACACTTTACAAATACCTCATGCTCTAACTTTGTCACATAGCGGCACCATACGTGCATGCTACGGGAATCACTAACTTTAACACAAGCATTTATCAATCTCATAATAACTCCACTAGCATGACTCTAATATCAATATCCTTATATCTCAAAACAATTATCAAGCATCCAACTTCTCATCATATTCAATGCACTTAGTGTGAAAGTTTTTACTACATTAATTTTGGATGTCTATCATGTGAAGATTAGTTTTATAGCCAAAGGATATTACCATGCTGTTTTAATAGACTCTCAAATGGACATAAGTGAAGCATGAGAGTTCAACAATTCCTACAAAATATAATCACCACCGTGCTCTAAAAGGTATAAGTGAAGCACTAGAGCAAAAACTATTCAACTCAAAACGATATAAGTGAAGCACATAGAGTGTTCTATCAATTCCTTGGCCATATTTAACTCTCTCAAATAGGTGTGTCTAGCAAGGATAATTGTGGCAAACTAACAAGCAAAGACTCAAATTATACAAGACGCTCCAAGTAAAAGACATATCATGTGGTGAACAAAAATATAGCTCCGAGTATTGTTACGGATAGATGAAGACGAAAGAGGGGATGCCTTCCCGGGGCATCCCCAAGCTTAGGCTTTTGGTTGTTCTTGAATTTTACCTTCGGGTGCCTAGGGCATCCCCAAGCTTAGGATCTTGCCACTCTTTGTTCCATAGTGCATCAAAGCAATACTCAAAACTTGAAAACTTCACAACACAAAACTTAGACAAAAATCTCGTGAGCTCCGTTAGTACAAGAAAACAAACTACCTCTCGAAGGTACTGTAATGAAGTCATTCTTTGTTTATATTTGTGTTAAACCTACTGTATTCCAACTTCTCTATGATTCATACTTCCCAATACTACTCATAGATGCATTGAAATAAGCAAACAACACACGAAAAACAGAATCTATCAAAAACAGAACAATCTATAGTAATCTGCAGTTTTCATATACTTCTGTAACTACAAAAAAATTTAACTAAATTGGTAAACGTGAGGAATTTATCTATTAAACATCTCCAAAAAGAATCAACTAAATAGCACGCTCAACTAAAATCTGGTGACCATTCTAGCGAGCGCTAACGATTATGTTTTTCGCAGCAAGATCATATAAACTTCACACAAGTCTTCCCAAAGGTTCTACTTGGCACAAACACTAATTAAAACACAAAAACACATCTAAACATAAGCTAGATGCAGTATTTATTCCTAAACAGAAGCAAAAATAAAAAATAAAAAATAGGGTTGCCTCCCAACAAGTGCTATCGTTTTACGCCCCTAGCTAGGCACGATACATGGATAGATCTAGGTATTGCCATCTTTGATCTTTACCTTTTTAATGGGGTCAAGCTCGAATCCGGGAGGTTCTTTACGTTTCCCTTCATATTCAGAAATCTTTAGATCTAAAGAATCCAACCATTTAATACAAAGGGTAATCAACATATTCATGCAGTGGAGATTCCCACTAACACTCTTAAGAGGTTCAAGAGACTTTTGTAGTATTTTTGTTATTTCGCAAATTTTCTCAAAAACTTACGTCCCTTCCTGAGTTGGATGTGACCCTTTTTGGGGAGGTAGTGTTCCCACTATTCCCTCTATAATTTCATGCGCAATACTAGGATCAACTTCGATAAAATTCCCTTTGGCAACGCAATCCAAGAGATGTCTATGAGACATATATAATCCAACATAAAAATTGCGAAGCAAGATTCTAAAATTCACCTCTAAGGTGCACTTACGATAAGATTCCATCATCCTAAACCAAGCATCTTTTAAATTTTCTCCTTGCTTTTCCTTGAAGTGAAGAACTTCAAACTCGGGAGACAAAGGAGCGGATAAGGGGCTAGCCATGGCAATAGGGCAAAGAGAACGATAAACACACGGCAGAAGAAGGGCGAATAAAACGGCAAGGGTGAAGCGGGGGAGAGGAAAATGAGAGGCAAAAAAGTTAATGCGAAGGATAAGGGTTTGTGATAGGTACTTGGTGTAAGTGCATCTACTGCCACCCCTAGTTGGTTTCGGAGTATTGACGATAAACCTGGTTGAGGGACTAATGTGTTCGTGAGAATTGCAGGATAACACAAGTAGTAGTACCTCATTGATTCGGTTTACCTACCGGAGATGACCCCTAAAGTTGTATGAAGACATTGACGACTATGGTAGTATATGAAGATATTCATATTAAATACAATGACAAGAGAAGACATTGTGTGAAGACTATGGAGCGCGAAGACTTAGACGTTTCGTTGCTTCCTTTTCTTCTTTGTTGAGTCATAGGAACCACCGTACTGTTAAGTGGGGTCCAAGTGAACAAAGTGAGAGTGACTGAAGTGATGCTCAACCAAATCCTATGTCTTCGAGCGAAGACAATGAGAGCAAATCTTATCCAGAGCTGGATGAGTCAGCTTTACTTGTAGCCCAAGTAAAGTTGCCTCGTGTGTTTGAAATCTGACCGTTGGAACACGGGTCAGTTCCTTAGTGACCCAGGGTCACTTCGGACAAATCAGGTCGGGTTGCCTAGTGGCTATAAATAGCCCACCCCCTACACCATAAATTGGTGGCTGCTCAGAGTTAGTACACGGCTTTTGTCATTTTGAGAGCAACCCACCTCCGAAGCATTTGAGAGATAGATCCTTGCGAGGACAAAGCCCAAACACCCAGAGCCAAAGAGTGTTAGGCATCACTAAAGTCTTTCTGTCCGCGTGATCTAAAGACTTGTTACACTTGAGGACTCTGAATCGTCCAGGCGGTTAGGCGTCGCGTTCTAAGAATCCAAGAGTCATTCTGGATCGCCGGTGAACGAAGTCTGTGAAGGTTTGGAAGTATACCTTGAAGACTTACGAGAGTGATTGGGCGAGGACTGGGTGTCCTTAGCTCAATGAGAATAACGGGAAGACGCGGTCTTCTGAGTTAAATCTCAGCCTCCCTAACCAGACGTACAGTTGTCACAGCAACTGGAACTGGTCGAACAAATCATTGTTTTCCCCAAGCTACTGGTTCTATCCCTTCCTTCTCTTTACTCACTGTCTGTCTTTGTGAAGTCATTGCCTGCTTGCCTTATCTATTTGACTTCACTCTGTGATTACTTGATCTGACTTGCTTCATACAATCTTCCTTCCTAATCCATACTGCCTAGGTGCTATTAGTCTTGATGCTTTCACTTCATTGAATACTTGACTATGGCTTGTCTAGTGTAGTCTACCTTCCGCTGCATATAAATATGATCGGTTCTATCGTTTTTCTTCGAAACTTCCATATTTTGAAGACTTTCATAAAAATCGCCTATTCACCCCCCCCCTCTAGTCGATATACAACTCTTTCAATTGGTATCAGAGCAAGGTACTCCCTTGTTCCGTGTGATTCGGCTTAACCACCTGGAGTTTTGGCTTTGTCGACTGTAGGGATAATCAAAGTCTCCGCAGCGTTCCCCGCCTTCGTTGTTACTGAATACCTCAACTGGAAGAACAAGATGTGCATGCACCTTGAAGCCATTGATGTGGACCTCTGGTATGTCGTCAAGAATGGTGTTCCCAAGACTGGTGACGGTGTCACCCCTGCTGATGTCAAGAAGCTCGTTCAACTGGATTCACTGCCAAGAATATCATCTGTGGTCATCTGACCAAAGGACAGTATGGTCGTGTGAGTGCTCTGGAAACGTCGAAGCTAGTCTGGGACTGGCTCTCTAAGGTCAACGAAGGCGTCTCAACCCAGAGAGATCAAAGGATCAATGTCCTTCGCAACCTCTTCATTCGCTTCAAGAGACACGACAATGAGAATGTCCAGCTCACATTCGATCGCCTCACTGACATCACAAATGAGCTTCAGGCACTTGGCGCCACTGAGATCACCAAGCATGAAATCTTCAAGACACTCCTGAGATCACTTGACAACTCATTTGACATCCTTGCCCTGATGATTCAACAACGCCCTGACTTCAAGACTCTCGATCCGTCTGACATACTTGAGAGGCTCAACACACATGAGTTCCAGCTATCTGAGAAATGTGACATCTATGGTCCCAACTATGGCTGAACTCGCGCTTTGAAGGCAAAGGTTGTTTCCTCATCTGAAGAAGAATCTGACTGCAGTTATGGTGATCCTGAAGACATTGGAAAGGTGCTTGCCATGCTTGTGAAGAAGTTCCAAAAATTCACTAAGAAGAAAGGCTTCATAAAGTCTTCACGATCCAGCTCAACAAATGATGAAGCTTCTACCCATGACCACAAGAAGAGAACAAGACACAAGTGCAAGAAACCTGGTCACTACATCTCTGAGTGTCCTCAATGGGACAATGAGAAGAAGAAGAAGAAGAGCAAGGAATATGATTCTGATGATAAGAAAAAGAAGAATACTCAAAGTCTTCTTCCAAGCCTTCATCGAAGTATTCATCACACATGAAGAATTCATCTGGCAAGGCTCGTGCGTTGGTTGGCAAGGAGATTGATTCAGATGAGGAGTCTGCTTCAGAAGAAGCGGAGGTGGAGTCTGAGGAGGAGTCCGATTCTGGTGTTGCAAGTCTGGCTCTAGCCACAGCCTACGTTGCCAAGTCCATCTTCAACACTGAAGACAATGGCTCCGTCACCAACACTGATGATGATGATAACGACGACTCCGCTCCCACCTACCGCTCCAGGGCACGTGGTGCCATGGTAAAATCACGCGATGCTTACTTTCAAACATCCAGTGAAGATGACTCCGATTGTGAATCCAAACCTAGCTACAAAACACTTGCTAAAATTGCCACTGAACAACAGAAAGCTATGGAACATATTCAAATAATGTTAGACAAAAGCGATGACCTGTTGGACGCGGAAATGACCCGTTCTCAGTCCTTAATTGAAGACATAAAAAATCTTCATGTTAAGTACGAGGAACTTGAAATTCGTCATGAATCGCTCTCAAAAACTCATGAAAAGCTTTCCTACGATTATCTTCAAAGGAAGCAAGTACTTGAGAAATTCAAAGCGGCTCATGAAAATCTTCAAAAAGAAAATTAGTCACTCCGCGCTCAATAGATCAGCTCCGCTCAGGTAGGATTTGAACCACCATGTCTAAAATGCATTGAGCATGATAACGCTACATCTGTTGCTGAATGTTCTACTTCTGCTACTGTTGCAATATCTTCAACTGCTGATGTGGTAACTAACCCCTCTGCTGAGGATACCACTACTATTGCTGATGAAAATGCTAGGTTGAAGATTTTGCTTGAAACAGGGATGTACAAAAGCCTCAAAGGTCATTAGACGTTATGTGATGTCCTCAAAAAGCAGATTCCAAATCGAAACCCTAGGAAAGAGGGTGTAGGGTTCGCGAGGAAAATGAATGTTGATGGTTCATACTGGAAGCCTGAGCAGTACCCCAAAACCACATGGGTTGCTACAAAGGAACCTTCAGTGGATCCGTCTACCTTATATGGCTTCACTTGTGCTAATACTATTATCATTGATGAATCCTTTGATGCAAACTATAAACTGTTTAAGAATCGGAGTGGTGAAGTGTTTGCCAGGTATATTGGTACTATCTGCAGGAACGGGCCACGAATGAAGAAGATCTGGGTTCCCAAAGGTTGTCTTGAGAAGCTTCCAGTAAATGTCATCATGACACCACCTGGGAAGAAGACAAACCCCAGACCAAAGGCTTCATACGGTCCTAAGGCTTCATACAGACAGAGGACTCACCTGAGTCACCCTAACGCAAATGTTTTGCAGGGAAAATGTACTCAGACCCATGAATATGAGCGTGTTTCCTCAAACCGCTATATTCACAAAACAAAGAACTTTTCTGCTTTTTCTTATGAGTATTATTCTCCTCCTGCAAGGCTATTTGCTAGGGCTCCAAAGCCAAAATTCTCAGATGCTGCACTTAGACTCATTGCTTCTAAGCCACCCCTAAAGATGTGGGTGGTTAAGAAGAATTAACTTTCTCTTGCAGGGAAAGGTCTCCAGCCGAAAATCAAATGCGTCTGATGCTAATGTTGGGGACCTAAAACATCTTGTAGGGCGCAAGATCAAATGCCCAAATGGTCTTACTATGTTTTTTTTAATCGCTTGCCAATCATCCTAACAGTCCCAACTTGGATCTAAGCTTTCATAATCCTCTTGCTCATCAAATGTTTATGCTTCACAATACTCTTCGCGAAGTCTATCCCCCTAACTGCACTGTAGGGTATGACACCAAAGACTTCAGAATGGATTACGGACAGCAGATGCACTAATCATATGACTGGTGATCAAAGTCTTCTTATGTACTCAACCTTACGTCCATCTGACAAGAGTCACATCACCTTTGCTCATACTGGTAAAAGCAAGGTATTGGGTCTAGGTAGAGTTGCAATCTCAAAGGATCAGCACATGGATAAAGTCATGCTTGTTGAATCCCTTGGTTTCAACTTAATGTCTGTCTGAATGCTTTGTGACTTAAACATGAGTGTGATATCGTGTCTTGTGCTAATGGAATCTGACAAGTCTCTAGTCTTTGAAGGATATCGGAAAGATGATCTGTATATGGTAGATTTCTCAGCAGGACCACAGATGGCCGTATGTCTTCTAGCAAAAGCTTCAGAGTGCTGGCTCTAGCATCAAAAGCTAGGACATGCCGGCATGAGGAACTTGCACACTCTCATGAAGAAGAAGCACGTCGTATGCATCGAGGGCTTCAAGTTCAAGAAAGATCATCTGTGCAGTGCCTGCGAAGTTGGGAAGATGACTAGGGCCAAGCATCCCTCGAAGACAATCATGACGACATCCCAACCCTTCGAGCTGCTTCACATGGACTTATTTGGCCCTACTCACTACTCTACATTCACTACTACAGCTTGTCTCTATGGCTTCGTCATTGTTGATGATTATTCAAGATACACATGGGTGCACATAATTCTCTACATGACTGAAGTGCAGGATGTCTTCAGACGCTTCACCAACCGGGCCATGAACAACTATGGCGTAAAGATCAAGCATATCCTAAGTGACAATGGCATTGAGTTCAAGAAAACCGGCCTTGATCTTTATCTGGATACAATGGGAACCACTCATGAGTTCTCAGCTCCGTACACACCTCAGCAGAATGGCATCGTGGAGCGCAAGAACAGAACCCTCATTGAGATGGCTCGAATGATGCTCTATGAATACAAGATAGCAAGAAAGTTCTGGCCCGAAGCTATTGATACAGGATGCCATGTCATCAACTGTGTTTATCTTTACAAGCTTCTGAAGAAAACTTCCTATGAACTCCTTACTGGCAAGAAGCCAAATGTCAGTTACTTTAGGGTATTTGGAGCTAGGTGCTAGATCAAGGATCCACATCACAAATCAAAATTTGCACCAAAAGCACAAGAAGGTTTTATGCTAGGCTACAGAAAGGACTCGCCCTCCTACAGAGTCTTTAACCTCTTTCTCTATAAAGTGGTTGAAACTGTGGATGTGCGGTTTGATGAAACAAATGGCTCACAAAGAGAGTTCCTGCCAAATGTGCTGGATGAAGCTCCACCCAGTGAATCTATCAAGCTAATGGGAACAGGTGAAATCATGCCTTCTGAAGCTCAGCCTGACAAGGAACTCATCATTTCTGCTCCCAATCAACCTGAAGACAATGCTCAGCCTGAAGACAATCCTCCTGATGATGACCATGACCCGGAAGAGCAAAATCTTCGTCGAGTTCATCCTCGTGTTGCAAATGAAGTACAAGTTGAGAAGATAATTGACAACATCAATTCACCTGGTCCACTCACTCGTTCAAGAGCAACACAGGTAGCAAATTTCTATGGGCACTTTACATTTGTCTCGATATTTGAACCCAAGAAAGTTGCTGAAGCCTTCATGGAACCTGAATGGATTCAAGCTATGCAAGAAGAGCTTCAACAGTTTGAGCTGAAAAACGTATGGGAACTTCGATGAGCATTGTCAAGTTGTTTGAAACAAAGCTCGTCTCGTTGCTCAAGGATACACTCAAATTGAAGGAATTGACTTCGATGAAACATTTGCTCCTATGGCTAGGCTTGAAGTTATTCGCATACTGCTAGCCTATGCAAACCATCACAACATCCTTCTGTATCAAATGGATGTGAAGAGTGCCTTTCTCAATGGCAAGATTGAAGAAGAAGTGGATGTTGCACAACCACCTGGCTTTGAAGATCCTAAACATCCTAATATGGTATACAAGATCAACAAGGCACTATATGGCCTCAAACAAGCCCCTCGTGCTTGGTATGACACACTCAAAGACTTCCTGAAGAGCAACGGCTTCAAACCTGGTTCCCTGGATCCCACACTCTTCACAAGACATATGATGGTGAACTGTTTGTTTGCCAAATCTATGTAGATGGCATTATCTTCGGCTGCACTGACAAAAGATACAGTGATCAGTTCGCTCACATGATGAAAGAGCAATATCATATGTCCAAGATGGGTGAGCTAAAGTTCTTCCTTTGTCTTCAATTTCGTCAGCAAAGCAACGACATCTTCATATATCAAGAGAAATACCTCAAAGATTGCCTGAAGAAGTTTGGTATGCAAGACTGCAAAGGATACACGACGCCTATGCCAACTAAAAGTCATCTGAGTCCCGATGCCAATGGTAAATATTTCGATCAAAAGGTATACCGCTCCATGATTGGTTCTTTTCTTTATTTATGTGCATCTAGGCCAGATATTATGCTTAGTGTTTGCATGTGTGCTCGACTCTAAGCGGCACCAAAGGAATCCCATCACTTAGCTATGAAGCGAATTCTTCAATATTTGGCTTACACCCCAACACTAGGATTATGGTATCCAAAGGGCTCAGAGTTTGATCTAGTTGGATTCTCAGATGTTGATTATGCTGGTGACAAAGTTGATTGCAAGTCTACATCAGGCACATGTCACTTTCTGGGACGATCACTTGTCTGTTGTTCTTTAAAGAAGCAGAACCGTGTATCACTCTCCACTGCTGAATCTGAATACATTGCTGCTAGATCTTGCTGCGCTCAGCTTCTCTGGATCAAGCAAACTCTCAAGGACTATGGTGTCCATCTGAAGCATGTGCCATTCTATTGTGACAATGAAAGCACCATCAAGATTGCCAACAACCCAGTACAACACTCGAAGACAAAGCACATTGAAATTCGTCATCACTTTCTCACAGATCATGTCATGAAGGAAGATATTGATATCATACACGTCAACACTGAAGAGCAGCTGGCAGATATCTTCACAAAGCCCTTGGATGAGAAAAGGTTTTGCAAGTTGCGGTGTGAGCTAAATATCTTGGAATCCTCGAATGTCCTGTAATCAGGCACACATCCTAACACTTATGCATGTTCATGACTTAGATGTGCAACACACGAAGTAAAGTATATCTTCAATTAATGAAGACTTATATTCTGAGTGTGAATACATTAACGTGGAATTTGACTTCGGAGCGCCACGATAATTGTGCGATGTGTCTGGGTCTAATACTTCCTATACGATGGGTAACGCCACCACCAAATCTTTGCTTGAAGTGTTTCTCTTGGCGTTACATTTGCAAAATCTTCGCATTTGATTTATCTTCATATGTATCTTCTCTTTGTCAATTTGATCTTACTCAGTTATACACATATATAGACTTGTGTTCTGTCCTCTACAGCATTCACTTATATCTATGTCTTCTTATATGAATCTTTTGAACTAAGTGAATGTGATCGGACCCTAACCTCTCTATGCTTTCTTCCTCAAACTCTCTCTATCCAAATCATATGCATTCTGTTGGAACCGTCGAATGTCTTCTCTGCGTCCTTGGCAGCAGAAGATACAGAGACAAACATTAAATCCGTTTTTAATGCTCAATCCTTATTGCATGAAACCCGGAGAAGCCGGAACGACCACCCTGACAGTCCAGGCGTGCGTGGGAACATGGAACAACTCCCTATGTGTTACATGTCCGCCACGTGTCCCTCAGATGAGAATAGCCAGGGGCACCTAAGTAATTGCATGTGCCGTCTCCCTTCCTTATAAATGCCCGTCCCATCACGGTCAAAACTCTTCTACCACCTCGACAAACCCTAGAGTCACTGCTAGCCCTCAACAACGCCGGCGACAAAGCGCTTAGCTGCCGCGACCTCCACCCACTGATGATGCTCCACCCACCAAGAAACGCAAGACCAAGAAAGTGTGGGCTGCTCCCACAGAGCCCCTTGTCATTGAGCCAATTTCTGTTGCTCGTCCTGCATCTGCACAACAAGAATGTCGCATGATTGTTCATGAGCCTACTACCACATAGGCTCCTGAAGATATTCCAGCTGTTGACCCCACCGCAGCTGAAGTCATTGGTCACCACGACAATGTTGAAGATGATGAAGTCCTTCCTCAGATTGAGCATAATGTGGTATCATCGCCTGTTCTCACGAACAGCGAACTCATCAGCATTGGTCATCCATTGACGCCAATTGCTCAGGATGACTCATGGGCTGATCACCCACAAGAATCCCCACGTAATGAAGACACACCGGTTAGTCCCCCAACAAAGATCACCACTCCAGTTGTTGACGATGAAGACATTGAGGCCCAACCAACTCCATCTCCATAAGCGTTGCCAGTGTTTCGCAGGCTCCGTAAAGGACCAAGGCCACAAGTCAATCTGTCAAGTTTCACAGAAGGAGATGAGCGCCAATCTGTTTCACGCCAAGTGTTTCCTAAAGCCTCTCCTACTGTGAACATCCCTGAGTGTGAAGCCAAAGCTGCTGAAGATATTCCGGCTGCATTAGCCGATGAAGAAGAAACAAGAGAAGAAGAAGCAAGTGTTGCCACACCCCCTGCCAACCAAGTTGTTCTCGAGGAGAAAGTGTCCGACCCTCCAGCTCCTGAAGTGGAGGTTACACATTCTGAGACGGCCACAAATACCACCACTGAAGCCAATGATGTTGTCATGGCTGAAGATAATGTGGCGCCTGAATCCAATGTGGTGCCTGAAGTGATAGCACCTGAAGCCAATGGTGCACCTGACGCAAATCAGCAGTCTGAAGTCAATGCCACTGCTCCTGTTCCGCCTCCAAGGCCACATACTATCGAGCAAGCATACAACCATGGCCGGCTCATCACTGTCAAATGGCCTCTTCTGGTTCCTCCGCCTGCTGCTGGTCCTCAATTTGATTACCACGTCGAGCACAGGCCTCAGGTTCAAAAGCCAAAGCCAAGACTGCCAGGTTTCTAGGTAGTGCCACTTCGCCAGGGTCCTTCAATGCTAATGGCTTCATTGCGCACAACACCTTCTTTGATAGCGCGAAGAACCCCTATTCCAGACCAAGGATTTCATCAGATAGGTTCTGGAGCTATCAACAGCGCAGCTATTATTCACGTGTTCTCTATGATCAAGGGCGCATCTTCCCACATATGAGTCTTGACACTGAAGCCATTGATGGGTTGCCTTGCCTTGAAGAAGCCCTTGATTGCTTCCGTGATGCTGGATTACTCAACTTCGTGACTGATAAAGAGCATTGGAATGAAGAGCTACTTCTGCAATTCTATGCAACCCTCCACATTCGCGGCTACAACAGGGATCCGAAAACATGGGTCCTTGAGTGGATGACAGGAAATGCCCATCATTAAGCCAAATCCTTTGACATCATTGAGCTAACTGGCCTGACCACTCCAAGAGAACTATATGAACCTGGTTGTCAACGTCACCGCGATGCTTTGGAGAGTATCTTTCACAAGCCAGAGCCCAACATGAGTCAAATGCAGAGCATGATGAAGCCCTTGCCACGCGATGCTGAGTACCCAAAGGAGTTCTTTGTTGAAGACCTTGAGTATCTGCCCCGCACTATATATCATATCATCAAGCGAACTCTATGGCCTGTCAAAGGACACTCTACATCAGTCAAACTTGAAGGAACAATGGAGACATTGGTCTTCTATATTTTCAGTGGCATCAGCTTCAACGCTCAAGACTTCTTTATCAGGCAGTTGGCTGCATCAGGCTCTGATCTCTTTGGACTTAAGTTCTATGCTCCATGGGTCATGCGCCTCACCAAGCTTCATTCTGCTGTCAACTATCAGCCTTCTGCTCGCAACCATCTCATATTCCTGCCAGAGGTTGATATGTCAGTTGAAGCCATATACCCAGATTCTGCCAAAGAGCCTCTTTATCTTCACAATGTTGATCTCCAAAGCTTCACTCAGCCCATTGAAGGAGTTCCAGCAGTCACTCGTGTTTATCCTCTGGCTGGACATACTCGCTTACTTCACCGTGAACAGACTGTAGCTACTGAGAGCACCATTGCCCAAAGGCCTCAGAAGCGATCTCGTGTTCTCAATGACCGAGAACTTCTCGTTGCCTTGCATCAGAAACAGGATAAGCATCACTACTGGCTGAAGCGTCAGATGCAAAGCCACTTGGTGGACGTTAATCGTATTCGCAACCTTGCCACCAAGAATGCCTTTGTTGCAAATGAAACCTGTCGGAGGTCATGGAAGAGTTTGACATTGCTGAGTGGTGAAGCAGATCTTCAAGACGATGGCTTCACTAAAAGATTCAAGTTTGACACCACTCCCCCAAGGAATGTTGTCTTGCGTCGAACTCCATCTCTTGAAGACTCTGATTATTCCTCCTCCGCTGCAACGGTGAATGCCAGAGTGATCGATGATCAACATTATGCTACCTCACCACCTCCTTCTTCAGCGTGTGTCGACACTGCTCCAAATACTTCTACACAGCCAAACACCAACGCCGACCCTAAATCTTCTCCTACTCCTACTGGGAACGAGTAGAGGCTCTGTGTCTTCAAACCTTTTTGGTCCTTGCTGACAAAAGGGGGAGAAGCATATGAGTTGATAGTCTTCAAGCGGGTCCATATGGGCGGGTGCTTTATATTTTGCCTAGTGATTACAACTCTTGCTTTTGTTACATTTGGTTCTTTGAGTTGTAACACTTGAACTTGATGGTCGTCTGCTACGTTTTCTGGTACTCTGTAATGCGATGATAAATTCCGCATGTGCTGCGATAAATTCTGCACTTAGTCATTTTGCAGACGTCCATTTCTCATTATGCATATCATTATATTCAACATATCAATTGTGCATGATAAATTGTCATCATAAGTTGAAGAGGATCTCCAGAAGTACAACCTGCTATGTGCATTTGCATTCAAAAGCAAATTACTTATATGCACATCTTCAGGGGGAGCCTTTTGCTACTTATGACGACAATACCTTTATCCTTTAAAATTTCACATACTTTTATCCCCGTTGAAAACTTCAACCAGTTTGTCAACAATAACCAAAAAGGGGGAGATTGTAAGTGCATCTAGTGCCACCCCTAGTTGGTTTTGGAGTATTGACGACAAACCTGGTTGAGGGACTAATGTGTTTGTGAGAATTGCAGGATAATACGGGTAGTAGTCCCTCATTGATTCGGTTTACCTACCGGAGATGACACCTAAAAATGTATGAAGACATTGACGACAATGGTGGTATATGAAGATATTCATATTAAAGACTATGACAATAGAACACATTGTGTGAAGACTATGGAGCGTGAAGACTTAGACGTTTTGTTGCTTCCTTTTCTTCTTTGTTGAGTCATAGGAACCACTGTATTATTAAGTGTGGTCCAAGTCAACAAAGTCAGAGTGACTGAAGTGATGGTCAACCAAATCCTATGTCCTTGAGCGAAGACAATGAGAGCAAATCTTGTCCAGAGCTGGATGTCTCAGCTTTACTTATAGCCCAAGTAAAGTTGCCGCGTGTGTTTGAAATCTGACCGTTGGAACACGTGTCACTTCCTTAGTGACCCAGGGTCATTTCGGACAAATCAGGTCGGGTTGCCTAGTGGCTATAAATAGCCCACCCCTACACCATAAATTGGTGGCTGCTCAGAGTTAGTACATGGCTTTTGTCGTTTTGAGAGCAACCCACCTCCGAAGCATTTGAGAGAGAGATCCTTGCGAGGACAAAGCCCAAACATCCCAGAGCCAAAGAGTGTTATGCATCACTGAAGTCTTTCTGTCCGCGTGATCTAAAGTCTTGTTACACTTGAGGACTATGAATCCTCCAGCCGGTTAGGCGTCGCGTTCTCAGCATCCAAGAGTCATTGTGGATCGCTGGTGAACGAAGTCTGTGAAGGTTTGGAAGTCTACCTTGAAGACTTACCAGAGTGATTGGGCGAGTACTGGGTGTCCTTAGCTCAAGGGGAATAAGGTGAAGGCACTGTCTTCTGAGTTAAATCTCAGCCTCCCTAACCAGACGTACATTTGTCACAGCAACTGGAACTGGTCGAACAAATCACTGTCTTCCCCAAGCTACTGGTTCTATCCCTTCCTTTTCTTTACTCACTGTCTATCTTTGTGAAGTCATTGCCTGCTTGCCTTATCTGTTTGACTTCACTGTGTGATTACTTGCTCTGACTGGCTTCATACAATCTTCCATCCTAATCTATACTGCCTAGCTGCTATTAGTCTTCATGCTTTCACTTCATTGAATACTTGACTATGGCTTTTCTAGCGTAGTCTACCTTCCGCTGCATATAAATAGGATCGGTTCTCTCGTTTTTCTTCGAAACTTCCATATTTTGAAGACTTCCATAAAAATCACCTATTCACCCCCTCTAGTCGATGTACAACTCTTTCACTTGGTATATGACTTTTGCGTAACCCTCCCCAGCAACGGCGCCAGAAATTCTTCTTGCTACTTCTCGAGCTTGCGTTGTATTCCCTCGAAAAGGAAAGGGTGATGCAGCACAATAGCGTAAGTATTTCCCTCAGTTTTTCAGAACCAATGTATCAATCAAGTAAGAGACCATGCGCGAGTCCCTCGCACCTTCACAAACAAATAAGAACTTCACAGCCAACGTGATAAGGGGTTGTCAATCCCTTTATGGTCACTTACGAAAGTGAGATCTGATAGAGATGATAGTTTGATACTTTTGGTATTTTTGGATATATGAACAGAAAGTAAAAGCGGAAAAGTAAAGTAGATTGTAGATTGATATGTTGAAAATAGACCCGGGGGCCATAGTTTTCTCTAGTGGCTTCTCTCATGATAGAGATATTCTACAGCGGGTAAACAAATTACTTTCGAGCAATTGATAGAAAAGAGAATAATTATGAGACTATCTAGGCATGATCATTATATATAGGCATCACGTCCGAGACAAGTAGACCGAAACGATTCTGTATCTACTACTATTACTACACACATCGACTGCAATCCATCATGCATCTAGAGTATTAAGTTCATAAGAACGGAGTAACGCTGTCGTGGATTTAGCATGGTAGATGTCCTAGCAAAAGGACTTAGTCCTGAGGCCATCGCTATGCGTTAGCTCAAAGGGGTTAAAGCGAACAAGGGACGCAGGGTTTTATACTAGTTCGGCCCCTTCGATGAAGGTAAAAGCCTAAGTCTAGTTTGGTGTGGTATTGCTAGGGCTTGATGACCAGGGAGCGAAATCCTCTTTGCTTGTGTCTCAAGCTATTGTTGTCTGTCCCTGAACCGTCGCCGGATCGTCCCTTTTTATAAGAGGTGACACCCGGTCTGGTTTAAAGAGTCCCGTGGCTGGCTCATAAACGTGTCTGCCCCGGTCTCTGTTCTTTCTAACTTACATCCCAAGTTACATATTATGACGGTTTACAAATCATGGGCCCTAACACATGGGCTGTAAACCTCTTGGGCTACAGTCTTCTACTTCATAGTCCTCTGGGCCTTTGATAATACAGTCTTGATAACGTAAACCGGACCCTCTTGGCCGGTTTATACCTGGTAGTCATATCCCTGACATTAGGCCCCAGATTGATTTGAACCTGTTCATGTCAATCTTCAAAGTCTTGTACAGGTTTTTCCTTTCTACAACTTCAGTACGCTCTGTAAATCGACATGACGTCATCTCCTCGGGTCGCCTTGAACAGTTGTGACGCCATCCGCGCATTTAATACATGCACCTATTTTTTACCTTTACTTATTAAAACTCCGAAGATCGAGGCGATAGCACCATCCATATCCGATTTTCGGTCTCCTCGATTCCCGCGCTTGCCGTTTTATCCCTTCGGCTATTAAATAGGGCCGAATGGCATCTCTTTCTCCCCCTTGCTTTTTCTTCCTCTGTTCTTTGTCGCTCGAGCTCCGTCGACGTCCGCCGAGTACTGCGCCTCCGTCGAACCTGGCCGCTGCATCAACCTGATCGCGTCCAGAGATTCGCCATCGCCCTTCCACTTCCGTTGCCTCAGGTACGTTTACTCATTACTCCCTGTAGATCTTAGTTCTAGGGTTTCACGTGAGCTTGTATATGAACCCTTGTTCTTCGCGATTCGTCACCATTGGTAGTTCCTAGCCGTAGATCTCAAAGATTTTTAGGCCGACCTCCGTACGCATGACTCCGCTCTGTCTTTGTAATCTTATTTCCTCCAACAATGCTAGTTTAGACTGAATTTGAAAAAATCTTCACTGTCTTCGTTGAATATACCTTGAATTATCTTGAATTTTCCATATGCTGTAGATCCATATATATCAGTTGCTCGTGTTAAAGTTGTTTTCTCACACTTTAGATCTGCATCTCAAGTGCCAATGCCGACGGTTTAGCTTTAGATATGTGCCTTACCTGCCTGTGTTTGGCGGTTTAACTTTCTCCTTTTAAACTTCATAATCCGATAGACGTCATGCTTATAGCTGTTCCGGATCAGTAGATACCATTAGGCCCCTACTTAAAGTGCCGACTAGATTAGTACCTTCATAGAATATGCCGGTTTAAATTTGTGTAGATCGTAAGCAGGATCCTTATTGCCTTTTCAGCCTTCCTCTTTGAAAAAAGATGACTTCCGTGGCCAAGCAGTTTGTCGCCTGCAACTGGGTCCCATCCCGGATTATCGAGGATGATTTAGAAAAGATGGCCTCAATCGGCGCTTTAGGTCCGAAGGAGGTTCTTCACTGGAGAGCTCCAGGAAAAGAGTGTCCTCCCAAGCCTAAGGAGGAGGAAATTATTGTCTTCTTCGATCACCTGGCCCGGGGCTTTAACCCTCCAGGGTCAAAGTTTTTCCGCGATGTGTTGGCAGACTTTCAGCTCCATCCCCAAGACATAGGTCCCAACTCCATATCAAATATCTGCAACTTCCAAGTCTTCTCAGAAGCCTATCTGCAAGAGGAGCCATCCGTGGAGTTATTCCGGGACTTCTTCCATCTGAACCACCGGACTGAATTTCATGATGGGCCAAATACTGAACTTGGCAGAATGAGTATCCACAAGAGGAAGGATGTCAGCTTTCCTCATGCTACCCTCCATAGCCATCCCAAAGATTGGAACCAAACCTGGTTCTATTGTGTTGATACTTCACCAGAAGGGGAGAATCCACTGCGGCGTTATCACTCTCCCCGTCTGACAGCGGATCATCCTTTCCCGCAGCGCTTGAGTGCCCAAGACCGGGCTTGATATGCCCCCCAGCTTTCCAAGCTCAGGGCTTTTGTAACCAATGTATTAACCGGAGTCGATTTTGTCCGCTGTTGGCTCTCTTGTTGTATTCTCCCATTAAGTCGGCGCTCTGGTTTAATGTGCGAGTATACTGGCAACGCCAAGGACCCTCTGCGTCACACGGAGATTGTGCTTTTGGAGAAGGAAGTTAATGAATATGCCAAAAAGATATTAAATATACCTCTGGAAGAGTGCAGCCAGACCAGATTAGCGCCCTTCTATGTGAAGAACAAACCGCCGTCGGTAAGAGATTCTTCTGTCTCTTTGCTTTGATTGAATCCGTCCATATTGCTTGGCGTAATATGCTTTTATTTCTTTAAACAGGCTAACAACCCTTTCTGGAAAAGGAAAGCCCAGGACAAACCGGCGAGGCCATCTCGCAAGAAGAGCCTAGCTGTGAGAAAACATAAGAAGAAGTCTGCCGCTGCTTCCAGTTCAAACACGGAAGAAGATGATCCGACCTCTGAGGTACCGCTTGGTTCTTATGATTGTTAATTTTTCCTTTGCATGTATTTCTATTAACAATTACCTTTCCCAGGATCCGGCTGAAGGTACCAAACGGATGATGTTGAGGTAATCTCTCTTTCCTCTGATTCAGAACCATTGCCACCCAAAGTTCATCGGGTTGCCCGGCAATATCTGTTTTCTCATCCTAATGCGTAACTGGATCCACATTTTCTTTTGAAGAAACAGCAACATGAGGCTCGCCGCACTACTCGCCAAAGTGGCCATGTGGTTGAATCCACCGGTCTGATTGACACTCCGGTTAAACGGCGCCGTTCAGAGGTTTTGCTTACTCCAACTATTCTTCATCCTAAAGCGGGTTTTTTTCGTCAACCCCTTAAACCGTCTGATCCGAATTACCATGAAACTCCTTTGTCATCCTCTGGTGAGTCGACAGCCACACAAGTCCTCGGGCTCAAGACTGTTCATGGGTAAGTTGTCTTTCCTTCTGCCCGGTTCATCTTTCTATTTTTGACTTGTGATTTTGATTGTCCCTTTTAATCTTTTTCTCAGTATGCCCAAGCCTAGCAAAAAGGCAAAATTGAATAAACCGGCAGTCGAAAACACCATTTATGAACCGGACGAAGATCCTGAAATCGCCAATCCTCTAGAAGAAAATGTTGAAGTTCCACATGATGATCCTTCTCCTATGGATCGAGAAGACCTTGCTACTCCGGGGGATGACCCCATGGAATATACTGTTGATCCTGTCAGCCCTATCTGGACTAGCCCTGCTCGAGTTAGTCCGGCCCCTGCTAGCCTGGTACACATCAATCCCACTGCTGCTGATCCCTCCAGGCCGACTGTTGCTTCAACGGACGATGTCGAGATTACTGGGACTGGCTTTACTACCCCATTAGATCCTGTCATCTTGGCCAGACATACTCCGAAGGAAGAAATTCTTCATAAGGACAAGGGTAAGTGGAGCACAGACCTGTCCAGCTACGCCCAGCTTAGTGCCCTGGAGGTTCATTCTGGGTACCTAAACCGGCTCTTCACAAGCCATGATCACGAGGCCGGCTTAGTGAACTTAATGAAAGAGAGTTATGAGGTAATTCCTTTTCCCTTGCCTTTCATCTATGCTTTTGTCTTGTAGCTGTACCTTTAGTCCATTGTAGCCCCCAAGTGCCGGTTTAACCTTTAGGGTGAACCGGGACTTCATTATATCAACTAGAATAACTTTGATTTCCACGCGTAGCCTCCAAGGGCCGGTTTACTCCATTGCGGGTGAACCGGGACTTCTCTTATGCTTAGAACAATGTCACATTAGCCCCCAAGTTCCATGTATATAACTTGTTATATGCTTGGGACTTTGTCTAAAAAATTTGCCTGTTTACTGCAAACGTCGCCCCCAAGTGCCAAGTGCATAACTTGTGTATGTGCTTGGGACTTTTGATGTAATTGCTCTTATGAATATATGACATTCTTTCACTTTTGGCAAACTAACTTGAACCGGCGGGCTTCTCAGATAACTGAGCTCCGGGATAGTTTAAAATTCCAGGAGAATGCTTGTGTAAAAGTCAAGGAGGATCTTACCCTTGCGTTAGCCAATATGGAGAAGCTCAAGAAAGTGTTTGAAACGGAACGGTCCACTTGGGAAGTGGAAATGGCTGCTTTGGAGAAAAGAGCCAGTGATACTGAGGTAGCTCTTAACCCGGTGGCGGAGGAGCTATCCGGGTTAAGGCAGCATATAAATGATATGACATCTGCTATCTTTGGTAAGTTTTTGTTGACATAAGTTTATCCTTGCTATCTTGCGCTGCTCCGGTTTAACTCATCATTTGTACACAGGGAGGTGTGTTACTCATCTTGGGGATGATATGCTGAAGAAACTGAAGGCTGCATACACCTTGGTGGAGCAGTTATATTCCGGCGCACAAAGGGCCATTAGTGCTATCTCCCACAATAAACCGGCTCCCACCACCATCCAAGGTACTCTGGAAAAACTATCCATCTTGCCTACTCGTATTGTCAAAGTGAAGAAATCCTCCGCAAGGGCTGGGGCTCTAATGGCTTTAACCCGAACCAAGGCGTGGGTCCCTGATTTTGATCCGGCCGAGGCCTTGAATGGATATCCGAGTTTGAAGGAGGACGGATCAGCCTTCTCCGGTGATGTCCTTTGCGCCTAACTAAGGATATGCGGCCTATTGCCAGTAAACTTGCTGATGAGGCGGATTTATCAAGGTATCATCCGGGCTATGATCTGGAGAATGTGCGGGTGGAGCGCCCGTCCTATGACATTGAGAATCTTATTCCACCCGTCCGTAAGCACACCTTCGCTCCTGACATTGAACCGTCAGAACTTATAAAGGACGAAGTTTATTTCCGCGTCCTCGCCAAGATTGACTAGAGCACCACTGATTGCCAAGAGCTGCCAGAAGCCGCCGAAGACCCGGAACAAGCTGACCCTCAGCCTTCATGGCGGGCTAAAGCAGAATCATAAACTGGCTCCGGATTACCTTTATGTGTTAAATACTTATGAGAAAGCTGATATTCTTTTGGGCCTGCCAGTGCCTTGTAATTGAATAGCTGAGATACTGTCTTTGTCCCACACTATCTTTTGTGTCATTACTTTGTTTGGCAGCTTCTGAAATATATCCTGCTTGCAATGCTTTGACGGTGTATATTACCTGTTTCAGCATAAACAATGCTCAAAATGTCCTAGCGGTTTATCGTCGGATGGGTCATATTGCCCAAACACATGATCTAAGTAAATATCTTGAACTGTTTATAAAATAGAAGCATGCACTATACCTGTGATTAAGTGTATCTGTAAACCTTAACCCGGTAGGAACAATCCAAGGTGTAAGTGCTGATGACTCCCTTGGCTCTCTGTCGGCTCATTATGAAGGCCGATCCGGGTTACAATGAACGCCGGTTTAACTGTAAACAAGTACTGGTGTTTATAACCCAGATTATAACTCTGTAAATGCAGATGTAGTGACAACTTTGTAGTTATCCAGTCTTAAATCAATGGACTTGGTTGAAAAACCAATGACCTTGAAGATAAAGATTTGAGAAAACATAAAAAATAA
Source organism: Secale cereale (assembly GCA_902687465.1). Taxonomy (NCBI): domain Eukaryota; kingdom Viridiplantae; phylum Streptophyta; class Magnoliopsida; order Poales; family Poaceae; genus Secale; species Secale cereale. The sequence goes on from LR738715.1 coordinate 139,020,482, forward strand.
AAAATAATTTTTTGGGAAAATAAGACCATGTAGTCGAGGCTTTTTACGAGCTGCTAGGCTCCAAATTCGAGGCTTTTTATGAGCTGCCAGGCTACTGTGATTAACCATTTTAGCAAAGCCTGTTAAGATGATCCGCAATCCTTAACCAAATCATCAATGTCAAATGCTACCAATGTTCAAAATCTTATAAAAGATTTGACTTGTGTAATCACTTGATGATCGTCAATTTAACGTTACCAAGTTCAGGGTCCCGAAGGATTGACTTATGTGTACGTTCGACGGGTCATACCAGGTTTACCTGGACAGCGTGATTTACTTGATGCAGGCAGGTCAATCTGGGGTTTTAGGTGTATACACCAAGCTTCCAAGCTGTGTTCACAACAAGAGTTTTGAACTCACTGATGAACTTGCATCAGGAGCCCCCAGGTAGCGTTTGAGCATTGCTTGTCGGTGCCTATGTTTGAGTTGTGCTAGGCATCAAACTCTCTTTTGCCCCTCATCATCATGTGGAAATTGCCGAAGCAACCAGAGGTGTGCTCTTATGATGGTCTTGATGTGGCCGCCGGTTTAAGAGGCCATAGGAAACTCCCTTGCCCGCGGAAGCCCCCATGTGATGCTCTTATGAACAGAAAAGATGGATGATACCTCGATTTATCGAAGGCGCCGGTTTAAGAGGCCATAGGAACTCCTGGTCATGCAGAAGCCCCCATGTGATACTCTTACAAAAAAGATGGCTGATACCCAGGTTTACCGGGGGCGCCGGTTGATTATATTGATCATAATATATACATTATACATAAAGCGGAGCCTATGGCTCAAGTACAGTAAGGTCGAAGAAGAGCGATGTTCCACGGCCGCTTGGTCTCCTCCTCCGATGTGTGTGAGTCCTTATGTTCTTGAACGTCGATGAGGTAGTATGATCCGTTGTGCAGGTTCTTGCTGACCACAAAGGGTCCTTCCCAAGGTGGGGATAGCTTGTTCATGTCTGTCTGGTCTTGGATGAGCCGGAGCACCAAATCTCCTTCTTGAAACGTCCTGGTTTTAACCCAGCGACTGTGGTACCGGTGCAGGTCTTGGTGATAAATCGCTGATCGAGCTGCTGCCGTGTCCCGTTCCTCGTCCAGCCGGTCCAAGGCGTCTTGTCTTGCTTGTTCATTATCCGCTTCAACGTAAGCCGCCACCCGCGGCGGAGTCATGACAGATATCACTAGGGAGGACCGCTTCAGCTCCATATACCATGAAGAAAGGCGTGTACCCTGTAGATCTGTTAGGTGTAGTATTGATGCTCCATAGCATAGAAGGTAATGCCTCCACCCAACAACCCGGTGTTCTTTCCAAAGGAACCATAAGCCGGGGCTTGATGCCTCTCAAGATCTCTTGATTGGCTCTCTCAGCTTGGCCATTAGACTGAGGGTGAGCTACTGATGATACATCGAGACAGATGTGCTCTCGTTGATAGAACTCCTCCATAGCCCCCTTGGATAGATTGGTGCCATTATCAGTTATAATGCTGTGTGGAAAGCCAAACCAGAAAATCACCTTTTTAATGAATTGAACTGTTGTTGCTGCATCACACTTACTGACAGGCTCCACCTCAACCCACTTGGTAAACTTGTCCACTTCCAATAACAGGTGGGTTTTCTTGTCTTGGGATCTCTTGAAAGGTCCAACCATATCAAGCCCCCATGTCGCAAACGGCAAAGTGATTGGGATCATCCTCAGCTACTGCGCCGGTATATGAGCACGCCGTGAGAATTTCTGGCCAGCATCGCATTTTCTGACAAAGTCCTCTGCGTCAACGTGAGCCGTCAACCCGTAGAACCCATGACGAAAAGATTTAGCTACCAAAGATTTTGAGCCAGCGTGATGACCGCAATCCCCTTCATGAATCTCTCTAAGGATATCACAGCCTTCTTCTGGTGACACACATCACTGAAAAGCTCCAGAAATGCTGCGATGATGAAGTTCTCCATTGACAATAGTCATAGATTTAGACCGCCGGATTATCTGCCGGGCCTCGACTTCATCCTTTGGTAATTCACCTCGGTTCATGTATGCCAGGTAAGGGAGCGTCCAATCCGGAATGACATGAAGTGCTACGACCAATTGTGCTTCCGGATCAGGAACAACCAAGTCCTCCTCCGAAGGTAACTGCACCGACGGATTATGCAACTCATCCAAGAAAGTATTAGGTTGGACCGGTTTACACTGGGAACCCAGCCGGCTTAACGCATCGGCTGCTTCATTTTTTCGCCGGTCTATATGATCCACCTGATATCCTTTGAAATGCCTAGCGATAGCGTCCACCCCTCGTCGATATGCTGCCATGAGCGGATCCTTGGAGTCCCATTTGCCAGATACTTGCTATGCCACCAGACCTAAATCACCCAAGAACTTAACCTGGCTCAAGTTCATCTCCTTGGCCATCCGCAGACCATGGAGGAGAGCCTCATACTCAGCCGCATTATTAGTACAAGGGGACATTAAACGGATGACATAGCAGAATTTATCACCTCGTGGGGAAGTTAACACAACTCCAGCCCCCGAGCCCTCCAATTGCCTTGAACCGAACAGTCCAGTATGTATGATCCGGCTTTTCCTCAGGTGCTTGCAACTCTGTCCAATCGTTCATGAAATCCACCAGTGCTTGGGACTTTATCGCAGTACGGGGCACATACTTTAATCCGTGCGGGCTAAGCTCAATGGCCCACTTTGCAACTCGACCAGTAGCTTCTCTATTCTGGATTATATCCCCTAACGGAGCTGAACTAACAACGGTGAGTGGGTGGCCCTGGAAATAGTGCTTTAGCTTCCGGTTTGCCATAAAAACTCCATACACCAGTTTCTGCCAATGCGTATATCTCTGCTTTGACTCGATGAGCACCTCACTGATGTAGTAAACCGGCCGCTGAACCGGATATTCTTTGCCTACCTCCTTGCGCTCTACCACAATGGCAACGCTTACTGCACGGGCATTAGCAGCCACGTATAACAACAGCGGCTCATTGTCAACTGGGGCAGCAAGGATCGGTGGCTCTGCCAATTGCCTCTTTAGATCCTCAAATGCAGCATCAGCAGCATCACTACAGACGAAATGGTCTGTCTTTTTCATCATCTGATAAAGCGGGATTGCCTTCTCCCCCAAACGGCTGATAAACCAGCTGAGTGCTGGAATACGGCCCGCCACGCATTGGACATCGTTGATGCACGCCGGTTTAGCCAGGGACGTAATCGCCTTGATCTTCTCCGGATTAGCTTCAATTCCTCTGTTTGATACCAAGAACCCCAGGAGCATGCCTGCTGGAACACCAAAGACGCACCTCTCCGGATTAAGCATCATTTTATAGACTCGGAGATTGTCAAAAGTTTCCTTCAAATCATCTATCAGTGTCCCCTCCTTCCTGGATTTCACCACAATGTCGTCGACATATGCATGAACATTCCGCCCAATCTGCCCTCGAAGGCAGTTCTGCACACAACGCTGGTAGGTCGCCAGGGTACTCTTGAGACCAAATGGCATAGATACAGAGCAGAAGGCTCCAAAAGGAGTTATAAAGGCTGTCTTCTCCTGGTTCTTAACTGCCATCTTGATCTGATGATAACCTGAGTATGCATCCAAAAAACTTAACCGCTCACATCCTGCCGTAGCATCAATAATTTGATCAATACGAGGGAGAGCAAAAGGATTAGTTGGGCAAGCCTTGTTCAGATCTGTGTAATCAACGCACATTCTCCAAGTGACGTTTTTCTTAAGTACTAGCACAGGATTAGCCAACCACTCTGGATGAAATACCTCAATTATAAAGCCTGCAGCCAAGAGCCTAGCCACTTCTTCTCCAATAGCCTTGTGCCTCTCCTCATTGAATCAGCGCAAATACTGCTTGACCGGTTTAAACTTTGGATCGATATTAAGATTGTGCTCAGCGAGTTCCCTCGGTATACCTGGCATGTAAGAAGGCTTCGATGCAAAGATGTCCCGGTTCTCATGGATGAACTCGATGAGCGCACTTTCCTATTTCGGATCTAGGTTAGCGCTGATAGTGAACTGCTTGGATGAATCGCCAGGAACAAAGTCCACCTGCTTGGTTTCTTCAGCTGATTTGAACTTCAACGCCGGATCATGCTCTGTGGCCGGTTTCTTCAGCGGAGACATGTCTGCCGGATCAACATTGTCCTTATAGAACTTCAGCTCGTTAGTTGTGCAGACCGCTTCAGCGTAGGCTGCATCTCCTTTTTCGCACTCCAATGGAATTCGCGGCTCCCATGGACCATAATAGTTCCCTTGTGGCCTGGCATCCTGAGTTGTAGATAAACATAACACGGCCTAACCATGAACTTGGCGTAAACCGGCCGCCCAAACAAGGCATGGTATGGGCTTCTGATCTTTACCACCTCAAAGGTCACAGTCTCTGACCTAGAGTCATGCTCATCTCCGAAGGTAACCTCCAAATAGATCTTGCCAACTGGATAGGCCGATTTACCGGGTACCACCCTATGTAACACTGTGTTAGACTATCGAAGCTTCTTATTTGTCAGCCCCATACGCCGGAATGTCTCATAGTACAGAATGTTGATGCTGCTGCCTCCGTCCATAAGCACCTTGGTGAACTTGTAACCTCGTACCTGTGGTGCCACCACCAGAGACAACTGACCCGGATTATCAACCCGGGGAGGATGATCCTCTTTGCTCCACACAATGGGTTGCTCGGACCAACGCAGGAAACGTGGTACCTCCGGCTCAACAGAATGCACCGCCCTCTTCAGAACTTTCTGATCCCGTTTGCACAAGCTCGTGGTGAAAACGTGATACTGCCCACTGCTCAGCTCCTTCGTATTATTCTGATATCCGGATTGTTACTACTATTGACGTTGTTGGTTCCCTTGGTTGTTGTATCCGCCCTGACCATGCTGCTGGTTATGCTGATTATGCCCATTGTGGTTGCTGTTATTACCGTGATATCCCGAACCGGATCCACCACCTTGATAATTGGGACATTGGAAGCCAGAGCCTGATCCGCCGGGGGGCCCGTGATCATACCTATTCTGGTTCATGAATTCCTTCATGATGAAACAATCCTTCCAGAGATGCGTAGCTAGTTTTTCCGTCGTACCGTGCTTTGGGCAAGGCACGTTCAACTGGCGCTCCAGATTAATAGGCGGCCTCCCATTACATGGGGGCGGTCTACCCTTGCGGCGTTTCCCATCCTCCCGAGCATTGGTGTTGGCCATAAAATCTGAGCTGCCATCCGCTTTACGCTTACCATTGTTTCTTTGGTTCGCCGGATTGGCCTGCGGTAGTTTACCATTCTTTCTTGCTTTCCCTGACTTGTCTCCGTCTGCGTCTGGATGCTTGGTATTACCAGAGTCTCCGTATTTCACTAAAGCGCCCACGAGCGTCCCCATGTCATTGCAATCACGTTTAGGCCGTCCCAGCTTCAATCGCAATGGTTCAAACCGGCAATTGCCCTCCAGGGTTACAACTACTATACTTGGGTTGATGCTATTAGAGGAGTGCAAGATTTCTGACACTCGACGCACCCAACTGCTTGTAGACTCCTGCTCTCCTTGGATGCAGGAAGCTAAGTCGACGACAAACATCGGCTGCTTGCACGTGTCTTTGAAGTTGTTTATGAACCCGCGCCGCAATTCAGCCCATGAACCGATGGAACTAGGTGGTAAACCCTTCATCCATGTGCGAGTCGTGCCCTCGAGCATCATTGTAAAATACTTAGCACATGCTGCTTCATCCACATCCAGCATCTCCATTGCCATCTCGTAACTCTCAACCCATGCTTCTGGAGCCAGATCCGTCGTGTGGTTGGGTACTTTGCGTGGACCTTTAAAATCCTTGGGCAGCTTCACGTTCCGTAAAGCGCGGATGAGACATGGTACACCCAGGGAACTGGACATGACCCCTGGTTCAACCGTGGTGGTGGGATGAACCGGCGTCGCCTGACGGGCCTCGTACTATGCTGTTACCTCGGCCTCCCGGCGCTGCCTGGGTTGATCCACTACGTCTTGAGCATGCGCCTCTCCTCCTACCGGATTATCCCGCCTCGGCTGATTACGACTCCGTGCGCTGCTTGATATGGCCGGTTCATCGGGACCCCTCATATAACTCCGGCTCAGACGGGGAGTCGAGTGAATCCTCTCTCGGCTATAGGAATAGGCTTGCTGTTGAGTTAGCGCCGTGTCCAACAACTCCTTAGCCAGTGGCGCTTCCACTACTACGGGGGACGTTCCTTCAATGGGAAGGGCGGCCAGCCATGACGCGGGAGCAACTATATTGTCCAATGGGTTAGAAATGTCGGGACCCCGATCCTAAGTCACACCGGTCTAGCATGTAACACACCATATCACTTTGCGGCCTCACGCACGGTATCCCCACGGGTGCCACCTTACCTGGCCCGAGACCGTTTGCGCATTTTGGCTCACGTATATGATAGTGTCGCTAGCATCCATATGACAGAGAACCCGGGCCGACATGACCAGTTATAAACCAAAAGTGGCACTAAATTACAGAGACAGGCATACATGACCCAGCAACGAACGTGTCGGTCATCAACGTACGAACCCAAGTCGTAGCAAGCTACAAGGACTTAAAGGAACACCGCGTGACATTTCCCCTAAGGGACAGACACAGGAACGAAGAAGGACACATGCCGGTCAGCCTAAGTGTTCCGGAGCAGTAGCAAGCTACCAAGGCTTAGTGGAAGCACTAGGAGACATTTCCCTGTAAGATAGGCTACCAAGGGTAGACAACTAGGTGTCGGATCCCACACATACCAAGCATTTCAATAACATACACACAATATGCTCAATATGTGCAAGTACAACATGGCATCACAACAAGACTTTAAGAAACAAAGTATTTATTCATTAGGCTCCGAGGAGCCAAATATTACAAACATGGGTCTCATGACCCAACATTCAAAGCATACAAGCAACAAGCGGAAGCACAACATGTCTGAGTACAGACATCTACAAATGAAAAAGGCTGAAGAGCCTGACTATCTACAACACTCGTCCAAGATCGTAGCTGAGGTAACAAGCTACTAGTCGAAGTCCAAGCGGAACTACTAGTGAGACATCAATCTCATCTGTAAAACATAAATTAAGAAAACATGAGTACAAAGGTACTCAGCAAGACTTACATCAGATCCTATCATACATGCACTTGTATCAAGATGGCAAAGTGGGGTTTAGTTGCAGCAAGCCAGCTTTGACTCAATGGCTATCCTGTACTACGATTGCTGGTAACTTTGAGGTGGCGCACACGAGTCCACTAAGCACCACACAATACACCACTATGGATTCATCCCATTCTCTATACGAGAAGGCCATCCATAGCACTCACACTTGTCTTGAGTATTTTAGAGTATCCACTTCAAGTTGTCTATGTACCACGTAAGCATCCAAGAAGTCCATAACCGTGGACCCGGCTATTCGAATAGATCATGTTAACCCTGTAGGGGTGTACTGCTTCACACACGCTCTCGCCACTTACCGCCATGTACATCTCGTGTATCTCGGCAACCTTCAAGCGGAAGCCTGGCGAGGGTGTCGGCCACGACCTGACTAACCACACAAGACTATAGTCCAGGTTTATCGCCTATTCGGGTTCCATCCGTAAGGAGATCCGGCCGGGGTGTCGCTCACGGCCCCAAATGATGTGCGCAGGGTTCCCAAGCCCACCTCGCCGAGTGGTTCTACGCTTGGTACACCGTGCCATGGTGCCTAGTCTGTCCCAAGCCCACTGGCCGAGTGCCACTTGGTAGACTACTAACACTACCTACAAACACCAGAAACTAGTTGCAACTCCTGGACAGAGATCATGTTGATTAATAAGTCGAGAGGGGTCGAGTTACCGAAACCCAATGTGTGGTAGTAGCTAGTCATTGGACAACATACTCGGAACTCAGTTCTTAGGGACGGTTCCAGTGAGACAACCCACCATGTACTCCTACATGGCCTCTCACCAGTACCTTTACCAAATCGTGTTCACACACTTAACTCTCAGCATCAGAACATATCATTGCACTCCAATTCATTCCCGATGAATCAGACCTGACACACTCTAAGCAATAGCAAGCAAGGCATGGTAAGATCACAACATGGCTTCAATCAACTCCTACACATGCTAGTGGGTTTCAACTATTTACTGTGGAATGACAGGTCATGCAGAGGAATGGGTTCAACTACCGCAGCATAAAGTAGCAGTTGAAGTCGTTGTTGTCCTAATGCAATAACAGGGTGCAGGAGCGAGAGAGGGGTTGTATCGAAATGAACAAGGGGGTTTGCTTGCCTGATAAAACAACGTGCAGAGCACTGCTCCTCTGACAGGTACTCTGGATCGGTCTCTAGAGCTGGACCTATCGAGAAGAACGGTGCCGACAATCAAACACAAGCATATGCAACAATATGATGCATGATCATGGCATGAAGATGTGATGTTATTTGAGTTAATGCAACTAGCATTTTATTTGGTTGAATTCCATTTGAACCAAGGGTTCAAATGCAACTCTAGGAATAAGCATTTTAAATGCCAATTATGTGTTTTCATATAAATAGTAGGTATAACTTCATTTTTCATGCATGAAAATGGTACAGATGGATAGATTGAATTTTTCTGATAATTTTTCATATATAAATTATTTCATTCTGAGCTACGGTTGAATTTTTGAGATTTTTTGAAGTTTAAACCAATTTCTGTAATAAATAAATCAATTAAGATTTATTTAAATACCAGAATTGGAATACTGCGTCAGCATGACCCAAGCATGACGTCAGCAGGTCAAAGGGCTGGTCCAGAGTCAAACCTGATAGTGGGGTCCACTGGTCAGCGACTCATTTAATTAACACTAAACTAATTCTAATAGAAAGTCAGCAGGGCAGGGCCCACATGTCAGTGGATAATCTAATTAACCAAAATTACTTAATTAAACTAAACAGTCAATTAACTGAAAGGGGTGGGGGCCCGCCTGTCATTGACCTAGGGGGTCAAATCCTGGTCAAACCCCAGCTAACACGCCGGCGTTTAGCCGCCGACGGCAGCAAACGCGGCGGAGGGCGTCGGGATTTCCATTCCGGGGGTCTTTTGCGCAGTGGAGACCATCTATGGGGAGCTGGAGCTCACCCGCATCCATTCCAGCCAGCGGCAGCAGCTAGGTCGGCCAGAGCCCGCCGGAAACGAGCTCGCGGCGGCGCCGGAGTTCGGGCCTCGTCGGTAAAGGCGCTTCAGGGCACGGGGAGGCCAACGGAGAGGTGCTACGGGCTCCTGGCAGTGTGGCAAATGCAGTGACACGCCAAGTTGCGAGCCACGGTGGCCCTGGCCACGACGGAGAGGAAACACGGCGGCGCAACTGCTCGGGTCCGGTGGGTGGCATGGCTACGGCGTAAGAACGGCGAAACGGAGGGCAGGGTTCGAGGGAGAAGCTCACGGCGATCGCAGCGGTGCAGGCGGAGGGCTTGGAGGAGGGCCGGAGCGAGCAGGGCGGCGAAGGGGATCTCCGGCGGCCGGCGATGAAGAAGATGGCAGTGGCAGCTCCTCAGGGCGTCCGGCGACGTGTGACTCGTCGGAGAGGTCGGGGATGAGGTGGCGGAGCTCTCGGGCACCTTTGCTGGGCGTGGGGTGGCCTGTGGCCACGGCAGCGGCGAGTGACGGCGACGGCGGCGTTCGGGGGGTGCGAGAGAGAGCGAGGAAGAGGAGGGGAGAGGCGACGGGAGAGAGCCAGAGGGGTCTGGGGAGGTGCGTGGCAATGGCCAGAGCTTCTAGGCGGCGAGGGGGAGGGGCAGGCAGGCAGGAGGCGTGGCGGCCATGCGTGAGAGCGGCGGGCGCGTGCCCCTGCCTCCTGTCATCGCCAGGAGGATGATGACTGGCAGCTGGGCCGGCCCAGTGCCAGGCCAGCAAGTGGCCCAGGTAAAACTCCAACCCTTTTATTTCTTTCTTTTCTATTTTTCTGACATTTGTTTTGATTTAGTTTCTAAGCTAAATCAATTATTTTCTTCTGACATTTTTATTTTGCAGGGACCTAGGAATTATTCCAAGCCCCTCAAAATAAAGAATCAGAATTTTGGACATATATAAAATATACAATAAATATATATCCAAGCAAATAACTATTGCATTAATTCCAAATGCCCAAAATAAATACTTATGAGCTCCTAATAATATTGGTTTGATTTTTATCTCTAACCAATATTTTTAGAGGGCCACATGAACATTTTCTTGGACCTTTTTGGAGCAATTTTTATTTGGGTCATCTTCAAAAAGGGTTTCTGAGGGTTTCACAAGTCCTCAATTCAATTTCATTTGAAATTTAAATGTGATGTAAACAACAAGACTAACCTAGTGCATACCAGAACTAGGGTTGTGACAACTCGCCTCCACTTGAAAGAATCTCGTCCCGAGATTCAGGAGTAGGCGGAAAGAAGGTGGGGTACTCTAGTCGGAGACGATCTTCTCGCTCCCAAGTAGCTTCTCTCTCGGAATGATGAGACCACTGAACCTTGTGAAACTTGATGTTATGAAGTCGAGTGACACGCTCTGCTTTATCCAGAATTCGAACGGGATACTCTCGATATGTGAGGTTATCTTGGAGATCAAGTGTTTCATGGTCCACTCCACGGATGGGATCCGAGAAGCAACGCCTGAGTTGAGAGACGTGGAAGACATCATGAACTCGAGAAAGATGTGGGGGTAGTTCCAATTGGTAGGCAACCTCTCCTCGTTTAGCAAGAATGCGAAAAGGACTAATGTAACGAGGAGCCAACTTGCCCTTGATACCGAAACGATGGGTACCCTTCAAAGGAGTAACCCGAAGATAAGCTTTGTCACCAACCTCATAAGCCACTTCCTTATGATGACGATCATACTGGCTCTTTTGACGAGACTGGGCTATTTTCAAATTCTCATGAATGATGCGAACTTGCTCTTCTGCTTCTTGGATCATATCCAGTCCAAAGAATTGTCTTTCACCGGTTTCTGACCAGTTCAAAGGTGTTCGACATCTTCGTCCATAAAGAATCTCAAAAGGAGCTTGCTTGAGACTGGATTGATAGCTATTGTTATAAGCAAACTCGGCGAAAGGAAGACATTTCTCCCAATCCATACCAATGAGATAACGCAAGCTCTAAGCATGTCTTCGAGAATTTGGTTAACCCGTTCCACCTGACCACTTGACTGAGGGTGGAAAGCGGTACTGAAGGAAAGATGGGTGCCCATGGCAGTCTGGAAACTCTCCCAGAAATGAGAAGTGAAAAGATTACCACGGTCTGAATTGATCTCTAGTGGGACACCATGAAGTGACACTATTCAGGAAATATACAAGTCAGCAAGCTGACTAGCAGTGATACTCTCTCGAACAGGTAGGAAGTGAGCCACTTTGGAGAGACGATCAATGACTACGAAGATAGCATTATTCCCTCTCTTGGTCCTGGGAAAGCCGGTGATGAAGTCCATACCAACTTTATCTCATTTCCACTCAGGAATAGCTAGAGGCTGAAGGGTGCCAGCAGGTCTTTGATGTTCTGCCTTAATGCGACGACAAACGTCACATTTAGCAATGAACTCAGCAATTTCTCTCTTCATCCTAGTCCACCAGAACCTCTGGCGTAGGTCCTGATACATCTTAGTACTACCGGGATGAATCGTGAGAGGAGATTCATGAGCCTCTTTAAGAATCAATTGCCGAAGATGTTGCTTCTTGGGAATCACCAGCCGGTTTTGGAAGAGAACAACACCTCGGTCATCTATGGAGAAACTACCAGCAATACCCTTGGCAATGTTTCTCTTGATCCGGGTAATTCCGGTATCATGCTTCTGGGCTTCTATGATATGATCCACAAGAGTAGGTTTCGCCACCAAAGTTGAAAGGAATCCGTGAGGAGCGATGTGAAGATTAAGCTTACATAATTCCTCATGGAGAAGTGGTTGGCCCTGCTGCAACATGAGATTGTTGCAATAGGACTTACGACTTAGCGCATCAGCCATGACATTTCCCTTGCCTGGGGTGTAGGTAATTCCTAAATCGTAATCTGAGACCAACTCCAACCAACGTCTCTGCCTAAGGTTCAAATCTGGATGGGTGAAGATATACTTGAGACTCTGGTGATCGGTGTAGATCTCGCAACGATTACCAAGGAGGTAATGCCGCCGGGTCTTAAGTGCATAGACTACGGCTGCATGCTCTAAATCATGTGTAGGATAATTCTCCTCATGTGGATGCAACTGTCGAGATGCATAGGCAATCACACGACGATCCTACATAAGAATGCAACCTAGTCCCTGTCGTGAGGCATCACAGTAGATAACAAAGTCCTTAGTGAAATCCGGTGGCACAAGTATGGGAGCAGAAGTCAGGCGTCTTTTCTGTTCCTGAAAACTGTGCTCACACTGTGGGGACCACTCAAACTTTTTATCTTTCTTTAGAAGTTCCGTGAGAGGTTTGGCCACTTTAGAGAAGTTCTCAACAAAGCGGCGACAATAACTGGCTAGACCAAGGAAACTCCTAACTTGTTTAACTATTTCAGGTGGAGTCCAATCAAGAACGGCCTGAACTCTCTCGGGATTGACAGCAATGCCCTTACCAGAGATTACATGGCCGAGATAGGTCACTTCTGGCAACCAAAATTCGCACTTGGAGAACTTGGCATAAAGGCGGTGCTCTCTGAGTTTTTCTAGAACAAGTCTAAGATGTTCGGCATGCTCTTCCTCGTTCTTCGAGTAAATAAGAATATCATCGAGATAAACCACGACGAACTTATCTAAATACTCCATGAAGATCGAGTTCATCAAGCGGGAGAAGGTGGCTGGAGCATTTGTTAGACCGAAGGACATGACGGTGTACTCGTACTAACCATAACGAGTGACGAAAGCCGTCTTGGGGATGTCCCCATTTCTAATCTTGATTTGATGGTATCCTAACCTCAAATCCATCTTGGAGAAGACTGAGGATCCAGCGAGCTGATCATACAGGTCGTTGATCCTGGGAAGCGGATACTTGTTCTTTACCGTGACCAGATTAACGGGACGATAATCTACGACCATCTGATCCGTACCATCATTCTTCTTGACGAAGAGGATGGGGCAAGCCCAAGGAGAAGAACTAGGACGGATGAAAACCTTTTGCAAGGACTCATCAAGTTGTTTCTTAAGCTCAGCTAGTTCTAAGGGTGCCATCTTATAAGGTCTCCTAGAGATTGGAGTTGTTCCTGGGATAAGCTCTATAATAAACTCTACATCTCGGTCGGGTGGAACACCTGGCAGTTCCTCTGGAAAAACATCCGGAAAGTCATGGACTACCGGAATATCTTCAAGATCTGGAAGAGGGCTGGCATTAAGAGAATAGAGTTGACGCTTTGCAACTCTAGTGGTGACGGTGACTATCTTACCAGATGGATGTGTAAGCTGAACAGACCTAGTGAAGCAATCAATCTTGGCATGATGAGCTGTCATCCAGTCCATACCCAAGATGATATTAATATCTGAAGACTTTAGGGCTACAAGTGATGCAAGGAACACAAGTCTGTCGACAAGGATTTCATTACCATGGCTTACACTAGAAGTTTGACATTTGGATCCAGGAGTTTGAATGAGTAGTGGGGAGGGCATATCACAAAATGACATGTCGTGCAAGCGGGCATAACTTTCGGAAATGAAGGAATGAGATGCTCCAGTATCAAATAGAACCGATGCCGGATGACAATTGACAAGGAGTGTACCAAGAACGACATCTGGATCATCATGAGCGTCTTTGGCTGAGACGTGATGCACACGTCCATGTTCGGTGGGAGATGACTTAACACTGATCATCTTGCGTGATGATTTATCACGTCTAACAGATTTTTCGGACTGGGATGGAGCAACACGGGTCTGAGTGCAAATACGGGCAATGTGTCCCGGTTCTCCACACTTGTAGCAAATCTTGGAGGTAGGACGTGGACCCGCATTGACAAACGGTCCATCAATAGACCTGGGTGGAGCATACTGCTGAACTGGAAGAGGTACCACACAAGATGGCCTCGGGGGATAAGTGGGTGGAAGAACAGAGTTTGGAACCCAAATCCGGCGCTTCTGGGAACTAGAACCGGAGGAAGATCCCAAATCAAGGATGTGCTTACGAGACTCATCGTAAGTGAGCTGAGCTGTCTCTGCATTGATGGCCTTGTTCACAAGAGCATGGAATGTGTTGCAATGATGCAAGTGGAGATCACGACGCAGTTTGGGGTTGAGACCCTTCCGGAACCTAGCCTGCTTCTTGGCGTCCGTGGACACTTCTTCTGTAGCATAGCGGGCAAGGTTCTCAAAATCTCGACTATAAGCATCAACAGCCATCTTAGCCTATGTAAGACTACAGAACTCTTCTCTCTTACGATCGATAAGGGCTTGAGGGATATGATGCTCATGAAAAGCCTAGGTGAAATCTCTCCAGGTAGGAATCTGGCCAGCTGGAATCATGGCCTCATAGTTCTGCCACCAAAGACTAGCAGGACCTTCCAGGTGATAAGTGGCATAGATGACCTTGTCATCTTCAGCTACGTTCGCAGATCGCAGCTTGTGAGTGATACTACGGAGCCAGTCATCTGGATCGAGTGGCTCAATGGAATGATGGAAGGTAGGTGGTTTGAGACGAATGAAGTCATGAATGGTTGTTGATTCCTTGCACTGATGTGCGGTGTTCTCCTCAATACGTGCCAACAAATGGTTAGACTCATGCTTGTTTCTCTCCATCTCTAGCATTAACTCTGCCAACAAAGGCTAGTCGGGAGGATCCTCCTCATCCCTACCACCTCCGTGGTTCTGTCTACGAGCAGCTGAGCTTCGCTTAACTGAAGACATCCTGAGAAGCGAAACCGAAGACGGAAACATCAACAACTATAGGATGCATAAGGTAGAACAAGAAATTAATATCTCTCGAACTACTAGGATAATTCCGGCAGCATAACGGCAGTAAAATGCTCAGAATGAGACATCCTGCTAACAAAGGGTAGTTCAACATCTAAACATCATTACTCAAGGTACTGTGATAGTACTAAACAAACTATACTGGAAGAGCTTGAAAACAGAAGTAGGACTCTGATCAACCAATCCTAAGGGACTACGGAGTAGTAACTCGTGATCCTAATAGACCGAAGAGAAAGCCTAGTTCCTTAACCCCGTAGGAAAGGTAGGATGACTCAGATCAGAAGACATGAGGTATAAGGAGTAAAAAGAGCCTTACGTTCCCTTCCACAATCAATTCCCTTATATAACTAAAGAATTTCTAGACTCAACTTCGACCATTTTGGCTTGGTAATCCTACAGGCAGTCAGGCTCTGATACCAACGCTGTCGGGACCCCGATCCTAAGTCACACCGGTCTAGCATGTAACACACCATATCACTTTGCGGCCTCACGCACGGTATCCCCACGGGTGCCACCTTACCTGGCCCGGGACCGTTTGCGCATTTTGGCTCACGTATATGATAGTGTCGCTAGCATCCATATGACAGAGAACCCGGGCCGACATGACTAGTTATAAACCAAAAGTGGCACTAAATTACAGAGACAGGCATACATGACCCAGCAACGAACGTGTCGGTCATCAACGTACGAACCCAAGTCGCAGCAAGCTACAAGGACTTAAAGGAACAACGCGTGACATTTCCCCTAAGGGACAGACACAGGAACGAAGAAGGACACATGCCGGTCAGCCTAAGTGTTCCGGAGCAGTAGAAACTACCAAGGCACAGTGGAAGCACTAGGAGACATTTCCCTGTAAGATAGGCTACCAAGGGTAAACAACTAGGTGTCCGATCCCACATATACCAAGCATTTCAATAACATACACACAATATGCTCAATATGTGCAAGTACAACATGGCATCACAACAAGACTTTAAGAAACAAAGTATTTATTCATTAGGCTCCGAGGAGCCAAATATTACAAACATGGGTCTCATGACCCAACATTCAGAGCATACAAGCAACAAGCGGAAGCACAACATGTCTGAGTACAGACATCTACAAATGAAAAAGGCTGAAGAGCCTGACTATCTACAACACTCGTCCAAGATCGTAGCTGAGGTAACAAGCTACTTGTCGAAGTCCAAGCGGAACTACTAGTGAGACATCAATCTCATCTGCAAAACATAAATTAAGCAAACATGAGTACAAAGGTACTCAGCAAGACTTACATCAGATCCTATCATACATGCACTTGTATCAAGATGGCAAAGTGGGGTTTAGTTGCAGCAAGCCAGCTTTGACTCAGAGGCTATCCTGTACTACGATTGCTGGTAACTTTGAGGTGGCGCACACGAGTCCACTAAGCACCACACAATACACCACTATGGATTCATCCCCGTCTCCCTACGAGAAGGCCATCCATAGCACTCACACTTGTCATGAGTATTTTAGAGTATCCACTTCAAGTTGTCTATGAAGTCCATAACCGTGGACCCGGCTATTCGAATAGATCATGTTAACCCTGTAGGGGTGTACTGCTTCACACACGCTCTCGCCACTAACCGCCATGTACATCTTGTGTATCTCGGAAACCTTCAAGCGGAAGCCTGGCGAGGGTGTCGGCCACGACCTGACTAACCACACAAGACTCTAGTCCAGGTTTATCGCCTATTCGGGTTCCATCCGTAAGGACATCCGGCCGGGGTGTCGCTCACGGCCCCAAATGATGTGCGCAGGGTTACCAAGCCCACCTCGCCGAGTGGATCTACGCTTGGTACACCGTGCCACGGTGCCTAGTCTGCCCCAAGCCCACTGGCCGAGTGCAACTTGGTAGACTACTAACACTACCTACAAACACCAGAAACTAGTTGCAACTCCTGGACAGAGATCATGTTGATTAATAAGTCGAGAGGGGTCGAGTTACCGGAACCCAATGTGTGCTAGTAGCTAGTCCTTGGACAACATACTCGGAACTTAGTTCTTAGGGACGGTTCCAGTGAGACAACCCACCATGTACTCCTACATGGCCTCTCACCACTACCTTTACCAAATCCTGTTCACACACTTAACTCTCAGCATCAGAACATATCATTGCACTCCAATTCATTCCCGATGAATCAGACCTGACACACTCTAAGCAATAGCAAGCAAGGCATGGTAAGATCACAACATGGTAATCAACTCCTACACATGCTAGTGGGTTTCAACTATTTACTGTGGAATGACAGGTCATGCAGAGGAATGGGTTCAACTACCACAGCATAAAGTAGCAGTTGAAGTCGTTGTTGTCCTAATGCAATAACAGGGAGCAGGAGCGAGAGAGGGGTTGTATCAGAATGAACAAGGGGGTTTGCTTGCCTGATAAAACAACGTGCAGAGCACTGCTCCTCTGACAGGTACTCTGGATCGGTCTCCGGAGCTGGACCTATCGAGAAGAACGGTGCCGACAATCAAACACAAGCATATGCAACAATATGATGCATGATCATGGCATTAAGATGTGATGTTATTTGAGTTAATGCAACTAGCATTTTATTTGGTTGAATTCCATTTGAACCAAGGGTTCAAATGCAACTCTAGGAATAAGCATTTTAAATGCCAATTATGTGTTTTCATATAAATAGTAGGTATAACTTCATTTGTCATGCATGAAAATGGTACAGATGGATAGATTGAATTTTTCTGATAATTTTTCATATATAAATTATTTCATTCTGAGCTACGGTTGAATTTCTGTGATTTTTTGAAGTTTAAACCAATTTCTGAAATAAATAAATCATTTAAGATTTATTTAAATACCAGAATTGGAATACTGCGTCAACATGACCCAAGCATGATGTCAGCAGGTCAAAGGGCTGGTCCAGAGTCAAACCTGACAGTGGGGTCCACTGGTCAGTGACTCAGTTAATTAACTGAGTTAATTAACACTAACTAATCCTAACAGAAAGTTAGCAGGGCAGGGCCCACATGTCAGTGGCTAATCTAATTAACCAAAATTACTTAATTAAACTAAATAGTCAATTAACTGAAAGGGGTGGGGGCCCGCCTGTCATTGACCCAGGGGGTCAAATCCTGGTCAAACCCCAGCTAACACGCCGGCGTTTAGCCACCAGCGGCAGCAAACGCAGCGGAGGGCGTCGGGATTTCCATTCTGGGGGTCTTTTGCGCAGCGGAGACCATCTACGGGGAGCTGGAGCACACCCGCATCCATTCCAGCCAGCGGCAGTAGCTAGGGCGGCCGGAGCCTGCCGGAAACGAGCTCGCGGCGGCGCCGGAGTTTGGGCCTCGTCGGTAAAGGCGCTTCAGGGCACGGGGAGGCCAACGGAGAGGTGCTACGGGCTCCTGGCAGTGTGGCAAATGCAGTGACACGCCAAGTTGCGAGCCACGGTGGCCCTTGCCACGACGGAGAGTAAACACGGCGGCGCAACTGCTCGGGTCCGGTGGGTGGCATGGCTACGGCGTAAGAACGGCGAAACGGAGAGCAGGGTTTGAGGGAGAAGCTCACGGCGATCGAAGCGGTGCAGGCAGAGGGCTCGGAGGAGGGCCGGAGCGAGCAGGGCGGCGGAGGGGATCTCTGGCGGCCGGCGATGAAGAAGATGGCGGTGGCAGCTCCTCAGGGCATCCGGCGACGTGTGACTCGTCGGAGAGGTCGAGGATGAGGTGGCGGAGCTCTCGGGCACCTTGGCTGGGCGTGGGGTGGCCTGTGGCCACGGCAGCGGCGAGCGACGGCGACGGCGGTGTTCGGGGGGTGCGAGAGAGAGCGAGGAAGAGGAGGGGAGAGGCGACGGGAGAGAGCCAGAGGGCTCTGGGGAGGTTCGTGGCAATGGCCAGAGCTTCTAGGCGGCGAGGGGGAGGGGCAGGCAGGCAGGAGGCGTGGCGGCCATGCGCGAGAGCGGCGGGCGTGTGCCCCTGCCTCCTGTCATCGCCAGGAGGACGATGACTGGCAGTTGGGCCGGCCCAGTGCCAGGCCAGCAAGTGGCCCAGGTAAAACTCCAACCCTTTTATTTCTTTCTTTTCTATTTTTCTGACATTTGTTTTGATTTAGTTTCTAAGCTAAATAAATTATTTTCTTCTGACATTTTTATTTTGCAGGGACCTAGGAATTATTCCAAGCCCCTCAAAATAGAGAATCTGAATTTTGGACATATATAAAATATACAATAAATATATATCCAAGCAAATAACTATTGCATTAATTCCAAATGCCCAAAATAAATACTTATGAGCTCCTAATAATATTGGTTTGATTTTTATCTCTAACCCATATTTTTAGGGGGCCACATGAACATTTTCTTGGACCTTTTTGGAGCAATTTTTATTTGGGTCATCTTCAAAAAGGGTTTCTGAGGGTTTCACAAGTCCTCAATTCAATTTCATTTGAAATTTAAACGTGATGCAAACAACAAGACTAACCTAGTGCATACCAGAACTAGGGTTGTGACAAGAATAATGACCAGGAGGGGTGGGCACATGTTGGGCCGGCACAACTTGGTGGTTTGGCTCTGCGGCCGGTGGCTGAACCGACACGCCCGTTCCTGGTGCTCCTCCCCGGTTTACCTCTGGTTGGTTACTAGTTCCTGCTCCTGGCGTGTTGAAGAGATTCCTTGCCTCATAAACCGGTGGCAAGCTAGATCGTTGCCTTCTCCTCATTACCTCGTGTGAAGCGTTCTCATCCAACATGAGTCGATAGGTCTGGGCATCCAACTCTGCCTGCTTTATAGCCATCCTAGCTTTCTCAGCAGCCAGGTCCAACTTGGCTTGTTCAATCCGGCCTTTCACCATAGTGACCTCTGCATCGTGCTGCTCCTTGTTATCCTGGGTTACCTCTACTGTTACTAGCGCTGTCAAAGTATAGACCAAGATAGATAAAGTGTCAGACGGCAATGGGGGAGGATCTCCAGCTCTAGCTCCCATTGCCTCTGATGTCAACGCCCCTGTTGTTGAGGACTGCTGCACGGGTTGTGATCCGGACATGAAGACAGCAACCCTGTTTGGCGGATCGAGGGGGTCCGGAATACTGTCACCGTCGGAACAGCCCTCAGTCCGGCCATCCCGCAGCAGATACAAAGATTCTGTCTCTCCGTAAGAATATTCGTCATCGGAATAAACAACAGTCTCGCCGCCAGAGTCTGATCCGTCCTCGGCTTGCACTCCATGCACTGCTCCAACGAAGACGTGCTTCATGGCGGGCTGAATCTGGGTAGGTCTCGCACGCTGAGCCGACTTGACGATGTTGGGAAAGATGTCCGGCTCAGGGCCCGGTTCGCCGATCTTGCCGATGAAGATGTGGATGCTGCCGAAGGGGACCCGATACCCTTATTCGATTGAATCGGCCTCGAGGCCCCAGCCTGCATCATCGATGTAGATCCGGCCGCGACGACTCTTAGTAATCCGGCCCACTGCATAGCCCTTGAGTCCTTTAAAGCTGCCCTTCAAGAACTCGAAACCATCGTGCGATAGCCCCACGGTGGGCGCCAACTGTCGTGGATTTAGCATGGCAGATGTCCTAGCAAAAGGACTTAGTCGTGAGGCCATCGCTACGGGTTAGCTCAAAGGGATTAAAGCGGACAAGGGATGCAGGGTTTTTATACTAGTTCGGCCCCTTCGATGAAGGTAAAAGCCTACGTCTACTTTGGTATGGTATTGCTAGGGCTTGATGACCAGGGAGTGAAATCCGCTTTGCCTGTGTCTCAAGCTATTGTTGTCTGTCCCTGAACCGTCGCCGGGTCGTCCCTTTATATAAGAGGTGACGCCCGGTCCGGTTTACGGAGTCCCGAGGCTGGCTCATAAATGTGTCCGCCCCGGTCTCTGTTCTTTCTATCTTACATCCCAAGTTACATAGTATGACGGTTTACAAATCATGGGCCCTAACACATGGGCTCTAAACCTCTTGGGCTACAGTCTTCTACTTCATACCTCGCTATGTCTTTGATAATACAATCTTGATAACGTAAACCGGACCATCCTGGCCGGTTTATACCTGGTAGTAATATCCCTGACAAACGCCTTAAGCAAGATGACATGATGTAGAGGGATAAACTCGAACATAGTGATATAAACCCCATCTTATTATCCCCAACGGGAACAATACAATACGTGCCTTGCTGCCCCTATTGTCACTAGGAAAGTACACCGCAATATTTAACCCAAAGCCAAGCACTTCTCCCATTGCAAGAACTATAGATCTAGTAGGCCAAACCAAACCAATAATTCTAAGAGACTTGCAAGGATATTATAATCACACATAAAGAGTTCAGAAAAGAACCAAATATTTCTCAAATATAATCTTGATAATAAACCCACAATTCATCGAATCTCGGCAAACACACCGCAAAAATAGATTACATCGAATAGATCTCCTCGAAGACCGAGGAGAACTTGGTATTGAGATCCAAAGAGAGAGAAGAAGCCACTAGATACTAGCTATGGACCCGAAGGTCTATGGTAAACTACTCACAACTCATGGTGAGGCGATGATGATGATGTAGAAGCACTCCGTGGAAGATCCCCCCTCCGGCAGAGCTCCGGAAGAGGCCCCAAGATGGGATCTCACGGGAACAGAAGGTTGCAGCGATGGAACTAGGGTTTTCTCTATTGTTTTGATAGTTTCGGGGTACGTAGGTATATATAGGAGGAAGGAGGGCACCGGGGGCCAGACGGGGTGCCCACGAGGCAGGGGGCGCGCCCTATGGGGGGTGCCCCCACCCTCGTGGACGCCAGGTAAGCCCTACTCCATGGTTCTCAAGTCTCCCGTGCGTATTTTTCTCAAAAAATATCTCTCCCAAAAGTTTCATTCCGTTTGGACTCCGTTTGATATTCCTTTTCTGTAAAACCCTAAAACAGGCAAAAAAAAGCAATCTGGACTGGGCCTTTGGGTTAGTAGGTTAGTCCCAAAAATAATAGCATTGGCCCTAGTTTCTCGATTTTCTCATTAAAGCAATCTGGACTGGGCCTTTGGGTTAGTAGGTTAGTCCCAAAAATAATAGCATTGGCCCTAATACACATATCCTACCAACACCAGAAACTAGGTGCAACTCCTAGATATAGATCAAGGCGATTAATAAATCGAGAGGGTCGATGGGTTTCGGCCCCAATGCATGGTAGTAGTTGTTCTTGGATCACAAACACAGAACTCAGTTCCTAAGGACGGCTTCAATGAGACAACCCACCATGTACTCCTACATGGCCTCTCATCTCTACCTTTACCAAATCTTGTTCACACACTTAAGTCTCATCAGAAGGACATGTTCATCACCATCCCAATCCATCCTAGATGAATTGGCCCTCACACAACTCTAAGCATAGCAGGCATAAGAAGCATGCATGAATGAGTAGGCACAACATCTATGGCTCAAACAACTCCTACTCATGCTAGAGGGTTTCAACTATTTACTATGGCAATGACAGGTCATGTAGAGGAAAAGTGGTTCAGCTACCGTAGCAAATAGCACTTGAATCATTGTAGTCCTAATGCAGTAAAAGAGAGCAAGAGTGAGAGAGTGGGATTGTATCGGAATGCCCAATGAGGTTTTGCTTGTCTGGCAGTTCTAAAGATAGTAATACTCTTCATCGGTGTCATCAAACTACTCGTTGGAACTACATCCACGGAGAGGGGCCAATACCGGCAGACAAAGAAAGAACACAATCAATGCAATACAACAATATGATGCATGATCATGACATGGCAACATGATGTGATTTGAGCTAATGCAGCTAACAACAATTTAAATGGAGTTGGTTTGAACATAAGATCCTAATCAAAACTGCACGTAAGACATTTTTGCCCTTTGTTCAAATTGTCATATACAGTAGCTTTATGTTGTTCAAACATGCATGAAAATGCCATAAACAGATTCCTTGGATTTTTCTGATATTTTTTCATATATAAATTATTTCATTTAGAGTTATGGTTGATTTTCTAAGAATTTTAGAAGTTTGAACCATTTTCAGAAATAAATAAAGCATTTAAGATTTATTAAAATTACAGAAATGGATTACCGTGTCAGTACTGCGTCATCATGATGTCGGCAAGTCAACGGTGCGGCCCAGGTAAAACTGACCAGTGGGTCCCACGTGTCAGTGTCTAACTAAACTAACCTAATTTAGTTAAAGTTAATCTAACTTAACTAGCCTAGCGGGTCCCACATTTCATGGACCCAGGGGAGGTCAAACCCCTGGTCAACCGAGGCTAACTCGCCGACGGCTCGACGCCGGCGTCCACAGATGCGGCGGAGGGCTCGGGTTCGCTCCCCCGGCTCCCAAATGAGTGGCGGAGAGCACCCACGGGGAGCCGGAGCTCACCCGCATCCAACGCAGCAGGCATCAGCATCTAGGGTGGCCGGAGCTCGTCGGAAACGAGCTCGAGGCGGCGGCCGGCATTCAGTTAAGCGTGGGGATGCGGCTACGGTGAACGTGGCGATGCGCACTTACACCTACGGAAGCTACGCGAGCCGGCGAGCGTGTTAGACACGACGGCTAGACCGTTTGGTCGCCGGGGTCACGTCGGCGGTGAGCATAGGCGGCGGCGCGTACGAGTAGGCGCGGTGCGGCGGCTACGACGAGCGGCTGAGAAAATGAATAGGGGGAGGACGGTTAGTGGCTCACAACGGTCATGGCAACGTAGACGACATGCTCAGGGAGGAACCGGAGTGGAGCAGGACGGCGAGGGGATCTCTGACGGCGAACGAAGAAGATGGCGGCGGTGACGTCGTTGTAGTGCGTCTGAGGCTAGGTTGCCCGTCGAGGAGGTCGGAGACGGGGCGGTGGAGCTTGCTGACACGTCGAGGGGGCGTGGGAGAGACAGTGGCGACGACTACGGCGGTGGTGTGCTCACGAGCGCGTCGGCCATGGCGATAGAGGGCGAGGGAGAGATCAGCCAGGGGCTCGGGGCGTTGTCGAGGGTGCCCTTGGAGGCGTCGCGGGGGTGCGGGCGACACAGGTAGGCAGGGAGGTTTGTGGCGTGCTCGGAGCACGTGCGTTGTCCCTCCTCTGCCTACTTGCAGAGGTAGGGGGTGACTGGCACGGGCCAGGTGGGCCGGTCCAGTCCAGGTAAGTGGGTCTGGGGACCTCTCTCTCTCTCTCTCTCTCTCTCTCTCTCTTCTTTTTTTCTTTTTTTCTATTTATTTCTTCTGTTTTGTTTTAGCTAGAGCACTAAACATTTTTGATAATGTTGATACTTTTTGTGGACTCACTCTGAAATATTCCAAAGGCACTCTGCAAGTTTCAAATTATTTGGAGCTATTTAAGTATATATAGCATTTAAATGGCCCCAATTCAAACACTTATTAATTTAATTCAAAGCCCAAATATGACCTGCAAAAATGTAAACCATTTTTGGTAGATGCTTCCACCATAATCCATAAATGATGAACATTTTTAAAGGGCATTTTGAGTTCATTGAAAAATATTTTATTCAACCCTATTTGATTTAATTGAACCTAGGGTTTGGATCAATCCCCATTTAAAGTTTAAATGCAACTTAAACATGATGCAACACATGACTAGCTACCCCAGAGCTTACCAGAATTAGGGATGTGACAACTCACCCCCACTAAAAAAGAATCTCGTCCCGAGATTCAAGACGTGAGGTAAGAAGACAGAGGGGACACAAAGTTAACACAACTTCTCGATCCAATTGCCATTCTCGAAGATATTGATTCCTTGAAACATCTTGTTCTTGACGTCTTTGCTTTCGAGATCTTCATCCAACGTAACGACAAAAGGAACGAGTAACCCTCCAAGAATTGATCAGAGACACTATGATCAGAGACCCTTCGACGAAACTATGTGTGATGCCATAATCGCAAACGGTGGTGTAAAAAACCGTAAAAAGGTGCAAAAGATTTGCGATGGAGGATGCATCAAACACGGTTGATATTTTAGTTGCGTGTGTGATTCAGGGCATACAGTTGAGTTCCATTAACCATTTTCAATGAGCAGGAACAAAAGAAACGGGCAACCAAATGAAGCTGTCTGCGATGTACAACATATGGTTCACTTGTATGAACTGTTTGTGATTACACAACACAAAATAAACGGTCAGCCAGATGAAGGTGTGTGTGATATACGGCATGCGGTTCACTCGGATAAACTGTTTGCGTTGAGACAAGAGAACAGAAACGGTTCAACTTAACAAGACGTGTGTGTTGTGCGGTGGGATTGCATACAGAACAACAACATATATATAT
>LR738715.1:139045798-139083450 GCA_902687465.1 Secale cereale
ACGGCCCCTCCCCACCCCGCCTCCCTCCCTCCCACGCCGTGAAATAGCAGCACCCACCCTGCCCCCGGTTCGCTTCCTTTCCCCTCCCTCCCCGTGAGATCTCATCTCATACCCCATAAATAAGGCCACCAAGGAAATCATCCCTGTCTCGTTGCTAGCTAGATAGATCTTAATCTTCGTTGTTGCAGGTTAGTAAGAAGAGCCGGCGATGGACGGCGGGAAGAAGGGCCAGGAGCGCAAGGCGTCGCAGGAGCGCAGCGACTGCAAGTCGGGCTCCGGGAGGAGCGGCGACGCCAAGAAGGGCGGCCGCGGCGGCAAGTTCACCTAGGAGGGCGCCGACGGCTACACCGACGAGGACCTCGACCTCGTCGCCAACAAGTGCACGGGGACCGGCGCCTCCGCCTCCGGCAACAACAAGTCCTAGGAGGGAAGGTGTGATGCCTCGTCCGCCGTCGCCTCCCCGTCCGTCCGGTCGATTAGCTTTCTCAGCCGTGTCCGTTGTTGAATAATCGCAAGATCGAGCCGTGGCGTCTTTGGCATGTACGTACATATGATCTGCTTCCAGTCGTGGACTTGCTAATTAGGTATCTGCATCTCGCACTAAACTTGGGTACTACAACCTTGTCTTGTGTCTCTGTCATCTTGGTTGTTCACTCTGCGTTGATTTTCTGCTCAAGTAATCCACCGATCCATCTGCTATCGCCACACATGTACTACAATTCCTGAACCAGCTGAGCAGAGCAGAAGATGAAGAAGATCCATAGGGATCACTTCTTCCTTACTTGTCTGCCTACCTCCCCGGCAGCCGCGCAGGCGGCAGACGGAGATCAAAAGCTCATCTCAGCCAAACGACTCCATCAGGGGAAACAGGGGAACAGTCGACACCGAGCAAAGCAGTGCGCCTTGATAATAAATAAATGTGATAGAGGTTCACTGTTCAATTGCTTGTTTTTCTCCCTTGGGAACAGTCTGAGGCTCAAAAGTGCAAAGCAATCCGCTTCGTTGTTTGTTCACGTGGTTTGGTTAGTTAATTTTTGCAGAGAGAAGACGACCAGTCAAAACAAAGGAAGGGGATAACGACGCATTTTCAGAATTTGGATGTGTAATTTGATTGCATTTCAGTGCAGTGCGGCTACAAAAAATGGCGCCGGCATGCAAATGCAGTGCACTTTGGTCTTGCATAAAAAGCCCACTACTAAAGATTTTTCAGTACACTCCATTTAAAATAAAATGCATTTTAAAAACATGTCATTGCGGTGCACTACGAAGGACTCTTCAATACACTCCATTTAGAACAAGCTACATTTAAAAAACAAACAAGTGCAGTGCACTTTGGTCTAAAAAAAGTCCATTGCAAAGGACTCTTTGAAGCTCACTTTGTTCTCTCACGAAGTTGGCCATAAAAAAACCGTTGTGGTTCACTTGGTGATCCAAAAACAAAAACACATCGGAAAAGCAGCTCACTTCTCAACACTTCTCAAAGTAAAAACGAATTTTGTGGTGATCAAAAAAATAATGCGGTTCACTTGGTGATCAGAAAAATAAAAACACATTGGAAAAGCAGCTCACTTCTCAAACATGAAAATGCAAAAAAAAATAGCGGAATCTCAAAAAAAAAATTGTTACCAAAACAACACAAAAAGAGTAATGCGGTTCACTTCGTGATCAAAAAACAAAACGCACATCGGAAAGCAGCCCACTTCTCAAACACTTCTCAACGCGCGCAAAAAAACAACACAAAAAGAGTAATGCGGTTCACTTCGTGATCAAAAAACAAAACACACATCGGAAAGCAGCTCACTTCTCAAACACTTCTCAACGCGCGCAAAAAAACAACACAAAAAGAGTAATGCGGTTCACTTCGTGATCAAAAAACAAAACACACATCGGAAAGCAGCTCACTTCTCAAACACTTCTCAACGCGTTGCAGTTCGTAGCCAGCCGCACGACTTTCAAATTTAACTAAAAACCGTAAGGAATCTCAAAAACATTTCAACATATGAAAGTTGCGCCTCGTTCATAGCTTTCCAACGGTATATTACACGCCTTGTTCCGACAAATGGTTAAAAAACTAGAATGAAAACAGTACCGAAAATTTGAAAAAAATCGAAAAACACAATTCCGCGATTTATTAAATTCAAAACTGCTCTTAAACCGTAGCGAATTAGAAAAAATAATAGATACAAAAAAGATGCGTGGCGACGATACCTTTCCAACGTTGTATCATATGTTTCGTTCCGACGAGCGGTTTAGAAAAAAACGTCAAAAAACGCTCGCTGCTATTCGTTGTGAGCCGCACGATTTTCGAAACTGCTCTTAAACTATGATGAATTTGGAAAAGTGTTCAACATGGTGAAGTTGCGTCTACTCCATAGCTTTTCAACGGTATATTACACGCGTAATTCCGATAAACGGTTAAAAAACTAGAGCAAAAAAGGTACAGAAAAAACAACACGTACAGTTTTTTCAACATGAAGTTCGCTGGTCTGTGTGGTGCGGTGCGTTTAGCTCTCCAATGCAATTTTGCAATGCAGTTCGGAAGTGTTATGAGAATATTATTCTCATAATGTTATGAGAATAGCCCGGCATATATATATATATATATATATATATATATATATATATATATATATGCACACACACACGCTTATAAGGACATGCTTGCATAACCAAATTAAACATCCACTTACATAGGTGGCTACTACAACCATGGTATTTGCACACAGCAAAGTAAACTATTACATGCATAATTACATAGGTGCCTACTACACACATGACATTTCACACACCATAAGAGTAAACTATATATTACATGCATGATTAACTAGCATAAACGATCATCTGATCATCATCTACTTCTTGTGACGCTTGCTCTGCTTGTGGCTCAATCCGGGCTGGTCGATTTGGGTAACGAGGCACTTCCTCATGTCAAAGATCCGCCTGTGCATCTCGTAGTATGTGTACACGCTCTTGGCCGCGAACCTGAGATGAGTGTCATCCAGTTGCCGCATCCAGTCCCTATGCCAGGATAGGGGACTTGTTCTCTGGGCATCCTACTTCATCTTTTTGTAGTAGGGGTCGATGATGGCTGAGGCGAGTTTGACCAGGGAGTCCTTTTTCGTGCTGCCCCAAACCCTATAGTGGTCACAAATTTCGACAATGTTCTTGCATGCCAAGCCTGTAACACTGAGCGCATTTACATCATCTTTGGTTTCCACCATGGAGAACTTGTAGTCGGTGCTGTTGACAAACCTGTTGAAACAGTCGCAAGGCTCTGTGGCCATGCAGTAGTGGTAGATGAGGACATGATGGCGCAAGCACAACTAGGTGATGGCAACCTTCTGATCTATGCCAAGATGACCGACGGTGTACTGGAGGTCGATGCCGACCACCTTGTACTTGTCTTAAGCAAGCAACTGCTCAACGCTGTTGATGTAGTCGTCCACCACGGTCAGGTCGATGGTGTACACCACCGAGAGATCCGTCTCCCTTGCATGGGTCTCCACTCTATGCTCGCCGAACTCCTTTGGAGCGCCACTGGACATCCCATCTCTATGTGTCGTCGTGGGTGTGCTTGTTGTGTTGTGGGGCTCAATCAAAAGGTTGAAGAGACTAAGCTTATAATGGCCTTGTGAATTAAAGGGGAAGCTGGACGGACAGGAATATCGGCAGGCCCTGATGGCAGTTCGAATTTGTAGCGCGTAACTCCATTGTGCTGCACATAACTGCATCGCGTGGCAATGCGCGCGGCGCAACCGCATGCATACGAAGGCCCCGACATGATCGTGCGCACGCCCAACCATTGGCAGAGCGCGTGCGGAGGGACGTGAGCAGAGCGCTCCGCGGTCGCCTCAATGGTGAGCAACCATATATATATGCATATAGCAGTTGAACAAGCAAGGAAAAGTTCTCCACGAGCCGAAAGCGGCGACGGACACGAGCAGAGCACGCCGCGGTGCCTAACGGCGGGATATACCATCATTCAAGCCAATCAAACTAAGACTGGAACAGACATGCCTGTATTGAGCAAACTAAAGGGATCGTACATGTCTGTATTGACTGGAACGAGAATGCAATAGCAAAATAAGAATTAAGGCCACGATGACGCGATCATAGTGGTAGTTACACGAGGCAAGAAGAAAGATGCATCCATCAATGTACGACCTCCTCCTCCTCAACTCAGTGCACCGGCTGGGCCACCAACCGGTGGATAAGGAGCGGCGGCTTTTGTGGCGAGGTCAAGGTGCTTCTCAGCAAAGGCATCCAAGGCTTCTAGTCGGCTAAAGAAGGCCAACATTGTAGCGTCCTCACTGGCCTTGTAGATACCTATGTACACAATTCGCTCGTACACATGGATGTGTAGGTCGACGGTTTCTTGCAGGGTGAGGCGCCTCGTGGCTAGCGCGACCTTAGGATGGATATTCTTCGTTGCGTCGACGGGCAGTCGCAGGGCCACCAGTGCTTGGAAGAGGTTCCGACCATGTAGGCCGATTAGGATGGCAGGCCATGACGAGCCCGGGTGCGCGGGCTAGGGGAGTACGACGATGTCGTCCGCAAGCTTCTTGACGATGGTGAACCTGTTGGTCGTGCAAATGATCATCTGGTCCAACTGAGAGTCGTTGCGGGCGTCGATCGCGGCCATCCACCAGCCGGTCACCAACACCGTATGGAGACGATCCACGTGGAGGACCATCTGGCACAACCACTTGCTACTCGCGCGAATCGCCGCTATGCGTCCGGAGTGGGCAGTGATGCGCTTATTAGTGTAGGTGCTTAGGCAAATGCTTGGGTGCGTACGATCTGGTAGATGCATTGGAATGGAGGGGCGCCTTTATATGTGTGCAAACTGCGTTGCATTTACATCGTGCTGCCTCATTTCCCGGTCCTCCCATTACTTCCCCCATGCATTCACACGATGCTAATTGAAGGAGGATGCATCATTGGCCGTTCAACATTTCGGGAACCGCTACCCTCTCCCTCATCTACATTAAAGCCGTATCGGGAACTGCGCCGCCCGCTGTCACTTCGAATAGTACTGCGCCGTCCGCTGCATGCCTGGCTGAACACACCTTCCCGCCTCCATCTATGCCCAATACTTGAATTTTAGTTGCAAAAATTAGATACTGCTAGTAATTTTTAGCTTCATATTTTGACAAATCACAGTGTTACAAGGTTGGCAAATGGCAATGTTACTAGATCAACAAATGTCAATCTTTCTAGATTGACAGATGGCAACATACCAAATATGACAGATGCAAATCGCACCAAATTGTTTGTAAGTGGTCCACACGGGTCATCCAAAAGAACCGTTTCTGTTCAAGCGATGCACAAATCCTGCTCTCACTTTGCATACGGGTGCATTGAAAACTCACTTAATGCATAAAAAATGTCCAAAGGAACCCCGAAAAATCACAAGAAATGACACAACACTCCGGTTGTTCTATGTTGACACGAGAAAAAAAATTGAAAACAATAAGAGGCAATGGATATCGTTTCGCCCCCAAAGTTGGGGCATTCCCTACTGAAACCATCACGCTTGTTGTGAGAAGCTCTGGTTTGCGAGAAGCATATGCCCAAACCTGCCCCAAATGGGACAAAAAATTAACCATGGCATGTTGATGCCGCTCCATCATAGTATGCCAAGTTTCATTAATTCAGATGAGTTTTAGATTTACTAGAATTTAAAAAACTGGTATCTCAACGTTTGCAGCCGAGTGACGGTGGCAGGGTGTTTGACATTCATTCCCATTTCTTGCATGGGACCTAAGCATGCACCCAAGGACAGAGATTTGATTTTTCAACCAATTTATATGCAGGGGAGCATGTGCATGTAGTTCAAATTTGAATTATGCACATAAATGCATTGAAAAAACACAAAATGCATAAAAATGTCCAAACAAACCCCGAAAAATCATAAAAAATAACACAACACTCCTCTTGTTCTATGTTGACACGAGAAAAAAATTGAAAGCAATAAGTGGCAATGGATATCGTTTTGCCCCCAAAGTTGGGGCGTTCCCTACCGAAACCATCATGATTGTTGTGAGAAGCTCTGGTTTGTGAGAAGCATATATGCAAACCTGCCCCAAATGGGACAAAAAATTTACCACACCATGTTGATGCCGCTCCATGATAGCATGCCAAGTTTCATGAATTTCAGACGAGTTTTGGATTTACTAGAATTTAAAAAACAGGCATCTCAATGTTTGTGGCCGAGGGACGGTGGCGGGGTGTTTGACATTCATTCCCATTTCTTGCATTGGACCTAAGCATGCACCCATGGACAAAGATTTGATTTTTTAACCAATTTATATGCACGGGAGCATGTGCATGTAGTTCAAATTTGAATTATGCACATAAATGCATTGAAAACTCACTAAATGCATAAAAATGTCCAAACGAACCCCGAAAAATCATGAAAAATAACACAACATTCCTGTTGTTCTATGTTGACACGAGAAAAAAAATCAAAGCAATAAGAGGCAATGGATATCGTTTCGCCCCCAAAGTTGGGGCATTCCCTACCGAAACCATCATGCTTATTGTGAGAAGCTCTTGTTTGTGAGAAGCATATACCCAACACTGCCCCTAATGGGACAAAACAATAACCACGGCATGTTGATGCCCCTCCAAATTAGCATGCCAAGTTTCATGAATTCAGACGATTTTCGGATTTACTAGAATTTAAAAACCAGTTATCTCAATGTTTGTGGCCGAGTGACGGTGGCAGGGTGTTTGACATTCATTCCCATTTCTTGCATGGGAACTAAGCATGCACCCAAGGACAAATATTTGATTTTTCAACCAATTTATATGCACGCGAGCATGTCCATGTTGTTCAAATTTGAATTGTGCACATGAATGCATTGAAAAACACTAAATGCATAAAAATGTCCAAATGAACGCCAAAAAATCACAAAAAATAAGACAACACTCATGTTGTTCTATGTTGACACGAGAAAAAATTTGAAAGCAATAAGAGGCAATGGATATAGTTTCGCCCCCAAAGTTGGGGCGTTCCCTACCGAAACCATCATGATTATTGTGAGAAGCTCTGGTTTGTGAGAAGCATATACCCAAACCTGCCCCAAATGGGACAAAAAATTTACCACGCCATGTTGATGCCGCTCCATGATAAAATTCCAATTTCATGAATTTCAGGCGAGTTTTAGATTTACTATAAATAAAAAACCTGGTATCTCAATGTTTGTGGCCGAGTGACGGTGGCAGGGTGTTTGACATTCATTCCCATTTCTTGCATTGGACCTAAGCATGCACCCAAGGACAAAGATTTGATTTTTCAACCAATTTATATGCATGGAAGCATGTGCATGTAGTTCAAATTTGAATTATGCACATAA
The DNA here is from genome assembly GCA_902687465.1 of Secale cereale. Classification (NCBI taxonomy): domain Eukaryota; kingdom Viridiplantae; phylum Streptophyta; class Magnoliopsida; order Poales; family Poaceae; genus Secale; species Secale cereale. Next base: position 139,053,160 of record LR738715.1, read on the forward strand.
ATGCATTGAAAACTCACTAAATGCATAAAAATGTCAAAACGAACCGCCATACACAAAAAAATTACACAACACTCATGTTGTTATATGTTGACACGAGAAAAAATTTGAAAGCAATAAGAGGCAATGGATATCGTTTCCCCCCCCCCCCCAAAGTTGGGGCGTTCCCTACCGAAACCGTAATGATTGTTGTGAGAAGCTTTGGGTTGTGAGAAGCTTATACCCAAACCTGCCCCAAATGGGACAAAATTTTTACCACGCCATGTTGATGCCGCTCCATGATAGCATGCCAAGTTTCATGAATTTCAGATGAGTTTTGAATTTACTAGAATTAAAAAACCAGGTATCTCAATGTTTGCGGCCGATTGACGGTGGCAGGGTGTTTGACATTCAATCCCATTTGTTCCATTGGACCTAAGCATGCACCCAAGGAAAAAGATTGATTTTTCAACCAATTTATATACACGGGAGCATGTGCATGTACTTCAAATTTGAATTATGCACATAAATGCATTGAAAACTCACTAAATGCATAAAAATGTCCAAAAGAACCCCGAAAAATCACGAAAATAACAGAACATTCATGTTGTTCTATGTTGACACGAGAAAAAATATTGAAAGCAATAAGAGGCAATGGATAACATTTCGCCCCCAAAGTTGGGGCGTTCCCTACCGAAACCATCATGCTTGTTGTAAGAAGCTCTCGTTTGTGAGAAGCACATAAGAAAACCTGCCCCAACTGGGGCAAAAAATTTACCACGACATGTTGATGGTGCTCCATGATAGCATGCCAAGTTTCATGAATTTCAGACGAGTTTTGGATTTACTAGAATTTAAAAACGAGGTATCTCAATGTTTGCGGCCGAGTAACGGTGGCAGGGTGTTTGACATTAATTCATTCCCATTTCTTGCATGGGACCTAAGCATGCACCGAAGGACAAAGATTTGTTTTTTCAACCAATTTACATGCACGGGAGCATGTACATGTAGTTCAAATTGGAATTATGGACATAAATGCATTGAAAACTAGCTTAATGCATAAAAATGTCCAAACGAACCCCAAAAATCAAAAAAATAACACAACACTCATGTTGTTCTATGTTGACACGAGAAAAATTTGAAAGCAATAAGAGGCAATGGATATCGTTTTGCCCCCAAAGTTGGGGCTTTCCCTACCAAAACCATCATGATTGTTGTGAGAAGCTCCGGTTTGTGAGAAGCATATACCCAAACCTGCCCCAAACGGGACAAATAAATTACCACGCCATCACTACTAGAAAAAGGGCTATAGATGGGATTGACACTAATGGCGCACCAGACATGCGGTGCGCTATTAGTATATACTAATGGCGCACCACCTTCTGGTACGCCATTAGAGTTGAATACACTAATGGCGCACATGGCTCAGGGTGCGCCATTAGTATCAATTTTTTTTCCTTTTCCAAACATACTAATGGCGCATCCAGACATAGTGCGCCATTACTAGTTGTAACTAGTAATGGCGCACCAGTCACACAGTGCACCACTACTGTTGTTTTTTTATTATATTTTTTATTCTTTTTTTGCAAAACTACTAATGGCGCACTGTTCCACAGTGCGCCATTACTAGTTTAAACTAGTAATAGCGCACTTTGGCACAGTGCGCCATTAGTATGTTTCTTTATTATTTTTTTGCAAAATTACTAATGGGGCACCACCAGCAGGTGCGCCATTAGTAACCTGGGTTACTAATGGCGCATTTGGAGGTGGTGCGCCATTAGTAAGTGGGCACCAACAAGATATTTTGGACAGCCACTCCTACCCACTCACTTTCTCCCCACTTCATTCTCTCCACCTCCTCCTCCAAAGCTTGTCTCGGGTGCCTCCTCTTTGTTACCTCATTTCCACCATAGATTCATTCAAATTAAGTGGTTAAATTACCTTTTTTTGATAGGTAAGTAAGGGAGGAAGCTATATTTATATTGTTCTCCCTACAACAATGTGCACATGCACTTTTTATGGCCTCGCTAGATCTATGTATGTTTGTGGTGTTGCATATGTGTTTGTGTTTGCAGGTGTACCGGTATTTGAAATGCGATAGTAGCCAATATTTTGCCGGAATGTTGATTCATTTCCGTTTCGGCGAGAATTTTGGCATTAAGCATTCTTTTTGGTCCTATTTTTAGGGAAAGTCATGCCAATTTTTTTCTTGGTTCTAAAATATCGTTTTGCTCTACCCTGCAGGCGACCATGGTCCGCACGATGACCGAAGGTATCGTGAATAGGTTTTTGAGCTCCGCGAAGGCCGAGATGCTTCAAAAGAACGAGACGGAGATAAGATGTTCGTTACGAAGATCCAAGCTGAAGAGCCTTATTGCGGACCCGGATTCCGGGCAGGTGCGGGACCACCTGCTCTTGCGTGGTTTCATGGATGGCTATCGGTGGCAAGGTGATGAAGATGACTACGAAGTCGTCCATGGGGGCCGGGCAAGAAATGAGGAAGGGCAGCGAGACAACCACCACGGCTCGGGCGGGCGAGAAGATGAAGAATCTCCAGGAGATGATCACGACGGTGATGCTGTACATGTGCACAGTCATCACGTAGAAGATGCAGGACATGATGATGAGGAAGATGCCAGAGTAGACGACGGGCATGATCATGAAGATGATGATGCCGGCGGAGCAGACGACGCTGGACCATAGATGGGCTGGGTGCAGGACCCTCATATTCAAGAGCAGCTTCTCAAGCAGACGGATAATGCAAGAGCTGCCGCCCGAGAGAAAGCCAAGATGGATCAACTGGAGATAGACGCGGTTACTCCATTGTATGAAGGATGCAGGCCCGAGGATACCCGCCTGAAAGTAACGCTCATGGCTCTGGAGATGAAGGTAAAACACAAAATGACCAACGCATGCTTCGACGAGAACATGTCATTCTGGCACGAACGTCTTCCCAAGGGGAACAAGTGCCCGACCAGTTTCCAGGAGGCGAAGAAAATCGTGTGTCCTCTGGATTTACCGCACGTGCAATACCATGTGTGCATGAACAATTGCATCATTTATCAGGACGAGCACGCGGAGTCTACCATATGCCCGGTGTGCGCCGTCACTCGATACAAGAAGAGGAAGAAAGCTCCTCGAAAATTGGTGTGGTACTTTCCGATCACTCCTCGTCTGTAGCGGTATTTCGCGGACCCTAAGGTAGCAAAGCTCCTGCGTTGGCACGCGGATAGGGAGGAGAAGAAGCGAGAAGATGACGCAAATGATCCGGAGATAGATAAAAAGACAAGATGCTGAGTCACCCTAAGGATGCGAGCCAGTGGCAAGCGTTGAACTTCGAAGACCTAGAATTTGGGAACGATCCAAGGAACATCGTGCTGGGCGCGAGCACCGATGGAGTCAATCAGTTTGGCAGCCAGAGAAGCACACATAGCACCTGGCATGTGTTTGTGTGGATGTAAAACCTTCCCCCCTGGTTGTGCATGAAGAGGAAGTACATTCACATGAGTATGCTAATTGAAGGACTGAAACAACCAGTGAACGACATCAATCTGTATCTGGGGCTGCTGAAAGAGGAGCTAGACACGCTGTGGAAAACGCCAGCCAATACGTGGGACGCCGCAGAGAAAGAATATTTCCCTATGAGAGCCGCACTGCTCACGACGGTGCATGACTATCTCGGTTATGGATATGTCGCGGGGCAGGTGGTCCACGGATTTTCTGGATGCGTCAGGTGCATGGATGACACAACGTATCGCCAGCTAGATAGAGATCCCGGGTCTTAGAAAACCGTGTTCATGGGACATCGAAGGTGGCTTCGCGACGATGACCTGTGGAGAAAATGCAAGGATCTGTTCGATGGTGAAACCGAACCCCGAGGACGCCCGCGTACAAGGAGCGGCGAGGAAATAGACGAGTTGTTGAAAAATTGGAAAGATTACCCACTTCCGGGAAAAAAGCAAAAGGCGACAGAGCCGGGAAAGAAGCAAAAGGCGCCAGAGCCGCTGCTGAAGGTATGGAAAACGATGTCTGTTTTCTGGGACTTGCCGTACTGGAAGATCCACCGTGTGCCTCACAGCCTTGATGTCATGCATATCACGAAGAACGTGTGCGGGAGTCTGCTTGGTACCCTGCTCAACATGCCTGAGAGGACCAAAGATGGGCCGAAAGCAAGGGAAGACTTGAAATTAATGGGCATCAGGCAGGAGCTTCACGCTAATGATGATGATGATGATGATGATGAGGCCAAGCAGGACACGGAAAGTCGTCGCAAAGGCAAAAAGGCCAAGAAGACTGGAAATGACTACCCTCCCGCGTGTTTCACTATAAGTCAGGAGGAGATCGAGCAGTTTTTCACCTGCCTCGTAGGAGTAAAACTTCATTACGGTTACGCGGGGAAGATAAGCAGATACCTAGACCCAGCGAAGCAGAAGTTCAGCGGGATGAAGTCTCACGACTGTCACGTGCTGATGACGCAGATACTTCCAGTTGCAATCCGTGGAATCATGGACGCGCACGTCCGTGAAACGCTATTTGGCCTATGCAACCTTTTCGACGTCATCTCTCGGAAGTCCGTTGGCGTGAGGCAACTCAGAAGGCTACAGGAAGAGATCGTGGTGATACTATGCGAGCTTGAGATGTACTTCCCGCCCGCATTCTTTGATGTTATAGTGCATCTGCTGGTCCATATCATGGACGATATCATCCAACTCGGGCCGACGTTCCTACACAACATGATGCCGTTCGAAAGGATGAATGGTGTCATCAAAGGATACGTTCGCAACATGTCACGTCCAGAGGGAAGCATAGCCAGGGGCTTTCTGACCGAAGAGTGCATCTCCTACTGCACGAATTATCTAGGCATCGAGAACCCCGTTGGTCTGCCCGTCAACAAGCACCTCGGCAGGCTCACTGGATGGGGTCACCGTGAGGGTCGCCGCGAAATGCATGTCGACTTCGAGGGTCGGCTCGCCGACTTTGAAAGAGCAAAGCTAGTCGCGCTACAATAGACATGGTCGATCCTTGGGTGGTAGAGGACAAAACCTTTATTGAGAAGACGTACAATGACCGAGGCCAACAGAGGATGGACGAAGATATAATCAAACAGCACAACTCATGTTTCACGCGTTGGCTCAAGCAGAAGCTTCAGTCGTACCCTTTACATGAGGATTCTTCCGCGAAAGAACAACTCATATTCGCCTTGTCACAAGGCGCCGAGCACAACCTGAAGACCTATGAGGCGTACGATATCAACGGCTACACATTCTACACCGAGGCCAAGGACATGAAGAGCAATGGTTTTCAGAACTCCGGGGTAACGATGGAATCCTACACCGGTAACGACAAGGACATATACTACGGAAGGATCGAGGAGATCTGGGAGCTGAGCTACGCTGGAGAGAAGGTCCCGATGTTCCGTGTCAGATGGGCCAAGAGTGTCCTAAAAGAAGACCGGTATTTCACAACCATGGTTATACCCGAAGCCAAATCCAAGACCGCGCGCGCAAACGTCAGCGCGAAAAATGAGCCATGGGTACTGGCTTCCCAATTTGACCAATGCTTCTTCATTACCGACCCGTCAAAGCCTAGTCGTGTTGTCGTGAGGAGAGGAAAAAGGAAGATTGTCGGAATGGATGGAGTAGCCAGTGAGCAAGACTTCGACAAGTACGGCGACCCGAAGATCGAACATGACGACGATGATGAAGTAGCAGCATACACCACAAGAAGAAGCAGGACAACCCTACCTAAAGGACGTACGCTCCACAGAAGAACTCCATTTGCGAAAAAGAAGGGCAAGAAGATTGTGAACAGATAGCTAGCGAGCTAAGATCGATTGTATTTAAATTGTAATCTTCATTTCTCGATTGTATTTCATGGGCACTTTTTGAACTATCATGAATATTTTTAAATTTCATGGGCACTTTTTGACTTCATGAGAACACTCGATCTCGATCCCCCTCCATCTCGATCGTTATCACCCCTCGCCAGATTCCCCTTGCCAGATCCCCCTCGCCGCCGAGTACCCCCCGCACCCTCCACCGCTCCACCACCGCCGACGACCCCCGCACCCTCCCCTGCTCCACCGTCACAAATGAATGCAACTAAAAAAATTTGATTATATTTTCAAAAAACAAATTTGATTATATTTTCAAATAACAAATTTGATGGTATTTTCAAATAACAAATTTGATGATATTTCTTTATATTCATAAATATTTTCAAATAAAAAAATCTGATGATATTTTTTAAAAAATTATTAGTGTTTTTATAAAAAATTATTACTGTTTCATATTCATATTCATATTCATAATCATATTCATGATATTTTTTTATATTCATAAATATTTTCAAATAAAAAATTATTACTGTTTTTATAAAAAATTATTACTGTTTCATATTCATATTCATATTCATATTCATATTCATGATATTTTTTTATATTCGTAAATATTTTCAAATAAAAAATTATTACTGTTTTTATAAAAAATACTTACTTATGGCGCATCGCTGGCTGGTGCGCCATTGCTATCTAAAAAAAATTACTTATGGCGCACCGTCCCACTGGTGCGCCATTGCTATCAGAAAAACAAACATTCTAATGGCGCACCGCAAGGGAGTGCGCCATTAGTATTCTTCCCCCGTCCATACACTTTGTCCCTCCCTCGTTCCTCCCTCTCGCCAGACACCTCGTTCCACCGCGCCGCTCCCTCCGTCGTCCCTCCCTCCACCGCACCGCCGCTGCCCCGACCCACTGCGCCGCAGCCGCCCACGCGCCCCCGCCGCCTCCCTCTCCCCATCCTCCCCTTCCTCCCACTCGAGCCCCGCCTCCCCCCGAGCCCCGCCTCCCCCCCGAGCGCCTCCTCCCTCAAAACCCTTGAAACCCGCCAGAGATTTGGAGCCTCGGAGCCGCCGGAGACTTGGAGCCTCGGAGCCGCCCCACGTCCACCAGGAGAGGAGGTCCGCGACCTCCCCGCCGTCTATCCCCACCTCCCCAAGCTCGCCGTCTCCCTCTGCCTCTCTTCTCGGTTAGTTCATCCAGCATGCTACATGGAGCTCAGTTTAAAATCAATGTATTGCTGGAGTATAAATCAATGTATTGCTGTAATTTATAATCATGGAGTGTATTGCTGGAGTATTATTCAAATTAAATGCAGCATAGTTCGTTAACTGAATTTGTTACTACTCCATGCAGTCGAGTTTTTTCTGTTTTCTAGTTTGTTAATTAAATTCAGTTAACTACTGGGTAAAAATTCAGTTAACCACTGTGTCAAAATTCAGTTAACTAATGTGTCAAATAAAATGGAACAACATGACATTTACCAAAACATTAGTGTACAGTAAAAACATTCAGTCTAAATTATCAGTAGTACACTTCTCAGTTTCAAAATGAAAATGACTCGAGGAGTACACTTCTCAGTTTTACAAATTGCACGGAGTATGACAGCACAAGCAGTACTCCAATTTTCTCAGCACAAGCACAACCAAGTGGCAAAGTGCCATCATTTCATTATATTGTACATCCCCAAATCCTTCCTGACAGCAAGGCAGAGAAAAGACAGCCAGCTAGCTGTCTTCCCCTAAAAAGCACGAACACGGGGACGGAAAGACGGGGATATACATAGGCATTTTTCAAAAACAGCCGGAAAGACGGGGATACACATAGGCATTTTTCAAAAACAGCCATTCGGGGACACAGGGACACTGCAAAATGCAACAGCTGTCTTCCCCTAGTAGGTCACGGCTTATTATTTTGAAAACAAGCTTGAAAAGAGCACTAGTTAGGTTCAACAATCTATCTGAAACGAACTAACATTTTCATTTACAACAGGAACATTTAGATGAACATCATTTCTGAAAATTTTCATTTACAAAAGGAACATTTAGGTGAAGAGCATTCGTAAAATATTTATTCACAAAGACATTCATTTTTCCATTTACTCCAGCAGGAAAGCTACTGTCAAAACTCCTACTGCCTACTGCCTAAACAGAGTCATGAATGAGTACAGATAGGAGATACAAACATGTGCAGTTCTCCAAATTACTTTGGACCAAGTGAAATCCCTGTCATGACTCAATTTAACCCAATCGTTTGCTTGCCATGTCTGGTTCTTGTTTTGGTAGTAGTAGTTTGCTTTGCTTATCCATGAGTATCAGTCAATGGGTGAACCTGGAGCAGCTTTTTGCTGGCTTTTGTCTCCGACCATCTTGTCGTGATGATTTTGCAGGTACCCCGAGAGGCCCTTGAGTTTGCTGGAATGTCAATTAACTTCCGTTCCGACAAATTCGGGTACTCCATGTCCTACTTTCAGCAAAGGTCATGATGAAATTTTCCGTGAATTTTAGCATGACTTTGCTAAAAATAGGACATGTGGGGTACTTGTGACTAATGCATGGGCCGGGGTATCTTAGTAGTTAATTAAGTAGGATCAACTGCCCCTTTATTCTTGCTGCATTAAACCATAGGCGGCAATAGAGCCAAGTGATTAGGCCCAACTTAGAATTCTCCTTCCCAGCTTAGCTTTTAGGATGCCTCGGTGTCGACAAACCATAAGTTATAAAACCTTGGCCTTTAGGGTGCCTCGGTGTCGATAAAAACCTAAATGATGAAAGCTTAGGCTTTTAGGGTGCCTCGGCGTCGAAAAACCCTTAATGATAAAAGCTTATCTTTTAGGATGCCTCGGTGTCGACGAACCCTAAATGAGACCATGATCTCGTTCCTTGACAATAACCAAATTTTTGACCAAACTTTTTTCCCTATTTAGAGAGAAACATGGCCAACAACGATGAGGCCGGGGGTTTGGGCGGCAAGGCATTCTAGAAGCTGTCCCAGGAGATGGAGGAACAACCTCATTTGTATGAGGACGCCGCCTTCCCCATCGATCCTGACACCAGTGATGGTGCCGCCGAGGATGACCCCACTGATGGTGCCGTCGTAGATGACACCACTGATGGTGCCGCCGAGGATGCCACCACTGATGATGGCGATGCACGCACAGATGGCAGCCAACCGAACAGGCAACGGAAGGACCGGCGCCCGACCGTGCTCCGCACTGTCAAGGAGGAATTTACTGAAGTGGACTCCGACGGGAATCCAACGCCGCCCGAACGAATAGTCAAGGGGTAATCGCTTCAGCTCGGGTGCATTCTCCGGAGAACCGTCTCGATCAACACCGAGAACCCGAGGCATCCTGACCGAGGGAATTTGCGCAACCTCCTCTTCACGAAGTTGCACGAACGATACAAGTTCCCCGCTGAATTTGAAAACACAAGCCTCAAAGGGAATAAAGTGAACAATGCCACCCTCACGAAGATGAGCACGGCCCTGTCTACCTGGAAAAGCACGGTGAAGAGAATGATTGACAAAGGTGATAGTTATGAAAAGATCAAGGAGAAAAATCCTTCGATCACCGAAGATGACTACAACGACTTCAAGATCAAGTGCTCGAGCACCGCAACCTCCGAATCAAGTCAGTGGGGGAAAGAAATGCGAGAGCTGAACTTAGGGGAACACACACTCGGTCCCGGTGGTTACAGAGTGGCAGAGCCTATATGGGACAAGGAGGAGGCGGAGCATGCCGAGCAAGGCCTACCGCCCCTGTTCGATAAATACGGTGACAAGCAGACCAGGAACTTTGTCAGGGCCCGGTACAAGAAGGACCCGAAAACAAAGGAGCTTACCACGGATCCGGAGACCAGGGCGCTTGAGCTTGTTCTGGTAAGGAATACACCCCCGCGTAATTAGCTCCATATGGTTGCATTCTAATTAATGAAGCCAAATTTCTAACTGGTTCACATTCCTTCCGCAGGCGACTGAAAGTAGTTGCACGGGGTCGACTAAGAGCAACCCTTGGGACACCACTCTAAATAGGGCGTTGAATGTAATGAAGAAAAGGGATAAGCTCAGTAAGCCGTCGTCAGCTGGTCGTGTGGCCGGCAAAGGCTTGTCCACAAAATGGTCGTCATACTATAAAACTGGTGGGCGAAAGGAGAAAAAGACCAGCTCGGAAAGCCAGTCGCGCGAGGTTCAAGAACTCAACGCACAAGTGGCGCGGATTCCGGAGATTGTCCAAGAGCAAGTGCAACAACAACTGGGAGCGACGATCATCGCCATTGTGCCTACCTTGATTGAGGGGTTGCAGGAGTGGATTGCAGGCGGCCAACAGGGACCGACCCCGATTCCCAGCTTCACGGCCAGCAACTCACAGAACGCGACGGCGGGGCCATTGGTGTCTCCGGTGGAGGCGGCATTGGTGTCTCCGACGTCGGCACGGGAGCTTAATGCACCCGGGTGTACGGCGGCCGGCACCTCTGCAGCAAGCGGCCCCTCCGTCAACTGCACGACCGCCGTTGGCGGTGCCTCGACATTAGCCGAGCTCGACGCCATCATCAAGGTAACTAATTAAGCCTCTCTCGACCGAGGACTTCATCTCCTTGCCTTTGACTGGGCATCCCTGACGCCCTACATGTTTTCGCAGGGCGCCGCTGACGTTCCGTGCACTCTCCTACACTTCGTGAACAACGAGTTGGTCGATGTCGCCAAGGGCAAATTCGTTCAACCGGGCAACCCCGTGTTCCACGGTACTAGGATGCCACCCAACTTGTATAGGGTTCAACTGGTTCGGGTGCTGCCAGGCTGCGACGAGTTGTTACCTCCGATTCGACCCGTCGGGGCCGACGAAGATGATGTGATGACCCTCAACGCCTGCCTCAGCTGGCTCCTGCTTTGGCCGAAGAGCCAGATTCGTTTGGGGGCGGGGGACACCACCCCAAAGACAACACCGCCAGTCGTGCCGGCGCCAAGTCGGCCCCATGGAAAGACCGCCGCAACGGTGCCAGACATCCCTATGCCACTGGATCCAAACATGCATAGGCACAGGATCCAAACGATGACGACGACAACGACGACGATACATTTGCCAACGTCGATCAGTACTTTGCCGATCATGGGTACGGTGGCGACTTCATGGGGCCTGCTTCTCAAGAACACAACCCTACAAAAGACGTGCGCGATCTAGCTGGTACCACAGAGAAACCAAGTTGCAACAGGCGTCGTCTGTCGTTCAGTTCTCAGGAGACGCCTCCAGCTGCCGACTTCACCGAGCCTTAGATAGGCGAGGTGCAAAATATTATCAGCCCTAACACACTCAAGAAGGCGGTCTGTGAGCAGAACTCGGTCCGATTACAGGAGAAGAAGAAGGCACGGAAAAGAAAGACTAACAAGGGTGCGAGCCAGCCGGCATCGAGTATGATCCGTGCTCAGGACGGGCCACCTTCACCTGAGGATGTAATGAGGAGGGTGCATGTGGCGGGTAGGCCGATGCTACCAAGTAATATGCTTAGTGCTGCAACCGGTGCTATGCGGAGTCTGCATGACAGTGTTCTTTCTTTGGAGAAGCGGCGTCTCAGAGAGAAGGATGTGGCATACCCGGTTTTCACGGCCAAGGTGCTAGAGGGCAAGGGTTTTGTGGATAACTCCATCGGGGGTACGATCGTCTTGCTGTTTGATGACATCTACGCTATGTTGAACCTTCATCCGCTACACTACACCTTCGTTCGGCTATTTTCGCTGAGTATGGAGACGTGAATCATTTGCGACTAGACCCCGGACATCATGATAGTCGACCCCTTCTACATGCGTGCCAAGATCTTGGGCAGCGCTGGGGACCGGCAAGTCGCGAGTTCTTACCTCGAAGGCGTCATTTTGGCAAACCGAGATAAGGATAACTTCCTCGTGCCTTACTTTCCTGAGTAAGTCCTCCCCTCAACCGCCCCGTAACATATGAATTCTTAGATTTCGATCGTTTTTCTTTTAACATTCCGTGTTTTGTGCAGTGACACACATTGCACACTCATCCTCCTAAGCCCCAAATATTCCATGGCCACGTATTGCGACTCGGACCGTCAGTCGAAGGTAGACTACACAAATGTCAAGAATGTTCTTGATGATATTCTCCCCGGCTACGCCAAATCTGGAGGCACCTTCACCAGGCCTATTCATAAGTACGACAAGCACGTGTTCTCCCACAATACGACGTTCTGCTGCGTCAAGCAGCCGCCTGGCGGTCAGAAGGGTGCCTACTGTGCCATCCATCACATGCGGGCGATCGTACGGGACCATCATCAACTTCTGCTACCGAGTAAACTCAAAGATTGGGCCGCGAGCGTGTCGGCAATCCAGGACGCGGACATCAAACAAGAATTCTTTCGCATCCAGTCGGAGTTTGCGGAAATCATCCATCAAGATGTCCTTCGTACCTCGGGGCAGTTCTACCTCAGAAATCAACCGTCCAACAGTGACATCGACACAATGCTACAAATGCAGGCTGACAACGGCCGCGATTTCATGACTCTCACGATAGACGGTGGCTTCATCCACGCTCCGGTCCCTTGAGTCGAGTCGAAAGTAGTGATGCTGTGTCTAGTTCTGAAACATCGATTGGCTCATGTTGTAATTAAATTTTAATGAACTTGTAGTATGTCTCTTTTGTTTCGACAGTCGTTCAACTTAGATGTAATCGATGCTATTAATGTCTTGCTTTTCTCTTTCGATCGTTCTGTTGCATACTTATATATTGCTTATGTACTGTCTGTGAATTGGTACTAACGTTTCGTTTGGCTAGTGCATAGCGATGTCGTCGTATGTCGTGTACAAGGGTAAGGTTCCCGGAGTCTATGATGACTGGGAGGAGTGTCGGAGACAGGTTCACTGATTCAGCGGTAACAGTTACAAAGGGTACACCACTAGGGCCGAGGTGGAATCTAGATACGCCCGCTATCTAGCGGGAGAGGGGAGGGAGCGTTGGAGGAACCGGATGAAGACAAGTTTCATCGTGATGATGCTCATCGTGATGACCGCAGCTGTCTTCTATGTGATGGTAGTTTAGATGATCGATATCGACTTGTAATGTGAAGACAAACTCGCTACTCGCGGTCTCGAGACTTGTAATATAATGTTCTATCTTTGTTCGGTCTTTTGAATTCGGAGACTAATATGATGAATTGTATTCGAAGACTAATATGATGAATTGTATTCAGAGACTAATCTTCTATTGTATTCGATGAATCTGTTGTTGCTGTGTGCTGGTGCTGTCTATATTCTGTCCAATAATACATTTTGTAACCTGTGCAAAAAACGGAAAATTGAAAAATAAATAAATAACCTATTATTCATACTAATGGCGCATCACAACACAGTGCGCCATTAGTATGCCAAAGGATACTAATGGCGCATCATCCAACAGTGTGCCATTAGTATGCCAAAGTTTTTTTGAGGAAATTAGTATGCCAAAGTTACTAATGGCGCATCAGGCAAGAGTGCGCCATTAGTATGCCAAAGCACCTGGGTATATATGCCCCCCTGGGAGGCATACTAATGGCACACCGTGGTATATACTAATGGCGCATCCGTGTTGCGCCATTAGTAAAATATACTAATGACGTGGCACTAATGGCGCACCACTAATGCGCCATTAATGACCAAAATAGGTGCGCCATTAGTAGGCCTTTTCCTAGTAGTGCATGTTGATGCCGCTCCATGTTAGCATGCCAAGTTTCATGAATTTCAGAGGAGTTTTGGATTTACTACAATTTAAAAACCAGGTATCTCAATGTTTGCGGTGGAGTCACGGTGGCAGTGTGTTTGACATTCATTCCCATTTATTGCATGGGACCTAAGCATGCACCCAAGGACAAAGAGTTGATTTTCAACTAGTTTATATGTACGGGAGTATGTTCATCTAGTTCGAATTTCAATTATGCAAATAAATGCATTGAAAATTCACTTAATGCATAAAAATGTCCAAACGAACCATGAATGATTCCAATTCTTTTATGATCACTTCAGATAAAAGGTCTAGAAATTCCATTATGTAATTCAAATCAAGACGAAAAATCAAGTTGATCCCACATAGTTTATTATTACCAACCATGTGAGATGCAGCACAAAATATCTTTGAGTACATACGGCTTACGAGAGAAGGTCTGATGGCTACAGTCCACAGATCGCTCTGAATAAGGGACTGTGTCTGATGAAACTTTGCACACCAGTTTTTTGGCTGAAGTGATTCCAAATTGTCGGCTTCCGCAGAAATATCTACCTCCCCGCCCCCTCCCCCTTACCAAAAGCCACATTTTCCATCTTTCTGCCTTCCTTTCCAAGTAGAAACCTTCACTCCTTGCTTGCAGCCCCGCCGCCTCCTTGCCGGCGACCATCCTTCACGCTGCTCGCCCTCGCCTGTCCAGGCAGGTAATCCACACCCGACCCCCATCCTCCTATTCCTTCCATATCCCACATGCCCCGACGGCCGGCGCAAGTGCGACACCTTCGACCCAAATCACCGACCCCTCCAGCAAATTAGCGCCGACCTAAGCCATGGTGCACACATTATAGCCAGGACCTCAAGGAGAATTTGGCTTCGGAGAAGCAAATCGCGGCCGCACGCGCAGATGAGGTCACGATGGCTGCCATTCGCGCCGACTCCCAGATCTTGGAGGAGAACCTCGCCATCGAGGCCACCATTCGTGCCTCGCGCACCGACACCGTGATGCGGTTGGCTGCTTTAAATGACAGTTCATGGCGTTTTCTCGAGGCCACCGTCGGTGCCTTTGACGAAGACTACGAGGTGTTTTCTCAACATGCACATGCTTACCTGATCTCGAGAGCCAGCAGGTTGGTGCCCGGAGCGGCTCAGGAAACTCAAAACTACAACGAGGGCACCCACGATGCGGAGGCATCGCCCTCTTCCATGTCCAAGGAGCCAATCGTCATCGATATCTCCGACAATGAGGAGAAGCTTATCTTATTAGCTTACTATAAGGACACATTATCAGTTTGCTAGATACTGCCTTTCCTCAACAAATTATAGTGAATTGTGCTATCTACTTTTACCATGCAGTCTTCTGCTATAGTGCATATGTTCTATATGTCCTGCAATGCGGTGTTCAATTAACTGCTAGGTTTAATTCTGCAAATGTGACGTTCAATTCTTCAGGGTGCAATATTTCCAAGTTGTTAAGCATGCTTGGTTTGGTTAACTGTCTGATCTTCTATTAGGAGTATGTTATATTGTTCAATTTGTGTTTAGTTAACTGCTTTGTTCATTTGTTGTGGCTTGGTTCACTTGTTGTCACTAGTAGGGAAAACCCTAGTAGTAGCGCTGGAAATATGCATAGCAGTAGCGTTGGGTCCAGCGCTACTAGCGCTACAGCTAAGTTGTAGCAGTAGTGCTGGTATGGGCAGTGCTACTGGTATGTAATGGTAACAACAGCGCTTCCTAGACCAGCGTTGCTGCTAACTTTCTGTAGCGCTTGAAAAAAGGAAGCGCTGCTACTAACCCAGCGCTGCTATTAGATTCAATCCAGCGCTGCTGCTAGTATTCGTGCTTTCACAGATGTACACCCCCCCTACGAATTTCTGATGTATTTATATAGGCTCTATACAGTAGTTTCATCAGATCATACTAAATATCATCATCATAGACATACAGTATTCTCGTCATACCATCATCATCATTCAACACAAATTTCATCACATTTCGAAAATAGCGATACACAAGAGTGATGACGTCATGTCTCGAATAAGTGCGAATGCATGGTTATGGCACACACACAAGTTTCATCATCTCTATCTAAACCATGATGTTGAGGAGAAGAGCAATTAACATGAGCAAGAGCGTGACTATGTTGTACTTGAGGCACCAGCAGTCCCACCCCCGCTCATGCCGGAGTGTCCACCTCAAGTAACTAGTTTCTGCTTCGGCTCTACTATCGAACCCTCTGTGGCTAGCACTCGGGTACTTGTACACCTGTGCCTGAGCGTCTGGCTAGCTGTCCTAGACTCCTGGAACCCTCCCAACGAACACGACGTAGCAGTCCTTTGCCATCTCTGATCTATGTACCTGCATTTACAATTTATCAATTGAACGATAATATGCAACATAATGTACTTAAGAAAATAAAGAGGCATAATTAGCAAAATACAAGCAACTTATAGCAAACATAAGTGACGAAGT
Source organism: Secale cereale (assembly GCA_902687465.1). Lineage (NCBI taxonomy): Eukaryota > Viridiplantae > Streptophyta > Magnoliopsida > Poales > Poaceae > Secale > Secale cereale. The sequence goes on from LR738715.1 coordinate 139,069,146, forward strand.
TCCTCATAACCAAACTAATTAACTAGAGCGATCAGTCCTCCATGTCGGCGGTCCAATCTTCATAGTTAGGGCGGAAGCACCCGAGCTTCGTGAAAGGCTTAAGGTCTAGACGCTGAGTGAGTAGCAGTGCTCGGACATCATCCCGCGTCATTGTTGGCCCATGGTAGAACATCCCTGTTGGTTCAAGGACCTGCTTCATCATCACTTGGGAAAGTTCACACTGGAAGTGATAAAACTCAGCTCGGATTTGATGATCCGGTGTCTTTCCTATGCTTGTAGCCCAGCTAACAATATCGACATCTTTGGTAGTAGGTGACATGTGAAGGCGTTGATTATCCCTTCTGTACTGGAGCAGGTGATGCATGAGGTAGAATCCATCAGCCTGACTGGTGTGCGGTTGCTGGATGCAGCAGAAGTCGGTCTTATCGCGGAAAACCAGCCCGTTCTTCCTGTGCCTTTTCACCTTGATATATCCACCAGACAGACTGAAGGTAAATAGGGCACTATAGAGAACCCTCTTTACGTGCATGTAATCCTTTTTCTTGATGTTCTTCGATGAGTCCAAGTACATAGCATGAGAGTATTCCAGGTACAGAATGATGAGCACGGCGCCGCCCCCGCTGCGGAAATTAAGTACACCTCAAATTAGCCTCCATGCTTGCAAAGGAATGATTAACACTTATGAAAGGATCTGCGTGGATGACTTACATGGGATGATAAGGCAGCATAATCGCTTTGTTGTCCTTATTAGCGATCATGAATTCGCCGAGGTACTTGCTCATATATTCACGGTGCTCTTTGCAAACTGCCAAGAAGCTCTCGTGCATATAGAACGGGTCTGTGACGCATATATATTGTATGTTCTCGATCCTGATGAAGTAGTTGAGATACAGCGCATACATGCGGATGAACTAGAAATCCAACTTGGTCATGTGGAACATGTCAAAGATGTAGTCAAATCGTAGGATGAACTGATTCGCGGGCGAGGTGTCGACGTACAACTTCCCACCCGGCACCTGAGCTGCGTAAAGCAAGTATCCTGGTTTTTCCGTGATCAGAAGGCTTTTCTCTCTGGCCAGCACATCTTCATGGAGTCTCCTTAGATTATTGTTCAGTATGTAATCTAGTGCTTTGGCAGGTAGGATCGGCACGCCTGCGACATGGAAACGATTCTTACCTTCGACGGGTATTCTGTCTACCACCCTGGGCTTCAGAGGCGGTTGGCTGCTTGAAGCATCTCTGGCGCCTTTAGGGCCTTTCCTGTCCGATCTCCTCCTTTATTTCTTCATGGGTGGCGGTAGTGAGCCCACCGTACCTTCCCTAACCACCACCCCAAGTATCGTTAGGCTAATCATTAGACGAGCCTCAGGGGGTTGCTGGGTAGAGGCGGCATTTGGAGGCGTCTTCTGTGAGGATTTCTTGGAGACTTTTTCCATTCTGTCTTAGGACATTCCAACTCCAGCAAATCAGGCAGCATCAAGTCATCATCGCATGCTCATAGCCTAAGTCTTCGTCGTACTGAGCCATCAACCTTCCATCATCATAGGCGGTATTGAAATACTTGTCTGGGTCTTCATCATCATCCTCCTCCATGTCATCATGAACATTTGCTTCTTTGACAACGGGGGCGACACGATCTAGTACTAATGGAGGCTCCCCCTCGAGTGATCCGCTATCACCCGCCACAACAAGTGCAGGTAATTTGGTAGGTGGGGTGGTGCTCATACCTCCTTGAGAAGGTGGCGTTGGCGTGATACTGGGCACCTCGAGACGAAGAAGAGACTTGGGCCAAGGCAAGAACCAGTTCTTGCATGCGCCAATCATCTAGGGGTCTCGTCATTAGTGACTGGTACCGGAGGAGGAAAATCCTCGAAGCCCGTTAAGACAATGGCCACGTTAACCTTGAAGACACCATTGGGCATCTCTCGGTTGTGGAACAAGCGGTCCTTGGGCTTCACGATCATTGCCTTTCCCACGGCCACCTTCTGGCCCTTGATGTCGTAGAGTAGGGTACACGGGTTGTCGTCGGCTTACGAAGGCGACATGTCTGCGACGTCAAACATCCGAAAGGCAACTAAAACGGAAGACTATAAACATGTTGCTGAAAGGGTATGACGCGTAATTACCATGAGGGCGTCAAGCTCAGCCAGCGATGAAGGCCCGTTGAGCATGCAAGAGACGGAGGTCGGGGTGCTATGAACAGGAGTCGGACCTTTTGCGGTTGCTTGAGGAGGTGTTGGTGCTCTGGTGTTCACCGGATTGCTCCCGACAAAGCTGGGAAGGGGAAAGTCCTCCGGTCGTGCATTTGGATTGTTCTTCGGGTAATCGAAAAGTGCCCAAATCAAGCTGACCACCGCGTTAGTGACCGCTGCATTAACGGCCCCGAGCAACTCATCGTTGGTCTCAGCTTTGGTCTTATCAAACACAATCTTGACCTTCCCGTCGATGCTCTACTGCGTGACGACCAAGCATCTCTTCTTTCTTTCCTCTGGCTCCTTGTGGTAGCACGTCTTCCACGTGGCGCCACCCCTGACACCGTGCACACATCTATAGGACGGCGGCTTGTCCACCGGGACCTTTTTCAGTATGTTCAGGGCCCGGTTGAATGGGGTGTCCCACTTGGGCCTCATCGACGACTGTGACGACGCATCGCTTTCGGCTGCCTTTTGGTGCTGCTCTTCCTACAAAAGGAACGTGGAAGGTTTACTAATGTGACAAAACATGCAATTGAATTGATCGGAAGCTAATATGATAATGTGGTAATATAACAATTACCACAAGTCTCATGAACTCCCTCGTGTTCGGGTCCGTGTAAAAGATCTTTTTGACTTTGTCCCACTTGTACAGGGCACTGATCTAGTCATGCTCCAACGGGTCGGTGAACTCCGCCAAGGGGTCTGGGATTCCGTGATTTTCACGTTCAGCGTCCTCCTTGGCCCATATGTGCCTCTTCCCCTTGTAACCACGGCTTCCGAGGCGGTGGGGACGCGTGTTCCTGGCCTGTAGCGCCTTCATTTTCTCCGACTTGGCCTTGACACTTTCTTTACTGCAATTCTCCTAGAATTTTGCAATGTCCGCTTCCATTATTGACGGATTATCAGCATGAATCTTGGACCACGGTTCATTTTTTGCAATCGCTTTTTTCACCCGAACTTTCAAGGAGGACAAGTCGTTGGTGAACGTCACCATTGCCTTGTCATTTATCTTTGTCATGCTAGGATTGTCCCACGGATCTTTATATTGGCATTCATTCCAGCTGTGGAACAGGAACCTATTGTGCAACTTCTTTAGGAGCATGTGCTCCATATGTGGTATCTTCTTCAACAAAATGTCATTGATGTTGGCGGTTTCCCTGAGGATGCATCCTAGTTGATTGCCCCAGCACGACCGTGCTTCCTCCAGCGCCATTAGCTCTAACTTCTTGGGGTGCATCTCCGTGACCGCAATTTGTCTGATGCCAAGCACGTTTGGTGTTCGTGTCCTCTTCTTCTTCGGTGCTTTACCGGCTATGACAGCATCGTTGTCGGTCTTTGGGGTGGTGTCAGTCCCGGTGCTAGTGCTGGTGCCGCCGTCGGTGTCGGTGTCGGTGTTGGTGGCACTACAGCCACCATGCAACACCATTTGGTGGTACTCCATATGTCCTAGTTTCTAGCGCAAGTAATGCCGAAAATCACAGAAATTTTTGGTATGGCCTTTGCTTAAAAGTGGACATATGGAGCGCCTGAAATTTGCCGGAACGGAAATGAATCAACATTCCGGCAAAACGTAGGCCACTCAGGTATTCTTCGACATTCAACCAACACTGCAAAATCATATAAGATCAATGACATATATCATATAACATCAATGACATATGAGCATCACAGGAGCACATATATAAAGCAAGTACACATCATGAAAGGACCTCACTAAACATTGCAAAACAGTGGTCTATAGCGCTGGAGTCCAAACCAGCGCTAACGCTATTGTTCTTTTCTTTTTATTATTTTCCTTTTCTAGTTTTTTGTTTTGTTTTCTTTTTATTATTTTCCTTTTCTAGTTTTTTGTTTTGTTTTTTTTTTAATATTTTCATTTTCTTTTCTGTTTACTTTTATTTTTCTTTTGTATTGCATTCTCCCTTTTGTTTTTTTCTCCCGACGACGGCGTCTTCCTCCCACACTGCGCGAACATCACCGGAACCATGCATATGGTGGTAATTGAATGGGTATACGATTACATAATTTGACCAATAGCTGTTACTTAAGTGTGTACACAAAGTATATACATATATATAAACGTAGGTTTCTGATCAGCTACATCGACAACGTTTCACATTGAGCTTCTTCCCTGTCTTGTTCGTTGCCGAGTAATTGAGCCCCTCCTTGTGACTTTTCCGGAGCCATGGATTACGATATTTCTTACACAATGTAGTATTGATTCTTCTTTTCATGTATGCTTCATCGTCATCGTCATCTTCCCTCATCGGGTTGCTGTATTGGTCGTAGTCTTCCTTGTTAGCTACTCCATCCATTCCGAGGATGCTCCTTTCGGATCTCCTCACGACAACACGGCTAGGATTGGCCGGGTCGGTTATAAAGAAGCATTGTGTCACGTTCTTAGCGTGTACCCATGGCTCATTTTTGGCTATGACGTTAACGTTCACGGGAGTGCTCTTTGCGTCGGGTATAGACATGGTGGTGAAATACTTGTTTTCTCTTACGACGTCCTTGGCCCATCTGACACGAAACATTTTTGCATCATGTATTCCAGCATAGTCAAGCTCCCAGATCTCTTCGACCCTTTCGTAGAATCATTCAGTTGTGCCATTGGCGTCAGTCAATCATTGAATTGTCACCCTGAAGTTCTGGTAATCACTGTCCATGTCTTTGGCCTCCGTGTAGAACGTATACCCATTGATATCGTAGGACTGATACGTCACGAGCTTGGGCGCGGGGTCATGTGCTAAGGCATGTATGAGCAATCCGTCTGAACTGCCCTCTTCCGGGGGATTTTCAAGAACTTGCTCTTTGAACCAATGCAAGAAAGTGGCATTGTGCTCTATAGTAACTTTGTTGTACGTCTTGAGCATCCCCTTATCATGGTACTTCTTTGTGATGCTTTCTTTCTGCTGCGCCACATAATCATCTACCATATCTAGGTGTTGTAGCACTACTAAGTTAGCCCTATCAAAGTCGTTCCGTCGATCCGAATAGTCCACGTGCAATTCCCTCCGGCCGTTGTTGTGACCCTCTCCTTCGAGCTTCCCATCGTGTTTCTTGACGGGCAAACAAACAATAGGGTCTCCGACGCCTATATAATTCTCGCAAAAAGAGACACACTCATCCGTCAGATACCCGTTGACGATGCTCCCTTCGGGACGGGACATGTTACGAACGAATCCTTTGATGACCCCATTCATCCTCTCGAATTGCATCATGCTGTGAAGGAATGTCGGCTCGAGGTCGATGATGTCGTCCACGATGTGGACACACAGATGCACCATGACGTCAAAGAACGCGGGCGGGAAGTACATCTCAAGCTCACATAGTATGACAACGATCTCTTCATGTAGTTTTCGGAGCTACTTCACACTTACGGACTTTCGAGATATAATGTTGAAGAAGTTGTAGAGACAAGTAAGTGTCTCACGGACGTCCTTGTCCATTATCCCTCTAATGGCAACCGGGAATCTCTGCGTCATCATCACGTGACAGTCATGAGACTTCATCCTACTGAACCTTTTCTTCTTGGGGTCTAGAAATCTGCTTATCTTCCCACAATAACCGGAACTGACAATGATTCCCATATGGCACTTGATGAATTGATCGATCTCCTTCACACTTACGGTGAAGCAAGAAGGGGGGCAATAATTCTCCTACTTCTTGTTGACTTTTTTGCCCCTTTCCCCCTCCTCCGTCTCCATCTCCGTCTCCTCCATCGACTTTTTACGGTGGAGCTCTTTCCTGATCTTCAAATCTTCCAAGTCTTTCCATGCCTTCGGCCCATCCTTGGTCTTCTCCGGCATGTTCATCAGTGTGCCAAGCAAGCTCTCGAGGATATTCTTCATTATATGCATTTGATCAAGGCAATGAGGCGTGTCGTGATTGGGCCAGTACTCCAAGTCCCGAAAAACAGACCTCGTTTTCCATACCTTCAGTAGTGGCTCCATCGCCTTTTTGATCTTTCCCGGCACGGGGCATTGTTCCCAGTTTCTCAACAGCTCATCGATTTCAGCGCCGCTCCTCTTATGTGGAGGTCCTCGAAGCTCAACCAACCCATTGAATAGATCTCCATGCTTTCTCCACGGGTCATCCTTCTCAAGCCATCTACGATGCCCCATGTACATGATTTCCCACACACTAGTAGGACACAGGTTCCCTGCGGGAACAACTTTATTATGTAGATACATCAAATGCTCATCGAGGGTTTTGTGTGTCCATTTGTTTTTGGCCTTCGTCTTTAGAAATTCGAGCGTGAAACTCAAGCGGGTCACCTAGGGATCGCACTCGTCATACAATGGAGTCCTCGAGTCTACTTAAAGTTGCGCCAGTTTGGCCTCCTCTCTAGAAGCTGCTCTCTCGCTAGACGTACTCTTGCGAAGGAGGTCTCAAACATGAGGGTCCTGCACGACTGCACTTAGTAGCGTCGAAGACTTCGGCGTGGCCGCCGCCTCTTCTCCGCCATGTCCGGACAGTTCTTCGTCATGTCCAGAATCTTCTCCGCCGCCGTCGACATTTTCGGACTCTTCCCCGCCGTCATGTCCGGCGTTATCGTTTTCATGTCGATTGGTCATCTCTTCGTCTAGCCCCATGTCGTTATTCCCTGCCATGTGGATGTCCTCATCATCATCATCATCTTCTTCACTTATCCACTAAGTATATCCATCCATGAAACCATTCATCAGCAGGTGCACCTTCAAAGTGCCATGATCAAAAGAGTCCAAAAGGACTCCTTCCTTGCATCTGGCACCTGGACATCTAATCCTAGTCTGATTAAATGCATACATGTCCATCACCGCAGATTGCATGTACCGCTCCACCTTCCATCCACTCACCTTCATGACCGACTGCACGGTATAACAAGCAAAAGGGTTATAAAATAACTAATGCATGCATGCTTCAAAGCCATATAAAATTTTGGCATGACCTTGCCTAAAAATTGGACATATTGATTTTGCTTGAAATTCATCGAAATAGAAATAAATCCACATTTCGGCAAAACATAAGCAGCTCGAGGGAATCTCACTCACACAAATCTCTCCATATATCCCAAACACAAATATTTTCGTTCACACACATATTCCCATTCTTGAAATGAACAACTTTTTACTCACCTATATATCTCACGAGAGAGACCGATCGAGAGAGCACGCCGTTAATTAGATGATGAGAGAGACCGATCGAGAGAGCACATGTGGATGGCTAAATAGCTAGATAGATCTATTTGTTGGGGAGGAGAGGTGAATCTAGCTAGCTAACTAATGGAGAGGGAGTTATGGTGGAGGGGGGCAATAATGAGGAGAGAAAGAAAGGTAGGAGAAGGAGAGATGTGAGAGAGAGTCCATTTATGGAGGAGAGTTATGGTGAAGGGTGACATTAATGAGGAGAGAATAGAGGTAGGAGGAAGAGAGAAGAAGAGCAACAATGGTGGAGAGTAGAGAGGGGAAAGGAGGGGGGAGAGAGGGCAAAGTGAGGAAGAGGAGGGGGAGGGGTGAAAAGGTAGCACCAACCGCAACTAGCAATAGCGCTGCTTACCAAAACACACTGCTGCTACGGTACTTAGTAGTAGCGCTTTCGTGGAAAAACGCTACTACCAAGTGGGGGCCATTAGCATTAGCGGTGCAATAAAATACAGCGTTACTACTAAACTGTTAGTAGTAGCACTTGATTTTGTACAGCGCTTGTACTAAATCTACCGTTGGTGACCTCGTCTGGTCCCACATAGTAGTAGCGCGTTTTTTGTTATCCAGCGCTACTACTATAGACTTACTAGTAGCGCTTCCCTTGAGCTGCGCTCCTGCTAACTAGCAGCAGCGATGACTATTTTCCACCGCTACTACTTAGCTCCTGTGTATAAGCATTTCCCTAGTAGTGTGTGGTGTTTAGTTATCTGCTTGGTTCAATTCTGCAATGCGATGTTCAATTGTTGTGGATGCATTCTATTATTGTATACCATGTGAGTAAGGATGGCAATTTTACCCACGGACATGGATATCCATGGATATCCGACCCGAATGGACAGGGTTTGGATAAGCATTTGTGTCCATGGATGGAGTCCAAACCCGACCCGATTACTCATGGATAGGGCATGGATATAATCTTGTACCCGTGGGTATATCCAAACCCGACCCGATAGTATGACTTAATGGGCAAAAATCTGCTATCCCTACCCCACAATCACATGTCCCGCTGCAATTTTACACTTAGTTATCTAAAACATGCAAAAGAAACTGTGCAATCTCCGTCGTAACTTTTATTAGTTGACATTCAATGCCATCAGTAACATACTCCAATGCCTCTTCCCTTATTTTTTTTCTCCTTGTTAAATGGCTCGTCATTCACATCTATTAGAAAAATACTAAATGATCTTAGGTTGTTAGTGGACGTTGATTTACCATAAGTGGATGTTTAGCATAAGTGAGGCCTAGCCTACCACAATGTGAAGAATGAAGGAGCTTATGCCAATGTTTTGTTATGTCTTATTTATATGTCTCCAGAGGACCCAATGGATATCCAGTGGGTATGGATATCCATCGGGTTTGGACATGGACACATTTTTTCACCCATGGATTTTTTTCATGGATGGACAAAGACTGTCTTCATGGATATGGATATGGATTTGATATTATTCAACCCGATCCAAACCCGACCCATTGCCATCCTTACATGTGAGGAATAAATCGAATTTGGTTGTACTAAATACATGAGAAACAAATATAATTTGCTATATTTCCTAGTTGTTAAGCATGCTTGGTTTGGTTAACTGTATGATCTTCTATTAGGAGTATTTTATATTGTGCAATGTGGTGCTCAGATATTTGGTTCATTTGTTGTGGTGTTTAGTTAACTACTTGGTTCAATTTTGCAATGCGGTGTTCAATTGTTGTGGCTGCATTCTCTTATTGTATACCATGTGAGGAATAAATCGAATTTGGCTACACTTAATACATGAGAAAGATATACAAGTGATATATTTCCTAGTTCTTAATCATGCTTGGTTTGGATAAATGGGTTTTCCATGTGGCTTGAATTAATCTGATGAATATGCAATGTGCTTATTTTTCATCAACATATTTTACTGATAGCATGCGAACCCTTATTTAACCTGATGACTAACTACCTTATATGTGTGCTGGGAAACAATGGGAAGCACTGAGGTTTACAAGATGGTACTAACTATTATACCTTGCCCTTTTTATTCATTTGCCCCATTTCCAATATAGAGAAGATATTTATGCACATCCTTGTTTTCAAGCTTCACTAATGATTACCTCTCAAACCACCTCTATGGTCAGGAGGCGAGGAAAGTTTTCATACAACACCCATGGTTCAATATTGAAGTGCTCCTGAAGTGGTCGAAGGATGGACGGTCAATGATCCATTGGCACTGGCCTAAAGTTGCAAAGAACTTCAACATGAATGAAGGCTCAATATTTGCTTTCTGCTTCAGCAGTTTTCCAGATGAGATGCATCTCTCTATGTACCATCTATGATGCTAATTTCGAAAGGTTCTAGATGTTGCATGTGAAACTTGCTCCTGGTGCAGTTGTGTAATGGGGTGGTTGAGTGCTGAAGCTATATCATGTTGTACTACAATGTATTTCAATTATGAAATGCTACTTCATTAATATGGAAATGGAATATATTATGTGCTTAATATGAATGTCAATTAGATTAGTAAATGGATTATTAATAATAGGGCAATTAGCCCGCCAATTGGCCAATTAGCTTGCTAATTGGGTTTTCCTATTGCAAACCGTTAATGAGAAAACACCGTGGGCGATGACCTCAGCCAACGCACATAGTTTCTTGGAATAAACAATGTTGGATCAATGAACAATCACACACGACATTCTCTTGAAAACTGTTTGCGTTATGCCAACTTGCGCAAATGTTTTCCTTGGAGTGACTGTGTGGGATGTATATACGAACGGAAATTTTTAGCGTTGACTGACTGTGTGGGATGTACTTACGCCCGGAAATGAATTCGCCTGTATAATTGTATTTTTTAGCACTACTATACGTATTTCTGTATTTGAGTGCTCGCCGGTCGCACACGACCTCATTTTGCCGAGCGTGTGTGCCAGGATGGCATATCCCCAACGGTTTCTAGGTCGTGTAGGAAGGACCCCCCTATCGCCCACACTCACTTGGCGACAGTTCCAAATGCCGTTGCGGAAAGGGGTTTAAAACCGTTTGTTTAGAACCGACGCTTACCAGTGTGACTTGGGATGATTCCAGAGGAAACAAAACAATCTTTCTCGAATTCATGGGGGAAACTTCCCTCGGATGCACGTGAATTAGAGGAAGTCACTTCTTTCACCAAAACATATAGCTCATGAGCGAAACAGGAAGGCCATGCTTAAAAATTTCCAACACTAACTTAGATGTTCAACATGAATCCTGGACAAGATAAATGATGTTGATGGGCTCAACAACAAATCATCGAGATATCCATGAAGATGGAATTCCACAATTTTGGGATCAAAACGATAGCATTGGCCAGACGAAAATATATAATGGGGTATGCTCGAGGGACAACCAAGAGTAAGGCAACATTACTAACATTATTGGTTCTGATTTGATTTGATGATAGCCCACGCTCAAATCCAATTTTTGACAAGACAATAGATCCAACAATTGATCACAAGGATCAATTGATGAAGATATCATCTTTATTCATCAAACACACAAACACATGGATATCCCTTCAAAATGAACTACGTTAGATCAAGCTTTTATCTTCCAACTCTCCAAGTTGTTGTTTAGCTTAACTAACTAGCTCAGGGTATCCAACACAGATTCTTAGAGTAGGGTGACGTATAGGAACACCGACTTTATCACGAGCTCAACATAACGGTCCGGGGACAACCTGGTAATACTTCCGAGCAGATATTCAGAAAATCACGAACCACCGATATGTTATGAAGCTCGAGAGCAATCTTGCTTTTGAGGCAAGTCGATATGATCAAAAGAGTGGGGGATTGATAAAATCCTACTCATCTATCGAAGAGTGCACCAGAAAAATGGACTAGGTAGCACGATCAATCTTAGAATGGTGATTATGTAAACAACATGCTAAGAATGAGATTAGAGTGCATTAACTACTACGCAACAGGGTTGCTGGGAGTATTGATGTCACACATCACGATTCACTTGTCGGTATTCTAGTTACAACCAAGATGGAGACCGAGGAATGAGTAATAATGGTGAGAAGTATCACTGTATTAAGAGTTCACAAGATGTTGTGCAATTCCCATGACATTCTTAACATAAAGATGGTAATACTCCAAGGTAGAACAGAACAAACGTTGGATTGGCATTTTGATCTGCGGAATACATCTTCTTTGACCCAATCCTGGATATGGATAAGGTACAGGAGTTTGTTTCTCCTAGTCATTCTCAAATAAAATGGCTTGACGGACCACAAGAGTAAAATGCATCGATGAACACAAATGCACAACTACTCATGACAATCAATTGATAGACGAAGGTGCAATATACAACTAAAGAGGGACAACTCAAAGGAACATAAGATTTTCTGAGTTGTGAATGCATGGATTAGCATGTCGAACAAGTTCAACATATTTCTTCCAGATAACACATGCAGAGAAGTAGGACTGACAGAGTCACAACATAGAATCAAGAACTCCTCAAGAGCACTCTTATTCTGATCTTTTGGTTCGGGAGAACTTCTCCCAAGGATGGTTCAAGAGTCACAAGGTTACTAATATCCTAATGGAATGAGAAAATACTATCAACATGAAGTAAGTAGGGTGAATGTCTCTTTCAAGAACCCAGGAATAGAATGCCTACTAACTAAATGGCACCACAAGATACTTTCGAGAATAATGGTCAGAATAATCACACTGAGAACACAAGACAAGGTTGGTTTATCGGGTGGCTATCTATGATGTCCTAGTTTCCTGATAGCTTCAACAATTAGGTCGAGGTAATGGAGTACTTCAACACACCGATTAGTGTGATTAGTCTTGCCCAAAAGGATATCGGGAACAGGGAGGAAAGTTTTGCAAATGCATCAGATTATTTAGAGACATTGGGTAACTCGGACAGCATAACGGTTGTAATTGTTCAAAAAGGATTTTTGAGACTCATGCAAAATGTAGCATAACCACTCAACATCATAATGTCAAGGTTCTGAGACCAACTGTTTAATGAACCGAAGTGCTTGAAACTGTATTGAGAGTTGAATCCACCATTAACGTGATCCTCTTAATTTGTGAGAAGCCTAGTTCTTAATCCCCGTAGAAGAAGAGGACAACTCATATCAGAAGGGCATAGGGTAAAGAAGTAAAAAGAGCCTTACGTTCCTTTCCACAATCAATTCCCTTATATAATTAAGCAATTTATAGACTCATCTTTGACCAGTTTGACTTGGTAATCCTACAAGTAGTCAGGCTCTGATACCAAAGTTCTCGGGACCCCGATCCTAAGTCACACCGGTCTAGCATGTAACACATCATATCACTTTGCGGCCTCATGCACGGTATCGCCATGGGTGCCACCTTACTTGGCCCGATACTATTTGCGCATTTTGGCTCGCATATATGATAGTGTCGCTAGCATCCATATGACAAAGAACCCGGGCCAACATGACTAGTCGTAAACCAAAGGTGGCACAAACTTACAGGGACAGGCATACATGACCCACCAATGCACGTGTCGGTCAGCAGCGAGTGTTGCCAGGCTGTAGCAAGCTTCAAGACAGCGGTATACACCGCGTGACATTTCCCCGGAAGGGACATACACATGAGCAAAGAAGGACACATGTCGGTCAATCATGTGTTCCAGAGCGGTAGCAAGCTACCAAGGCTCAGAGGAAGCATTAGGAGGCATTTCCCCATAAGAAAGGCTACCAAGAATAAACGACCATGTGTCGGATCCCACACATACCAGTACATGTTACACATACGCATAACATGCAAGTATGTGTTGTACAACAATGCATCACAACGTAACTGAACATACTCATATAGATAAAGGCCCAGAAGAGCCATCATAGCATTTATTACAAACAGGGGTCACATGACCCAACATACAGAGCATACACTGAATAAAAGCATAAACATGTGTGGGTACAGACATCTGAAAAGGAAGAAGGCTATCAAGCCTGACTATCTACAAGACCCTCGCAAGGGTACAAGATCATAGCTGCGGTAACAAGCTAAATGTCAAAGTCCACGCGGAACCACTAGTGAGACTAAAGTCCTCTGCAAAACATAAATCAAGCAAACGTGAGTACAAATGTACTCAACAAGACGTACATCAGAACTAGCTACATATGCATCAGTATCAACAAAGTGGTAGTGGGGTTTAACTGCAGCAAGCCATCTTTGACTCAGTGGCTATCCTATACTACGACTGCAAGTAACACTTTTGGGGTGGCGAACACGAGTCCACATATTCACCATATCAATACACCACTATGGATCCGCTTCTGTCTCCCTACGAGAACGCCATCCATAGCACTCATGCTTATCTTGCGCATTTTAGAGTATCCTCTTTCAATTGTCTATGAACTGCATAAGCAATCCAGTAGTCCATTACCGCGGACGCGGCTATTCGAATAGATCATGTTAACCCTGCAGGAGTGTACTTTTTCACACACGCTCTCACCACTTATCGTCGTTTACATGACATGTACTCGGTAACCTTCAAGCGGAAGCCCTGCGGGGGTGTTGTCCACGACCTGACTAACCACACAAGTCTCCAGTCCTGGTTTATCGCCTATTCGGGTTCCATCCGCAAGGAAGTCCGGCCGGGATTTCTCTCATGGCCCCAAACACTACTAGAATCTGGGAATTTGCCATCTGCCCCCTCTTTGCAATCTGCCAGCTGATGGCAAATAGACTCTTTGCCATCAGCTGGCAGCTCTTTGCCGTCTGCTTTGGAAAAGCAGAAGGCAAAGAAAGAGCTGATGGAAAAATACACTTTTCCATCTGCTCCCTCTTTGCCGTGTGCCACCTGACGGCAACGAGGTAAAAGGCAGATGTTAAAGAGCTTGGAGCGCCCCACGGTGCATAGCATGGCTAAGTCAACTTCTTTGTCCTCAGCTAGCAGATGGCAAAGAAGTGGCGTGGGCTAGC